>VBSM01001118.1:39663967-39784394 GCA_008086735.1 Cheirogaleus medius
CTGGTTCCATATGAAGCATAGAATTATTTTTTCTAGATCTGCGAAAAATGACGTTGGTATTTTAATAGGGATTGTATTGAATCTCTAGATCACCTTGGGTAGTATAGACATTTTAACAATGTTGATTCTGCTGACCCATGAGCATGGTATAGTTTTCCACATGTTTACGTCCTCCGCTATTTCCTTCCACAGTGTTTCTTGGTTCTCCCTGTAGAGGTGTTATTACAACTGATACCACAGAAATACAAAATATCATCTATGAATACTATAAAAACCTCTATGCATATAAACTTGAAAATGTGGAGGAAATGGACAAATTCTTACAAACACACAGCCTCCCTATGCACAATTAGGAAGAAATAGAATTCCTGAACAGACCAATATCAAGTACCAAAATTGAAGCAGCATTAAAAACCTTCCCAAAAAGAAAAGTCTTGGACCAGATGGTTTCACACCCAAATTTTACCAGACGTACAAAAAAGAACTGATGCCTATCTTGCAGAAATAATTGCACAACATCATGAAGGAAGGATCCTCCCCGATATGTTTTACGAAGCCAACATCACCCTGATATCAAAACCAGGAAAGGATGCAACAAAAAAAGAAACTACAGACCAACATTCCTTATGAATATAGATGCAGAAATTATTGACAAAATCCTACTAAATCAAACTCAGGTGCTTATCAAAAAAATAATCCATCACAACAAAGTGGGCTTCATCCCAGAGATGCAGGGATGGTTCGACATATGCAAATCTATAAATGTGATTCACTACATAAATAGAAGTAAAAACAAAGACCATATGATCCTCTCAATAGACGCAGAAAAAGCATTTGACAAAATTCAACACCCTTTTATGATAAGAACACTTAACAAAATAGGCATAGATGGGACTTACCTAAAATGATAAAAGCCATATATTACAAAGACACAGGCAACATCATACTGAGTGGGGGAAAATTGAAAGAATTGCTGTTTAGAACTGGAACCAGACAAAGTTGCCCTCTATCACCACTTCTATTCAACATAGTGCTGTAGCCAGAGCAATCAGAAAAGAGAAGGAAATCAAGAGCATCCAAATGGAGGCAAAAGAGGTCAAACTATTGCTCTTTGCTGATGATATGATCTTATATCTAGAAAATCCCAAAGATTCTGCCATGAGACTACTGGAATTGATAAACAAATTCAGCAAAATCTCAGGTTACAAAATCAATGTACAGAAATCAGCAGCATTCCTATACGCCAACAACAGTCAAACTGAGAACCAAATCAAAGACTCTACCTTTCACAACAGCAACAAAGAAAATAAAATATCTAGGAATATATTTTTAAACTCTTTGATAGAATATGCAGAAGTCCTGCTCATATTCTTTTCATTAGAGCTAACCACATGGCCCTAGTAAGACCAAGGAGGGCTGGGAAACTTGGTCCTTGGCTGGACAGCTACTTCTCCACTCTCCTCAACAGAAGGGAGGCACACCTGTTTGCAGCTTGTTGGCCTGAGGTTTGCAGGAGTTTCTCACAGATCTTGGTGCTGTGGAGTTAGTCTGCTTCTTCCTTTTACTGTGTCCCCAGGGGTATTTAGTTGGGAAAATGGGGGAGGAGAGGCAAAGGGTCAGAGTGAGAGTAAACTAGAAGTCCATGTCCATTTTCCAGACAAGGATACTGGGGCTGAGATAAGTGGAATCATTTCTTCACAGCCACATCGCCAGCTCTGTCTTCCTTTTCCCACAGCTCACGCCTCACCAGCCAGAGGCCCGCAGGATACAGATAAACACTAGGGCACTGGGGTTAAAAAAAGCCTCCTGTGGGGCTGGGGCTGGCCAACACAACCGGCCTTTGGAGCTGGATCATTCTTTTTTGGAGGGTAGGGGTTGTTGTGCTGTGTATTGCAGGATGTTTAGCAGCATGTCTGGGCTCTACCTATTAGATGCCAGTACCCCCTCCCCAGTCATGACAATCACAAATGTCTCTAGACATTGCCAAATGTCCCCTGGGAGGAAATCACCCTCGGTTAAGAACCACTGGTCCAGGCAGAAGCTACAGTATTTCAGAGGTGAAATAGGCTCCCGTGAGGGGACAAAGGCAATAATCTGAGCCTTCTTCCAAATCTGGAGCCCAGGGTTTAACTGAGTTTAGCTGAGGCTGGAACTTATTCCATATGTATCTGCCACAGCATGAAACATTATGGAAAATTAGCATAGGGAGGGTCAGAAAATAGTCTCATTTACAGTAGGAAGAGGGCAGGCCCTAGACTGTGTGACTCCGATGAGGCTGAGTGATCAGGCTTCAGCATCCTCTTCATCTGCAACAAGGGCCGTGGTGAGGATTGAATACAGTCATGTGAAGATAGCCAGCGAAGTGTCCGGTGTGCAATAAATGACCCACAAATGGTAGCTAACTACAGACTTTGCAGCTTGTTCCATATCTCAGATCATTCTTCCATTTGAACAGAGGAGGGTAATGTTCCAAGTGAATGAGGATTTAATGCAATTGCCATTTGATTTAATTTCCAAATGTGTTAAAAGTGTTAATGCAACACATCAGCATGCAGCTGATAAAGTAGTCAAAATAATTCAAGGAAACCAATACTTGTCAGGTTTTATTTATCCACATTTATGCTTTTTTAGAAATAAGCCTGTCTTTGTGCCCATATGGAATACAATATACATAATATCTCCCAGTTAGCCTCCCCCCACACATATGTTCAAGTGAAGTTTCCCACTTTTCTCCCATCGGTCATTTTTCTCTTGCCATTAAAAGCTAGTGGTGCCGTTATTGAACAGTGAGAGAGTCAGAGGCCAAGGTTAGGTAGCTGGCAAATGTTGGGATGAAAGGGATTGATGGAGAAGAGCTTTAATATAGGAACGGCACTTTATTTACAAAGGATTTCCATATCCACGCCCCTCCCCCAATTCTAGGGGAGCTGGCTTCTTTATTCCTTTTTATAATTAGCAAATCAGGAAATGATGTTCCTAATTCACATAGCTAATACAGGAAGAGCCAGAATTTGAGCCCAAGACCTCTGATTTGCTACCTGTGTGTTCTTGACAGTAACAGTCATAGTAAAAAATGATGCAACTCATTCACAAAACTTGACTCAAGAAAGACGAAAAATAAGAACTTGAGCACCAGGATATCTTCCTGCAGAGAATGAAACCTATGGAGAAGACGCAGATGCTGAGGTTTCTCTGCTCTGAAACAAGGTCTTCCTGGAAAGTCAAGGTCAGACATGGGAGCAGGAAGAGGAAATGAGCTAAATCTGACATAAAAAGTTGTTAAACTTTTAGGCAGAAGTTGGAACACATACACTCCAGTATACAGGACTCTTGGGGAAATAGGTAAAACTCACCTTGGGGTAAGTCTTCCTTTAAAAGGCATTAAAGAAGGTCTGAAAGTCGTTTAAACGACCATCCTAAGGTAGGCTGGATAAGCAGCACGGCGCCAGCAGGTCGACTTAACCCCCACATTGCTACCAAGGTAGGGCAAGAAAGGCCATAGGAGGCGCACACAGGGAATTACAAAACTTACAGCTTCCATAGTAGGAAGAAAAGAATGAAGGAAAAACAAAGGAAACTATAAAGAAAGAGGCACCTGTAAAGGGGACAAAACTTCCTCAGAGGTATAAGGAAAACCAGGAGCTCAAACAATGATGCAAGGCTTAAAAAGAAAGAAATGGGTGGGGGGGTTCAAACGCTGCCGTGTACTTGTAAGGTAAGGACTTGAGAACTCCGCGTTGGACATAGCAGGTGTTTAGCACCTTCTATACGCCATGCACTGTCCTAGGTGCTGTGAGTCCGCAGGAAACAAGACTGGCAAGGCTTCTTCCTTCGGGAGCTTGTATTCTAGTAGGAAAGATGGTGACTCACAAATTGACAGCAATGGCAATGCCAGGTAGTCACAAAAACTAGGAAGAACCCAAAGCATAGTACCAAGCTACAGAATGACAATGGGAAGGGGTCAAAGGGGTTATTATTTTAGATAAGATAGTTGGGAGGTCTCTCTGAGAAGCTGATATCTGAGCAGAGACTGGAGTGAACAAAACAAGTGAGTCACATAATTATCTGGAAGAAAAGCAATTCAGGCAAAGCGAGAACAGCAAGTGCAAAGGTCCTGAGGTCAGAACTAGCTTGGTGTGGTTCAGGCAAATGTGTCTAGAGAAGAAAATGAGGGGACAAATATGGGGGTGGAAAGTCAGGAATCAAAAAGATAGACAGGGAACAGATATAGAGGTCATGTTAAAAAGTTTGGATTTCATTCTGAGTGTGATAGGAAATATCAGAGGGTTTTGAGCAGAAAAAAGCCATGATTTATCTTATTTTCAAACTATCCCTCAGGCTGCTACATAGGGAACAGACCTCAGTGAGGCAAGAATGGAGCAGGGAAGAAGCTGGAAGAGTCACACAGTAAAACAGAGACGGGGCTTGGTCCCATGTAGTGGTCAGCAAACGGTGGGCCAAATCCAGCCCTCTGCCTGTTTCTGTAAATAAACTTGTATTGGCACATACTCACTCACTTACATGTATTCCATGGCTGTTTTCACAAAAGCAGAGCCGGGTAGTTGCAGCAGAGACTGTAGGGCCCCCAAGGCTGAGACTATTGACTGTCCTGTCCTGCACAGGAAAAGTCTGCCGACCCCTGCTCTAGGGCGTTGACAGTAGAGATGGTGGAGGGTGGTGGACGCTGGATAAACTTAGAAGGCAGAGTGTACAGGGCAAAGGCCAGATTCCAGCCCAGGCTCTTGTACCCCAAGCCTACTCTCCAACCACTGGGTGCGACCGTCCTCCAGCTCCCCTTGCCTCTGAGGATGGGCAGAGAACAGGAGTTCAGTTCTGAGGGCAGCCTTGGCGTGCTCCAGTGGCTATCCAAGCACGGTGCTCACAGCGGGTCCTAGCTTTCCTCTTCTCCTGGCATGCACTTGCCCTCCACAGCTGCCCTCACTGACGACGCAGGAGCCAGCAGTCTTGGTCACCTCAGAGGCCACAGATGCTTCAGGATGCTCTGTAGCAGCGGCTGTGTGTCCCATTGCCATCTCTCAGGCCTGAGACTGCAGTGACTACAGGCCAACTTCCCACTGCCAGACTGTCCTACCTGAATCTCAATGGCTGTGGGCTTTCTGCAAAGCCCCAGGGGCCTCCTTATGGCCTTTGTGACAGGACAGTAAAGACAGAAGATGAACACCCCAGGAGCAGCCCTCAACCAATGACTGGAGGGGACTAAGGTACAAATACCCAACTCCCTTGCACACTGAAGCCCAGCATTCCCCGGTAGTTGAGCTCCAGATGCCCACAGTGGTCACTTGCTTGAAAATGCCCCCTTTATTGGCTGCCCTTCCTTTCCTGTCTTAGCTCTCAGCAGCCCAGATAAACCCTTTGCACTCAAACCCCTGCCCCCAGTCTGCTTCTAGGGCCCAATCCCATATGCCTTTACCTTCACTCCCCTTCCAGACACAGGCTGAAACCCGTACCACAGCCAGCTGCCTGACAATGGTTTTCCACTGGGCACAGGCTGGACCAGGGAGGGGAAAGAGCTAGAAGCAGGATCCAGCCTCACAGTGCGTGCACTGCTGTCCATGGGCCACGGATGGGGGCCCATCAGAGCACCCTGATTCCCACAGAATAAAGCTCCAGCTCCTATTCTAGCACAAAGACTCTGCAAATGTCCCCCTACCTACATGTCCAGCCTCAAACATGCCACTTACTCTTGCCTCAAAACTGACCCAGGCTGTTCCTGCTCACGAACCTGCCAGGCCACAGGACTCAGCTAGGATGGGACCATTCTGAGAAGCCCTCCCAGACTTTCCCAGACTGTATTAGTCGTTGTGTCCACTGCATTTCCTTAGTTCACACCCAAATGCAGGGCGTACTACTGGATTTTGCAAGGAATGTGGTGCAAAAGAGAGCATGGCTGAGGCTCAGGCAGGCCTAGCCTTGCCACTTATAATCAGTGTGACCTTGGAAAGCTGCACAACTCTACCACAAGTCTCCATGCCCTCGATAGTAAAAGGAGGGTGATAACAGCATCTATGTCACAGGGTCATTGTTAGGGTTAGTGAGGCAGTGGGGTAGGTGGCCGACGCAAATGGCACAGCCATACGGTATAGGTTTGCACGATTCTTCCCACTCGACCATGAGCTTATCACAGTACCTGACATATCGCTGGATTCAATAAACCTTTATAAAGCAAACAAAGGCAGGCGTGAGCAGCTACTCCAGCCACTCCATCTTTGAACCAGAGGCTGTAATTGCAAATCACTACAAGAACCGGACTAGTGAGGGAGCAAAACACGCCAAGTTAGGACCGTGGTCAACTGTGGAGCACATGCCACCAGCATGGGGCCACCAAGGACCACACTGTTGCCAGCCCAGAATGCAGGCTCTGTGCGGCCAAACCCGATACAATCCCGAAAAGATTTTAAATGCTGGAAAAAATATTTTAAAAAGGAAAAGAAAGAAAAGAAAGAAAGAAAAAAAAAGTGCAATGTGAGTAAAACGTTTCCGCAACTGACTTCGACCAATGGGCTGCATTGGATGACCTCAACCCCAATTCAAAAAAGGGAGACCTTACGATGACCTAAATTTAAATTTCCATAGTACTTACAAAATAGCATTCCTTTAAGGCCAGGAAAAGGAATAATAGACAATGTCTTCGGGCAACATTCCTTAATAATAATGGTAAAAATACAATTACTGGCAGTTACAGAAATAAATAGTTCTGTGGTGCCTACCTAGTACTAGGATCCATACATGTGCTATAGCACCTCCATCGCATAAGGACCCAAACATGTATGTCCACCTCCATTACACAGAGGAGGAAAATGTGCCCCGGAGTGAATACATGATCTGCTGAAATTGCACAGGCCCCTGGGGCCAGGACTGAGATTGAAGCTCATGTGTGTTTAGATCAACAATTCCTATGTTGACCCTACCAAGCTCCTTTGGGAGGAGATTACAACAGTATTTAAACCAGAACATCTAATAATCAGCACCAGTTTTACATTTCTTCTGGGCACTAATTCCCATATTGATCAAGTATTCTGAGCACCTGGTAGGTTGTTGAATGCAATTAGAAGACTGGTTTAAAAATCACCCCCAACAACAAACTTTTTATGAATTAGAAAAGTTTCATCAAGATGCACCTGTGTAACTTTGGTGGAAGACACTCACGTCCTTGAGTCAAGCTAAAACACCTTGAAATCGAATACAACTGGAAAACCAGAAACAGGGGAGAGAATGAGAACATTTATGAGCACTGGTCTGGAACAGGTAGGTTGAAGGGCCGAATTGTCAATTGAGCGAAACCTCAATTACAGTGTAATCTAATGTATATCCAAGTACATTATCACAACTCGATAAACAGCTCTTTGGAATTAAGTAATTCCAATTTGCTTTCATTTCAGCCTGTGTGTCACCCTGAGAATTTGATATTACCTGCACTCAAATTAGGCAGCATCTTCTGGAGCTCCGATCTTTACTATCTCAGGATCGCACAAGGCCCGCGAGCCAGCCAGCCGTGAACGTGGCTGTTTGGGGAGAGACAGAGACTCAGCCTGGGCCTCTGCTGCTCCGCTCAGTGTAAGCACCTGCCAGGCAAGCCAGCACCGGGGCCTCCAGCTCCTGGCACCCATGGGTGCTGAGGGACCCGGTGACCTCCCAGCTGCACTGAGGTCAGAGTTCTGCATGAGCAATGCCAGGGTAAGGGGTGGTCCATGCGGCCACATGGCTGAGGACAAGCAGGACCAGCTACCTTTCCTTTGTCCCAAGATTCCTGCATGAGCTTTCCTGACTCATCGGTGGTGAACACAGGAGGGGACCCAGAGAATTCTAACCTGTACGGACCCCGTGCCCTAAATGTTCCCAAGCCCACCCTTTTATATTTCCTCCCCACTTTTCTTCTGCCCAGCACATCACTCCATGGGGAGGGAGCCCAGGCCAGACCCCACTTTGCAGAGGCCTTCAATGATTCCTTCACGGCCACAGAGACACTAATCAAATTGGCACCTGGGTCAGGTGTCCTGTCCCCACCCTTGGAGCCCTTCACCCACTTTACTTCCTTGCTTAAGAAACTCCACCCCATGGGCAATTTATTTGTTTTATTTAACAAACACATTACAGCACAAAAACCAGGCACTGTTCTAAGAACTCCTGCATCCATTATCCCATGCGGTCCTCACAGTGCCTTCCGAGGGAAGCAATCCCATATTCCTATTCCTAGATGAGCCAGCGGAGGTCCCGAGAGGTTTATATCATGTTTGAAGTCACAGAGTTGGGACAAGATGGGGCTGGGATTAAACTCGACCATCCCAGCCCAAGAGTTCTCTCCTGTCTCTGACCTGGAATCGAATGGAGGAACCTGTGTGGAGCGAAACCACGCAGGGATGGTTTCCTTCTATGATGCCCCAGGGTCGCTGGCAGCTCCCGGCCCCTCAGCTCTCCCGTCTGGGTGACGCTTTGTAAACCGGCCAGCACTCGAGAACAGGACATAGGGCCACAGCCCATCCCACGGGCAGCACTAGACCTTTGAGAATCCTTTTCTTTTCTTTCTTTTCTTGGTCTTTGTTTTTCAGATTTTCTCCCTTCTCTGAAGGAAGATTAATATTTTTCCCTCTGTTTCTTTTTTTACGAGTACAAATACTTCAGTATTAAGTACTTAAGCATCCCGGCTCGGCAGAAGCAAAGGACTCTTAAGAGGTAAGTGAGTCATTCTTCATCAGACAGTTTCCCTCAAACGCTCCAGACTGCTGCCTTCGAATGGGTCCCTGGGCACACACTCCACGGTGACCGGTTTCCTCTGCTTCTGGGTGTCTCTGCCTTTTATTTTCTTATTTTGCTTGTAGGAGAATGTGTGTGTGTGTGTGTAACAGTTAAACGTGTTTCGCCAGGAACCTGGAAGTTGGCTGAGAGTCGGACAGGGGCAGGCATGGGTCAAAACGGTAAGTTAGCCAGACAGGCCCAGGGACTCCTGCCACAAGCCCTAGCTGCTTGCCTGTTCTCTGGGCCCTTCGGCACCACTCATGACATTGTGATACCAGGTGCCAACAAGGACACAACCTGCAGGCCCTCCAAGTGTGTCTGAAATATTAACAGCATGAACCAGACCCAGGTCGGACTCCAGCTCTGCCCCTTTAGGATGACCCTCGGTTTCCAAAACTGTGCCAGTTCTCCCAGCTGTAAAAGGAGTTATAATAAAATAAAGCCAACGTGCGGAGCTGCAATTAGGATAAAATGAGATAACATATGTGAAGGGACTTCTCTACATTCGAGGGACCAAGGTCCTAGCTTACTACCATTTGAATATTAAAATGGGGGGAATGGACACGAATAAAAGTGATAACCTATACCAAAAATACGGACGCATCTCATCAAGGTGTAATAAAAGGAGACGGTTTACAGGGAGTGCCAATCCACCACTGCCACTGTGGAGACCTGGAGCACCTGGCACCTCCCTAAGCTGGAGCAGGACGGGCTGCAGGTGAGGGGCTTCGGAGCAGAGGGGACTGCGGGCACATACCGACAGGCCCAGCTGGTGTACCCAGGCAGAGGCTGCACAGCTAGCAAAGGACAAACCACTGTCACGGTGAACCATGGCTACCTCTCTAAATAAAGGCAATAATATTTCACCACATCCTCTGCCCCAGTAGCCTCTGGATTTGTCTTCCCACGGCTCCCTACCCTGCAACTGAACGGGGAAAAAAGGAAAAAAAAATAAACCAAGAGTTTTCTGGTTCCATTTGTTGGTGCGAGAGGCCAACTTCATAGAAGAGGTAGAAGGAGCATCTCAGGGGGACAGCTCAGGAAATTACACATTCACTGAGCACCCGAAAAGCCTGCAAAGGCCACTGTGTCACACAAACCAATCTTACGGCACCAAAAAAGCAACGATATGAGCCTCATGCGATCAAAGGGATGACTTATTTTCTATGTGAATGGCACTCTGTGCAAACAAATTTAAAGATGGATTTTTTTCCTATTGTTTTGCTCATGACTAATTTGTTGATCTTTTGCATAAGGGTTCCTGGCATTCTGGTGATGAAATGAATTCCTGCTGAGGCCAATAACTCATTCACTCATCCATCATTCCACAACTTCCTTCAAGGTTGAGCCTTGGGGAAGGACGGATCATGCGGGTCAGAACAGCCGAGCACTGGCCATGTCACACGGCTCCACGTGCTCAGAACCAGGCACTCCGGGCACTCCGGCAAGCACGACGCCCTCCTCTCATAGAGCTTATGTTCTACAAGGGGAGATGGAACATCACCCAGTAAACAAAGACAGGTAAGCTGTCACTTTGAGGTGGGATAAGAGCCATGTAGGGAGGAGACACAGTGATGTGATAGAAAGTGACCACTGGGAAAGGGGGCCAGGGAACACAAGCAGAGAGGTTCTCTAGGAGAGGATGACATGATGACATTTGTACTGAGACCCAAATGAGGACACATAATCAGCTACCTGACTATCCATAGAGTCAAGACGGGCAGGATAGAGAATCCCAGACTGAAGCCTCCCATCTGGTAGGGTCAGGCCCCCACGTACACACGGCCAGCAAAGAGAGGTCAGGATTTTCCTGCCAATCCATCCTTTGACCAAGGAAACCAACTCAGGGGAACCTCGGGGGTTCAATCAATGCTTTTTTCCTGCAGACACACCGGGTGTCATTCTCCAGCTGGTATAACACGAACAGCTTCATTATTTCACTCACCAAATTAGACTATATTAAAATTTTAATCAGTGAACATAACATTGGTAAAACGAGTACATCCATACGCCACTGTTACCAGTGTAAACTGTCAAGCCGTTTTTTGCAAAAGCAATATTGCAACACAAAGAAAAATCCATAAAGATGCTCATATTCTTTGACCTGTCAAGTCTACCTCCAGGGAGTTTATCCTAAGGAAATAATCTGGTTTAGTGGAATAAAAATGTTCTCATCAGAAGAACTGCACTGAGGTGTTAATTGTTACATACACAAAGGAAAGAAAAGACAAAAACATCTGGAATTACCCAAATGACTGCAAATAGGAGGATTTTTAAAAATAGGATAATTCACTTGATGAAATAGTATGTGACCATTAAGCATGATAACAAAGATTATATGAGGTTTCAAAAAATAAATGGAATATCCAGCTTCTTAAGAGAAGCAGAAAAGAAAACAATGTGCATATTTTAATGGAAAGCATGTAAACAGTATCTCAAGGTGAGCAAGAACAAGAAAATTGAAAAGAATTGAATCAAGGACAGTGGGGTGGGGATTATTTATTTCAAAAGCCCTGCGAAAATATTGTCATTGTATTGAGTTTCCAATTAAAAATCCCTCGGAAACAACAGTATGAGAAAACTGCAATCAAGTGCCACCAAAACACAAGGACATTTGTTCATTTTAGCTTTAAATACAAAATAAGAGCAAATTTGGGGATGCCGTCTGTGTTATATAGCACACGGGCTTACACATATGGCTCTTGCATGTGAGACTCAACTTTGAATAATATGCAACGTTGCATGATTTTACACTAGTATCCCCTCTTTGGAGGTTTGTGTTGGGGGCAGGAAGGCAGGGCGATTGGAAATTCATGTCTTCTTCTACTGGATGGGCGAAGACTCAGTAGATAAGAAACAGGGCTGAGTAGGGAGGGCAGTGGAGACCCAGGAATGGCAGCCACTGGGGAAGAGGCACAGGCTGGCGGCACTCACCTTTCACGATCAGCTCCGCGTAGTTGGACACACCAGACCCACCGTCCGAGCGGATCACACAGCGGTACTTGCTGACGCTGCGCTGGGCAGTGTCCGCCACGCTGACCGTGGCCGAGAAGCGCCTGTGGTTGACCACGCGGGTGACCATGAGGGCTGTGTCCCTGCCATTCCATTGCTGCAGAAGAGAGGGAGAGAGAGAGAGGAGGAATCACAGCATCATAGGCTCCCAGGTGACCCCAGCACGGAGGTTCACCCATCCTCACCCCCTGGGGCCCAGGACTTTCCATTGCAAGAGGGTTTCCAAGGCGGGTTACAGATCTGACTCAAGAATGAACTTTGCTGGTGTGCTGATTCAAGAGGGCAGATGCCCAGTGGTAAGAAGAAAGGGCAGAGGCTCCTTCTAAACACCTCGGCTCAGCCTGTACTGGAGGTTGGCATGCAGCCCCTTAATCTTCTTCCCTCCTGTTTTCCTTTATCCCTTATGCAGGGCACACAGCATTCACCCAAAACAAACTTGGCTGACGAATGAGAAGCCAGCCCTAGGGAGTGAGGGTAAACAGCCCGGCTCCCAGCCCCACAGCCTCTGAGCCTCACCTGCACCAAGCTGTCACCACGGGTAGGGAGTGGGTGGGGGCTTTTCAATACCTCTCTTCATTGCCATGTGCTCTTTTCTCTGCCTGGAATGTCCTGTCCCCCTCTCCCTTGAAAATGCATGTTCAGCGTGCCACAATCTCTAGCAAGTTCCCATGACTGTCACACCACCTTCTGGAAGCTCAGCATGCCCATTTGTATGGTGCAAACTTTTCACACACTTGCACCTTCAGGTGTTTCCCACGATAGACTGTGAGCCCCTGAAAGCAGGACTTCCCTCTGTTCATCTCTAGAACCTTGCCTGGAAACTTCCCAACTGGGTAGACATTTCTAGAATCAAGGTGAAGGCACATGGGCTTTTGTCTTTAGCATCTTGAGTTTTAAGAGTGATATGCAGAGTTTGAACAGGACCCTTTCACACTTTTGAGTTATGACAACTGGTAGGGCGCATGTGTGTGGATGCAGTTCAAATGGATATTTATTGAGCATCCAGTATTGTCACCCCCTGAGCTGAGTGTTTTTGTATAAATCTCCTTTTTAATCTTCCCAGCCTTGTTTGGGGTGTGTTATTGCTGCTCTTCTCGGAAGAAGAATTCAAATACCAGAGAGGTTAAATAAATATATAGGACAAATGAGTCCCTCATCCAGGTTTTCAAACTTCAAGACTTTATCCTCAGTTCCTGCCTTAATTCAAAAACGTTTTACCCAGAAATGAAATGGAGTGTTTTAACTGTCTGCTCAGACTTAGGGAAACCTTATGACTTATGATTCCCACACCCTGAGTCTTCCTCTTCCTTTCCTATAACAAGTAAACAGTTTCAACACATGCACAACCTGCTTTCACCCTTGTCATGTTCCATCGCCTCCTTCAGTGAACCATCAGGATGGGGACAGAGGGGCGGGTGGAGCCACGGTGCTCAGCTGTACCACAACAAATGAGGGCAGTGGGCGTGAAACAAGAAACATGGGGTAACCCAGGCCCCCGTTGGAGGGCAGCCAACAGAGACTTGCTCCAGACTAGACAGGAAGATCTTAGCATTCTCTAGGCTTTCTGCCTCAAACAGATATGGCCTCTATACTTAAAAATAATAAACTCAATGGCATTTTTTAAAAAGCTATGGCAGTAGGAGAGGCAGCCATAACCCCCACTCCTGCAGAGAACTATCCAATATGACCAGACAAAAACCAATACAAAGAAACAGAAGGGGAGAGAAGAAGTCATTAGGGCTGAAACTGTCAACCACCTGCCTCACACCTGGATGCATCTTTGCAAGATATGGGACAACTTGGACCCCACTATGGGGACCTACCAGACACCACACACAGTGCCCCTTCCCCAAACAGGGCAATGAAGAAGTAGACGAAAATTTGGCAAACACCAGGAATGCATCCTGATTTGGAGAAGAGATCAGCTGAATGTATGGGAGGGACTCTGAAAAGATGGGTCACCAAAAGGATCCCCTGTTCCCCTGCAAGGCACTGTGGGGACAGGAATGAGTGGGTGATGAGGCTTTGGGTAGAGATTTTCTAACCTGAGTTATTCATAGCATCAGAAGCACATTTATCTTTTCTTTCTTTTTTAAGCTAATAGCACCTTAGCACTATTATGTGCCAAGTATTATATATGCCTTCTCATTTACTCCTCATGAAAACTCATAAGGTAGGCACACTTTTTATCTCCATCGTTCGAATGAGGAAGCTGAAGCTCAGAGAAGTGAAATCACCTGCCCAAGAGTGCACAGCTTGGGAGCTGCACAGCTGGGATTTGAATGCAGGGCATCCAACTTCAGTCCCTGCCCTCAAAACCCCAAGTGCGTTGCCCTGATGTGGACTGACTACTCCCCAGTCTCTCCCGCCTCTAGCACTCGCATTGCCCAAGGTGGGACAACATGAGCAACAGGTGTGGCACCAGCATCCACCTTTTTGCTCCCAATTTCTTGCATGAGGACCGAAAAAAAAGTGGGGAGGGGGAGGAAGAAGTGGAGTTAGGAATGTTGTGCAAGGGTTGGAGTGAAATAAGCGAAAAAGCACGTGGCCCGACCACGCAGCCCGAGACACAGGGCTTGGCCTCCAACATCCGATGTTTTGAACAGCCACGAAATCCAGGGGATTAAAAAGGAGAGATGGAGAGAGATGCCAACACATGGGCTCAACAAAACATGCGCTAAGAGGAGAGTGGACAAGGACAAGTATTAAGAAAGAAAATAAACCTCAAGGAGCCATGGGGAGAATTGTGAAAAACAAAGCCATTTCCAGAATCCAACACGCCGTTACAAGTAAAGAGCAGAACCAAAGTTGTAGAAAATCAGCGACCTGAAGACAGGCTTGAAAAAATAACCCGGATGGCAAAGAAAGCAAAGATGAAAGGAACTGGAGAGAGGCAAATTGATCAAGAACACGGACAACAGACAACAAACTGTCATGTAAGTAATCGGTGCTCTGCAGAAGAAAGCAGAATGAATGGAATGCTAATCAGACTCCAAGATACATGAGGTCCCTTTCCTGGACTACATTAAGCCTTTATCTTCAGATTGAAGATTGAATTTACCATCTACTTGATAAAATTTATGAAAATCAAAATAACTGAGGTTCACAAAAATATTGACTGTTAAGGATAAAAATATAAAAATCTAGGCAGAAAAAAAAATGTACCCCAAAAAATTAAACCCATTTGGTATAAAACTCCTCATCTGCAGCTGTTTCCAAATCCAAGGTGACCTCCCCTGGATGTGACTGGTCCCCCAGCGGTCATAGGAGGCTACAGTTACCTAGATGCCTGTAAGAGGACAGGGATGGAGCTATGGAAAGACAGGATAGGGGGTGCTAATGAAACAAACGAGGGCAAATGCCCAGTGTGCGCAATCTTTGGCAGGTGATTTCATTTCTCTGAGCTTCAGTGCCCTCATATATACAATGGATTTGATAACAGTGTCCATTGTACAAAGTTACCGTGATAAATGAATGAAAGGCACGTAAAACACTTAGCACATGAGAGCACATTCTGGTGTCAGCAGAGCTCTCCAAATTAATCATGAAATTAGTCATGAAAAGTATAATAGACAGGATAACAGCCCCCCAAAGATGCCCACATCCTAGTCCCCAGAACCTGTGGCTATGTTACCTTACTTGGCAAAAGAGACTTTAAAGATGTGATTAAATTAAGAGTTTTGAGATTGGAAGACCATTTTGGATTATCCATCTGGGCCCAATGTAATCAAAAGGTCCGTCACGTGTGGAAGAGGGAGGCAGGAGAGTCAGAGGTGGAGAAGGAGGTATGGGACGAAGGAGAGGTCAGAGTGATGCCACTGCTGGCTTGAAGGAGGAGGAAGGGGCCAAGGGCCAAGGAATACAGGCAGCCTCCAGACACCGCTAGACTCTCTAGAAAGAATGCAGCCCACCCACATTTTGATTTTAGCCCATTGAAACTGACTTCTGACTTCTCATCTCCACAACTGCAAGGGAATAAATTTGTTTTGTCTTAAGCCATTACATTTGTGGAATTTGTTACATTGGCAATAAGAATCTAAAACAGAGAAGAAAAGGCTGGTTATGTGCAAAACATTCATTTTTCATGTTTAGTCTAAATTTTATATTGATGTAGCCTCCAGTATTATTTATTAATACTTTTATTCTCCATGATGTCAGATTCTAGCAGAACCAGAGAGGATTAAGAGTGTCCCCCTGAACAATTCACATTTTTTTCTGTTTAGCTCCTGAACCAACAGGCTTTATCCCATTGAAGGATAGGAAATTGTAGGTTGTCTTATAAAATCTCTGGAAAATAGGCCTTTTGATAATCACACTTGTCATATTGGGAACAGGCAACAGCAGGACAGGGCCCAGAGTCATGACAGGAAACAGTGCCATGACAGACCATCAGCAAGGAGAAATGGAGGTCAATTTCAGAGAGACGAGCCCAGCTGGGAAGAGCCCACAAGTACGATCGGCCAAGACAAGGCAGAGCAGGGTGGGCAGGTGCTGAAGGTCAAGGCACGTAAGCAGGGACCCGGGATCCCAGAAACAGAAATCAGGGGGATACTGGAAGACCAGGGAGCAGGTGCTCAGATGGCGAGAGGCTCAGGTGCCAGAGTGTCGTGGCGACAGGGAGAAAGGATTTACACAGAGTGACCATGTAAGCAGCGCAGGTCCCAACCACTGTCTCAGCCCCGGAGAGAAGAAGAAAAGAAAATGCAAGGGGAGAAAACAAGAGCAAATTTTGTTAAATAGGTAAGGGCTCAGAAATATGGGCCCACCAGAAACTGAGCAGGCTTGAGCGGGCACAGGGAGAAGTGGAGCAGAGATGCAGGGCCAGGAGCCTGAAGTGGACCAGAACCCAGAGCCAGGGTGGGAGTGCAGAGTCTGCCAACCAAGACACCAGCTAGCATCTAAATGCACAGGGTTGCAAATGCCCAGGTGCTGAGATGAGGAGCAGCACGGTGAAGTGAAGCCAACGTCCTGGGGAAAGCGGAAGAGAAGCATGGCTCGGATGAATGCCTGTGGAAGCCTGGGGAAGACGGTGTCAGCACAGGTCCTTGTCCATCATCTGGCTGGTTGGAAATTTTCTTTTGGCTCCCATAGTACTTTTCAGACATCAGTATGTCCTTCCTTTGAGATTTCAGGGCATGCTTCTTTTCCTTCTGTGGCAAGTTTTTCAAGCATATGTGTCTGTTGTTCTAAAGTGGAATCTTCTTACAGCCCTCTGATTCTATGAGCCAACTGAACAAATGTCCCAGTGGACACCAACAAGTGGTATCTCGGGTTGGGGTCCCTGGAAGCAGGATCTGAGATGTGGGGATTTATTGAGTGAAGGAGTGAAGGGTAGCTTGACGAACAGGCCAAGCAAGGATGAGGTCAAAGCTGTAGATAAGCTTCAGCCCGATCCCACAGGGAGCCCTGGAGCATGATGTGTACCCCAGAGTTGATCCCACCTTGAGGGAAGGGGCCAGCATTTGAGCCACCATGTCAGTCAGTCATTGGTCATGGCTGACCAGGCAGGGGAAGGGAGGAACTTCCCACTTGACTGAGGGCAGTTCCCCGGGCAAGGGGAGCTGTGATCTTTCAGCATCCAACATGCACAGTGCTTTGGGGTTACGAGCACTGGCTTGCAAAGATCTATCAAGGATGCTAACAGCATCCGTTCTACTCAGCACTTCCCATCTCTGCCTTCTCCTATAGTAAATTATACATGGGGTATCCTGAAATCCAATGAGCCACTGCTGTGAAATTTACTAGTAGTTTGTCCCTGACTCTTTTAAAAAATGGGGCTGAGAACTGACCTCAGTAGAACACAAGCAACATCAGAATGCTTGAGCACTCCTGCAATCATCGGGCACTGCTTCCTATGAAATGTCACCGTCTCTCCCATGAATAAAGAGTTCCATAACTAAGTGAGTTTGATAAACATTTTGCTTAATCTAAAAGGATTTGTCTGAGTGTTTTTCAAGTAAAAGTCACATTAACTGACATTTTTGAGGGCTTACTTTGTGCTAGACACTGTGATAACTGGCTTACATAATAAGAGTTCACTTAATCCTCTTAAAATCCCTATGAGGTTCTTCTCAAAGGATGGTCCCTGGATCAGCACCATCAGCATCATTCGAGAACATGTTAGAAATGTAAACTTCTTAAATATATTTTTTATTTATTTCATAGATTTGGAGGATACACGTGTTTTGTTTTGGTTTTTTGTTTGTTTGTTCGCTGCTACATGGATTAATTGTATAATGCTGAAGTCAGGGCTTTCAGTGTACCCATCACCAGAACACTGTTCACTATACGTCATAGGTATATTTTTATCCCTCACCCCCCTTCCACCTTTCCCCCTTCTCAGTTTTCAATGTCCATTACACCACTTTATGACCATATATATACCTAGCCCACTTATAAGTGAGAACATGTGGTGTTTGTTTTTTTATTCCTGAGATACTTCACTTAGGATCATGGTCTCCAGGTCCACCCAAGTTGCAGCAAAAGACATTACTTCATTCCTCTTTATGGCTGATTAGTACTCCATGGTATGTACATACCACATTTTCTTTATCCACTTATCAATTGATGGGCACTTGGGTTGATTCTATACCTTTGCAATTGTGAATCATGCTGCAATAAACATTCAGGTGAGGTGTATTTTTGATGAAATGACTTCTTTTCCTTTGGATAGATACCCAGTAGTGTGATTGCTGGATCGAATTAGAACTACTTTTAGTCCTTTGAGAAATCTCCATACTGTTTTCCATAAAGGTTGTACTAGCTTACATTCCCACCAACAGTGCACAAGTGTTCCCTTTTCATTGCATCTGCCCCAACATCTACTGTTTTCTGACTTTTTAATAAAGGCCATTCTGACAAGGGTAAGGGTATCTCATTGTGGTTTTAATTTGCATTTCCCTGATGATTAGTGATATTGAGCATTTTTTCATATGTTTGTTGACCATTCATATATCTTCTTTTGAAAAGAATCTGTGTCTTTTGCCCACTTGTTGATAGGGTTATTTGGTTTTTTCTTACTGATTTGTTTTAGTTCTTTATAAATTCTAGATATCAGTAATTGGTTGGATGTATAGTTTGTGAATATTTTCTTCCGTTCTGAAGTTTGTCTATTTACTCTGTTATTTCCTTTGCCATGCAGAAACTTTTTAATTTAGTTAAGTCCCATTTATTTATTTTTGTTGTTGCTCTATTTGCTTTTGGGGTTTTAGTCATAAATTCTTTGCCTACTTGTCCAGTAGAGTTTTTCCTATGTTTTCTTCTAGAATTTTTATGGTTTCAGGTCTTACATTTACATCTTTAATCCATCTCAAGCTAATTTTTGTATATAGTAAGAGATGAGGATCCAGTTTCATTCTTCTGCAGGTGGTTATCCAGTTTTCCTAGCACCATTTATTGAATAGTGAGTCCTTTCCCCAGTGTATTTTTTTGTCTGCTTTGTCAAAAATCAGTTGGTTGTAGCTATATGGCTTTATTTCTGGGTTTTATATTCTGTTCCATTGATCTATGGGTCTACCTTTATACTAGTATCATGCTGTTTTGGTTACTATAGACTTATATAATTTGAAGTCAGGTGCCTATGGTGCCTCCAGATTTGTTATTTTTGCTTAGGATTGCTTTAGCTATTGTTTTTTTATTCCATATGAAGTTCAGGATTATTTTTTCTACATATGTGAAAAATGACACTGGTATTTTGAAGGCAATTAAGTTGAAACTGGAAATCGTTTTGGGCAGTATAGACATTTTAACAATGTTGATTCTTCCAATCCATTAGCATGGGATATTTTTCCATTTGTTTATGCCAAATATCATTTCTTTCATCAACATTTTATAGTTCTCTTTGTAGAGATCTTTTACCTCCTTGGTAAAGTATATTCCTAGGTATTTTATTTTCTTTGCAGCTATTGTAAATGATTTGAGTTCTTGATTTGACTCTCAGCTTGACTGTTATTAATATAAAGAAATGCTACCGATTTGTGTACATTGATTTTGTAACCTGAGACTTTACTGAATTTATTTCTTGGTTCTACCAGTCTTTTGGTGGAGTCTTTAGAGTTGTCTAGATATAAGATCATATTTTCAGCAAACAGGGATAGTTTGACCTTCTCTTTCCTGATTTGGATGTCCTTTATTTCTTTCTCTTGCGTGATTGCTCTGGCTA
This sequence comes from Cheirogaleus medius, assembly GCA_008086735.1. NCBI lineage: Eukaryota > Metazoa > Chordata > Mammalia > Primates > Cheirogaleidae > Cheirogaleus > Cheirogaleus medius. The sequence continues at coordinate 39,683,895 of VBSM01001118.1, forward strand.
GAACTTCCAATACTATGTTGAATAGAAGTAGTGGCAGTGGGCATCCTTGTCTTGTTCCAGTTTTATGTGGAATGATTGCAACTTTTCCACATTCAGTATGGTGTTGGCTGCTTTTGTCATAAACAGCTTTTGTTATTTTGGAGTATGTTCTTTCTATGCCTAATTTGTTGAGGGTTTTTATCAAGAAGGAGTGCTGGATTTTATTGAATGCTTTTTATGTATCTATTGAGATATTCATATGGTTTTTGTTTTTAATTCTGTTTATGTAGTGAATCACATTTATTGATTTGCCTACGTTGAATCATCCTTGCCACCCTAGGATGAAGCCCACCTGATCATAGTGAATTATCCTTTTGATGTGCTCAGTTTGCTAGTATTTTTTTTTTTTTGAGAAATTTTGTGTCTATGTTCATGAGGACTATTAGTCTATAGTATTCTTTTTTGTTGTGTTCTTTTCTGGCTTTGTTATCAGGGCGATAATGGCTTCATAGAATGAAGAGGGAGGATTCCAGCCTTCTCAATGTTATGAAGCAGTTTCAGTAGGATAGGTGCCAGTTCTTCTTTATAGGTCTGGTAGAATGAGGCTGTGAATATGTGTGGTTTGGGGCTTCTTTTAATTGGTAGATCTCTTTTATTACTGTTTCAATTTTGCTACTCATTATTGGCCTATTCAAGATTTCTGTTTCTTCCTGATTCAGGCTTGGGAAGTTGTATTTCTCCAAAAATTTATCCATTTCCTCTGGATTTTCTAGTTTGCGTGCATAGATGTTTGCATCATAGTCACAGATGATATTTTACATTTCTGTGGTATCAGTTGTTAATGTCTCCTTTTTCACTTCTGATTGAGCTTATTTGAGTCCTTTCTCTTCTATTTCTGGTTAATCATGCTAGTGGTCTTTCAATTTTGTTTATCTTTTCAAAGAACCAACTTCGTTTCTTTGTATCACTTTTTGGTTTCCATTTCATTTAGTTCTGCTTGGATCTTTGTTATTTCTTTTCTTCTGCTAGCTTAGGATTTGGTTTGTTCTTCTTTTCCTAGCTCTTTGAGCTGTGACATTAGGTTGTTAACTTGTGACCCTTCTGTCTTTTTGATGTAGGCATTTAAGGCTACAAACTTCCCTCTTAGCACTGCTATTTTTATATCCCAGAGATTTTGGAAACTTGTATCATCTTGTCATTTAATTAGAAAAATCTTTCCATTTCCATCTTGATTTCATTACTGACCCAAAGATTGTTCTGCAGCAGGTTGCTTAATTTCCATGTATTTTTGTAGTTTTGAGAGTTCCTCTTGGAATTGATTTCTGGTGTTATCCCACTGTGGTCTGAGAAGACACATGGTATGATTTTGATTTTTCTGAATTTGCTGAGACTTGTTTTGCAACTTAACATATGATCTATGTTGGAAAATGTCCCATGTGCTGAAAAGAAAGATATGTATTCTGCAGTTTGGGGGTAGAATGTTCCGTAAATGTCCACTAGGTCCATTTGTTCTAGAGTCCTGTTTTAAGTCAGTGTTTCTTTGTTGATTTGATGATCTGTCCAGTTCTGTCAGTGGAGTTTTGAAGTCCCTGGCTACTAAGAAACTGCTGTTTATTTCCTTGCTTAGATCTAGTAGAATTTCTATGAATCTGGGAGTGCCTGTGTTAGGTGCATATATATTTAGGATTGTTATATTTTCTTGTTATATTGATCCCTTTGTCATTATATAATGATCATCTTCATCTTTTTTTATCATTGTTGATTTAAAGTCTATTTTATCTGATACGAGAATAGCTACTCACTTCTGGTTTCCATTTGCATGAAATATTTTTTCACCCCTTTTTACCTTGAGTCTATGAGAATCTTTGCAAGTTAAATGGGTTTCTTGGAGATGGCATATATGTGAGTTGTGTTTTTTTAATCCATTTAGCCAATCTATATTTTTTTATGAATTTGACTTTTTATTTATTTATTTATTTTTTATTTCAGCATATTATGGGGGTACAAATATTACGGTTATGTATATTGCCCATGCCCCCCTCCCCCTCAAGGCAGAGCCTCAAGCATGACGTCACATCCCCCAAACGTTGCACATCTCACTCATTATGTTTATATATATCCATCCCCTTCTCCATTTAGCCAATCTATATTTTTTAAGTAGACATTAAGACTGTTAACATTCAATGTTATATTGACATGTGAGATACTGCTCTGTTCATCATGTTGATTGTTACCTCATTGCTTTGTTTTCTCCCTTGTGTTAGTTACTGTTTTATAAGAGCTTGGAGTTTTAATTTTCAGGTGTTTTTGCTCTGGTAGGTATTGACTGATTGTTTCCGTTTCACATATAGAGCACTTTTAAGTACATCTTGTAGGGCAGGTCTACTGGTGACAAATTTCCTTTTGCTTGCCTGGGAAATACTTTATTTCTCCTTCATTTATGAAACTTAGTTTTGTAGGATGCAAAATTCTTGGCTGGCAGTTATCCTGTTTAAGGAGATTAAAAATGGGACCTCAATCCTTTCTGGCTTGTGAGGTCTCTGCTGAGAAGTCTGCCATTAGTCTGATGGGTTTTCCTTTGTAAGTTACTTGATGTTTTCATCTCCCAGCTTGTAGGATTTTCTCCTTCATTTTAACTTTGGCTAGACTGATGACTATGTGCCTTGGTGATGTCTTATTTGCCATGAATCTTCCAGGTGTTCAGTGACCTTCTTTTACTTGGATGTCTAAATCTCTAGTAACACCAGGAAAGTTTTTCTGAATTATTTCCTCAAATAGGGTTTCTATGCTTTTTGTTTTTTCTTTTTCTCTCTCAGGGACACCTTGTATTTCTTTGCTTTACATAGTCCCATATTTCTTGGATTGTTCATTATTCTTGATTCTTTTTTCTACATTTTTGAATGACTGAGTTAATTCAAAAACCTTATCTTCAAGCTCTGAAATTCCTTCTTCTGCTTGGACTAGTCTGTTGTTAAAACTTTCTGCTGTGTTTTGAAATTCCCTAAATGACTCTTTTATTTCCAAAAATTCTGTTAATATTTTTTATTATATTATCTATCTCTTTAGTGAATTTTTCATGCATATCCTGAATTATTTTTTGTTTCTTTGTGTTGGTTTCCAACTTTCTTATCAATCCCATTGAACTTATTTGCTATCCATATTCTGAATTCTATATCTGACATTTCAACAATCTCCTTTTGTTGGAATCCATTGCTGGAAAGCTACTGTGATCCTTTGGGGGTGTCAAGACAGGCCATTTTTTTATGTTGCCAAAGTTCTTATGATGGTTCCTTCCCATCTGAAACCTCTTCTCTCAACTCAAAACAGATAGCTTTGTGGCTGGGACCTTTATTGCTCAGTGAAGGGAGGGAGAAGTCGCTAGATGGTGTGCTTGAGTCCTACTCTGGAAGATTGACCAGGCAGGAGAGGGGTAGATGCACTGTGACTTTTAGCACAGCTGCTCTCCTGCATCTCACCATTCCCCTGTGATTGTCATGGGGCCACTGTGGCAGGGCTAGCCGATGGAGAGGTGAGCCTTTGGTGGGGTGGTCTGTCCAGGTCTGGAAGTGATGACTACATTGATGTTTGCCCTGCCCAGGTCTTTCCTTAGTAGGGCTTCCCAAGTGGCAGCGGCAGCAGCTGTACTGCCCAGATGGCTAGTGGTGGGCACTAAAGGCCACAGGTGTGTGCTGGTCCCAGGTCCCATGGGAAGTATGGCTGGGTGGAGCCACTCAAGCTATGGCAGCAGTAGCTGGATCTATAGGCACCTGCTCTGCTCAGATCCCCTGGCAGCACTGTGGGTTTGCAGCACCCGCATATGGGGTACACAAGGGCACCTGGCCCTCCTGCTCCCTCCCTGGCAAGGATGAGGGATAGGCAGCAGCTATGGATCTGACCCCCAGGTAGATAGAGTGCTCTGGGGCTGGGACCTCAAAATGGCACCTACCACATGCCCAAGGTTTGGAAGCCAGCTGTGCTTTTTCTCCAGAGCAATGCCACTGCACAGCCTCCAGGCCAGTCTCTGCATCAGTCTGGAGGCTTGCTGTTGTGGAGGGGCCCTCCCTCAGCTCTGGTTAGAATGTCTGCAGCAGAAGCGTGGTACCCAGGGATACACTCCGCCGCCCCTTCTCCATGTGCAGGCACCTTCCCCAAGCACCTCCAATCCAGCTGAGTGGGTCATCCCACTTCCCTCTCCTTCACTTTGGGAGACTCCTGTTGCCTCTCTGTTGATTCCCAAAGATCTCTCTTAGGTAATCAATCTGAGGGTGAGTGTCTATCTGCCACTTTTGATCCTCTCCACGACAGTGGCATTGTGTAGGGTAATTCTAGTCCGCCACCTTGGCCCTTCTTCCCAGAAATATAAATTTTTAAGAGAATTCCAGGGCTGATATCCATTTGTAGATGTTGTTTATTGGGTTTGGTAGCCTAAGATTTTTCCCCTTTCCCTATTCTATTATTAATCACACCAGAAAGGTACTCAGTATTTTACAAAACAGAAAATGAGAGAGTGTAGAATGTGGAAGGTATAATTTCTGCCCAAAGGAATTTATAGGTTGGGTTAAGATTCCAACAAAACAGCAAAAAAAAAAAAAAAGTAAAACAAAGTCGAGCATTGAAATAATAAACTTCGTGAAGGAAAACAGGGTTGGCATGGAAAGAGAAATGCTCTTAGAATAATCTAGAGCAGGGGTTGTCAGAGCACAGTCCCTAGAGCGGCTGCATTCGCATCCCCTGGGAACTTATTAGAAACACGAATTCCCCGGCCCCACCTTAGACCTAATAAATCAGGAACTCCAGGGGTGGGGCCAGGCCATTTTTTGTTTTAAAAAACTCTCCTGGAGATTCTGATGCCTGATAAAGTATGAGGTCCTATTAATATTCCTCTTTAACAAATGAAGAAACTGAGGCAGAGAGAGGTCAAGCAATATGGCTTATAGAACTTCTCAAACTACTGCATACACATCACCTAGGGATCTTGTTAAAAACACAGATCCTGATTCTTCATTTCTAGCAAGCTCCCAGGTATTGCCACTGCTGCTGGCCAAGGAGCCTCACTAGGAGTAGCACAACCTTATACGACTTTGCTGCGTGGCTGAGTTAGAATTTGGACCCAGGTGATCTGATTCCAGAGACTGAGACATTAATCACATCACCCATCTGCCACCCAGTAGATAACAATACACAGTTACACTTATTGACTCTGTGAAAGTAGGGTAAAATGTGCAGCATTCCAGAAACTTACTTTGTCCATTCAAAGAATATTTAATGCCATCTTGCAGAAAACAACTACACCACAGAAATCAGTTTGGGAAATGCTGTGAAAGAAGCCCAGACGCCTAGCTTTCTGGAAACACTGGGAATCTCTAAGTCAGAAATGTATAAGAAGCAACCAAGTATCTCTTCCAGGCTTCCTGGCTATCAGATTCTTTTCATATATTATTAAATTATGGCATATCCGATATGCTGTGGGTTGGGTGAGTTTGAGGAGTTCTCAAACTTTAGCATGCATGAGAATCACCTGGTGAGTGATTCTGGGTGTCTGGGGTGAGGATGGATAATTTGCATTTCTAACAGGTTCCCAGGTGATGCTAATGCTGCTGACCTTGTCTTGGCTCTTCACGAACTTGAAGGCCAATGTCGTCTTTAGTCCTTTGATGTAAGCAAGATGCCAAATAATATCACATAACACGTGAATGGGAAAGTTCCTTAAGTCTAGGACCACTTCCTGAAGTTGAGCAATTGATTACTGCACCCAGGGTGCCCAGCCACAAGGCAAGGGATATGGCACCCAAACCCAGCCCATGCTGTATTAGCAAAGTCAAGAGTCCTGACTGTAGGTTGAGTCCCCTTGGAAGGTCACCTTTTTTGCTGTCCCTAAAGTCCCTGTCTGCGACATGCCCATGGAGCTGCATTTTCCCAGACGGTAAGCCAGTGTTTCCAATTCATCTATTCACAGGGAACACATGCTCTAAATTGAACAAAGGCATTTCACAGCCTAATCGGTGGTTCTGCTTAATCTCATTTGATACCCATGTGTCTCTCATTATGGCAACATTTGCCTTTGAAATCTCTTTTTTCCCCTCTTTCATCTACTTGCCTTGCTCTTTAAAAACAACTCAAATTCCACCTTCCCTTGGCTTGCTTTGTTTGATGTGGATAAGTTGGCTTGGTTTGAAAGCACACACTCCTCGGAAGAACAGGGGCTGTAAAAACCTACACTTTATATTTCTGTCCCTGGCACATGTGCATTCTTTCACCCACAGGCAAGACCTCTATATCTTCAGGATCCACCTAGAGAGGAAGACAAGAGTCACACCTGATGCTACAGAGAGTGCTGTTTCCCCACCACCTGATTATCTATCAGGGAATTCATAATGGCCTTGCCATTTTGCAATTCCCCATCCACTCTCCTCTGGTGCTAGGGCATTATTCCCTTCACAGAGAGATAGGACATAGCCTGTAAAAATTGCTGTCATTTCAGAAAGAGTAGGAAGCCTTGAAACTGATGTGTAATTGGCTGAAGTGGAAATGTTACTATCATTAATAAAAGGAAATTTTTTTCTGGTTTCACACAACATATATCCGGTTTACAGGAGATATTCTAATACAGGGTCCTGGAAGTCTTCAGTGTGCTGGTTTGAGTTTCTGACATTAAAATAAAATAAAAATATAATATAATATAAAATCAGGCCCAGGATTTCCAACTGAAATTTGTTCTGATTGCTGCAGGAATCTCCTGGCCAGAAAATATTTGGGTGAGATTCCCACAATTCATGTGCAATGAATATTCTTTTCACTTTCAGGTATACTGCTGCCAGGGCGTGACATTTGGAAATGTGCTTAAGTCTCCCCCATTGATTCTCTTGAGACCACATTTGTACCTTTCTGGCAGTCTCTAAAGAATAGCTTTGATTATTCTTTATTGAAAGTTAGAAGAAATGGAAGTATGCATCAATTGTTTTTGATTAGCTATACTGAAACCCTTCCTAGGGCCCACTGCATGCATGGCTGGGTGCTCATTTGGGGTTGATTTCTGGGTTCAGAACACATGCAGAGTCACGAAGGGACTGACATAAGCCCCAGAGGGGGCCATAAGCACTGAGCAAAGAGGACATGTTGGCAGTGAATGCCCTGCACACGCGCCTCTTCCTGCTGGACAACACCTCCCTTTGCCTATACCTGGTTCAGCTCTCAGAGTCCATGCAAAAGACCCTTTCTTCGAGGGCACTCAGATACACATAATCCTCCCCACTTTGCCCTGCTCTGCCCTCACCATCGCCCATCCTCCTCCCTGGCAGCCTCGTCACATGGTGAGGAAATAGTTACCTCTGTGATTAGTTGCTCACCATCTGTCTCCCACCAGAAGGTAAGCTCCATGAAAGCAAGAAGTGAGTCTGCCCCCTCACCATTCTCTCCCAGCTCCTAGCAGAGTGTGGGGGCCGAGATGGCCTGGAATTAATCCTGAAGGCTGTGAACCCAGGATGGGCAGAGAGAAGACACAGAAAGAATAAGTGTATGAGGGGAAATTTCCAGGTCAAAGCTGGCTAAGATCCCCAGAGGTGAGTTGCATGGGATGGGGGAAGAACAGGCCCATGCATTAGGGGCAGATACATTAGAGAAAATACAGCCTTTTCTGAAGATGTAGGTACAGAATGTGAGAGAATGTAGCCTTTTCTGCCCAAAGGGTTACTTACAGGTGAAAAGTAGCAGAGAAGATAGAGCATGTGATGATGTTATCACAACTCTATAAAAGTACAAAAACCATCAAATATAATGAATTTTATGGTTTGTAAATTATAGCTCAATAAAGCTATAAATGGAAAATGGGGGGTTTCTAAGCATGGGGTTACTCGGGTATGGAGCAGACCTGCTGTGTGCAAACATCCACCTAGATCCACCCCACATCATTGCCATGGGGCTTGGAGGATGGGCTGGGGAGGGGGAGGGACAAGTGAAACTGACTATAACACGAAGCTTATGCTGCCTGCTGTGTGGTGAATAATAAAGTCCTTTGTCTCTGACCCAGGAGTCTTGTGTCTTCTGCCAGCATCTATGAAACTATAGCAGTCTACCTTGTTACTCTGCAAATAAGGTAAAATCTCCTAGATCTTTCATAGTTGCTGACAGATGGTTTCATAGAACCAAGAGGGAAGAAAGATTTTCATTGAGGGAGCAGTCAGCATCATCACATGCAGAGAGAGAAGTCAAGGATAAGGCCCGATAAGTATCCCTTGGCTATAGCAACAAAGAGAACACTGGTGACATTTATAAGGGCCACTTCCTGGATGAGGTGGACATTGCAGAAAGCCACATTGCAAGTGTAGACATCACATTTAAGAAATGTGGCTAAGAAAAGGACAAAAGAAGTAGGAAGGCAACGAGAGGGTGGCAATTTGAAAAAAAAAATTAAAGGGCATTTTTATTTCATTGATCTCATGTGTAGATTTGAGAAATTCAAATATACTTAAATATCTACTACAGCAGCCAACAAATCAGAGGTGTGTAAATATGTGCTAAAAAAATAAATTTGTTATTTAATAGGAAGCCATCTGCATAGAAGGAAAAGCTGGAGTGGTGACCCAAGGTGACAGGGCTATGAGGTAGGCACAGAAGGATGAGCACAGGACTGAAGAATACTACACAGACCCATGTTCACATCCTGCCTCCGCTGTCCACTACCTGTGCGAATCTTAGGACATCGTTTACCCCTCTAAGGCTCAGTCTCCTCATCTGTAAAATGGGGCTATGATAACATCTATCTGAAAGACTGGTTATGAGAATTAAATACATCATATGTGTAAGCAGTCAATAAACATCAGCTGTTATGAGTGCTACCATTCTTTTATCATCATTGTTTAGTTGTAGTGTGGCCACTAGATTTTCAACAGAAATCCCACGTGGGTGAGATGCCTAGCTCAGATGCAGGCAGGTAAGAGGAGGAGCTGGTCCCCAGAACACTCACAGCCCTGGGAGCCAGCGGCAGCCCTGCGGGGAGGAAGGACACAGGTTTACTGGAAGAATCGGTTGGGGCGAGAACTGACGTGTCTCCTTATCTCATCAGCCCTGGTGCTGCTGCTGTCGAGCCGATGGGCTCACGGGGCAGGCAGGAGCCTTTGCCTGCCAGATTCAGATCTGCTCCTGGTCCAATGCATGTGATTTGTCTAAACACAAACACTGCTCCCACTGAGATCTGTGCAGAGCCTTTGGACACATGGCCTCATCTGTGAGACTCTTTAAATGTTACTTGTACAAACCCCAGTGGAGCAAATCCTTTGTAGGGAGGCCTGGAAGTCAGCCCCACAGCGGGACTGACAAGGTCTGCTCTGGAGTCCCCGAGGAGTTCTAGGATGGAGCCCCCAACCACCGTGTTCTTTGATAAAGACAGGAGGACACCCACAAAATATTGTTACACACCCTCTGAATGAGCAGTGTCTGATGGTGATGATAGGGGTTTGGGAAAAACCTTAGAAAATTTTACCTGTGTCCTCACTGGGGGGCTAGCACTCCTGTTGGAATTAGCTACCCCAAACCCAGCCAAGGCTTCCTACTATCCTGAGAATATTCTGTATCTAGGAAAAAGTGACTATTTTTCTCTTTTTTAATAGCATTTTTTTTTGCTTATATTAGTTTCCTGTATTTATGTTAGAGTATTTGGATGAAACAGGAAAGAATTGAGATGAAAATTAAAAGCATACATAATCTTTCATCACAATCAATTATTAAATGTCTTGATATGTGTTTCAAAGTGTTGTATGGGTATATATATGTGTGTGTGTGTATGTATCGATAGGTATATATTTATTTTATATATGTATTTATATGAGTATGTTTTTTCCAGTTTTTTTGCCCTGTTGAACATACTTGCAGATACATTTTTGTCCCCATCTCTGGCTATTTCCTTAGGCAAATTCCCATAAGTTATTCATTAGAAAAATATTAATATGTATAGTTAAGGCTTTAGATATCAATTGCCTAATTATCCTGCATAAAAGAAGTGCCCATTTACATTTTCACTGTGCGATACTGATAATTCTGTCAGGATAGTCTTATCTCACTGTCCGGTGAATATAATTCTTTTCTTTTTGTAAAAAGGTTACCCAAAACAGCAGACCACTTTCCTTAGTGGACATTCCACTTAGACTGCACACCATCTACTTGCTTGGGAAATTGCAAGTTTGGATTCCTCAGTCCACTGTGTCACATAAGAGTAAGCCAGCTGGGAATGAGGTCCTTCCATCACAGACCATGGCGTTATGCTCTTCACCTCCCGGAGAAATCATCCCGGGACAAGACAAGCTGCTTGTGATGTTTTTACTGGTCTTTTATCCTCCTTTGCCCCTGATGCACTAGAATTGTTCTAGGCTCAGGTACATGCATTTCCACATTCATTCTTATGCAGAACTTGTGTTATAATTCCAGGAAAGCCAGCACCAGCAGACAGGGTGTTCTAAAGACATATAAAGTTTCCACGAGGGTGTAAAACAGGGGCACAGACCGATCCAACCTTTTAACTTATTAATTTATGATCTGAAACCACTTAAGATAAAGCAGGCTGTAGAGTCCCACTCTAGAAAGGAAGGCAAGCCTTCTCCACGACACAAGCGACAAGGATTTATCTCAAACCGTGACTGCTCCCCAGCCACTGCCAGAAGGAAAGGCCACTGACACACCTGCCATTCAAGAATCACGGAAACAAAGTCTTATTTCCCTGACTTAAAACTAACTGATAAAAAAAGATGCCACTTTTGGTGACTTAGGGAAATTTCTCAGCTTATCTTGGAAGCTGCAGCAGGAAACAGCATTGTTGAAAGCTAGATCTGCTGGAGGTGTCTTAGGGAGAATCTTTTGGCCATGACATGCCTGTTTCACTTGCTTCAGGGGTTCTCAGGCTAAGTCCCCCCAGCCCTGTTACACAGAACAGAACTTTGGTGAGTCTGCCGGCAGCTCCTCTAGGTGCTGGAACAGATCCAAAGCAACGTCTCATGAGAAATCTGTGACTGCCTTGGCTGTCCCAGATCACAGCCGCAGTCATCTCCTGAATGGCAGGTCTCTTGACAGACACTTTCTATTTTGTAGAAAGATGTTAACCTATGTGATCGTTAATCTTATGTGTCAACCTCACTGCAACAGGGTGCCCAGATTAAATGCTCTTTCTGGGTGTGTCTCTGAGATTAGCACTTGCATCGGTGGACTCAGTAAAGTAGATGGTCTTTATCCCATTTTTTTTTTTTTTTTTTTGCCTGGCATATCTTAGGAACTTTTATTGACGCATGGCCTTGTGTAGACGAAGTATACTTGAGAAAGAGAAGCTTTCACTGCTTAAAGAATTAAGATGTTGATACAGCACAATAACATGACCAACACCCCCCCCCCAGTTCCTTCCTCTTCTCATCATCCTATATAATATAAAAGATTAAGAGGAAAGATTTTTTTTTAATTTTTTTTTTATTTTTTTTTAATTTCAGAATATTACAGGGGTACAGACCAGATGCTTTGTACCTTCATCCAATCTTCGGAGGAATAGAACAAAAATGCCAAGGATGAGGGCTTTGCCCCTTTTGCTTCCTGCCTGCCTGCTTAAGCCAGGACTTTGGTCTTTGCCTACCCTTGAACTGGGACTTAAACTACTGGCTTCCCTGATTCTCTGGGCTTTGGACTTGAACTGAATTCTGCTTTCCTGGGCTTTCCTGGGTCTCCAGCTTGTGGACAGCAGATCATGGGACTTCTCAGCCTCCATAATCACGGAGCCAGTTGCTCATGCTAAGTCTTTTCCTCTCGCTTCTCTGGAGAACCCTGACGCACGCTACTTCCAACCATCTAGCTACACTGTTGCCCTTAAGCCTGGACCAAACTAGCCACGCAGGCATTTGCCAGGGGCGCCATATAAACAACTTCTCAATATTTTCTGAAATGTAGATGAGAGGGACAATATTTAGGGAGGTTTCCTTGGAGTAACAGTTACTGAATCTATTCACCCAGCAGATCGGTTTCAAGAACCCCAGGACGGAGATGGATTCGCACAGAGCCGGGGCCTCTGCCGTATCACATCGCCTACCTTACCCCTCCTTCCTCATCCCCCTTCCAAAATTGCTTTTACACAGAGCATCATTATGGGAAACAGGCCCGTGAAACTCACTTGTGTGCCCTCAATAAGACTGCGGCGGGAAACGCTGTTCATTACATCACACAGTGTTTTCTTTATGAGGACTCTGGGGAGCAATTCTTGTCTGGCCTCTGTGTGAACAACAGTTGGAATTTTCCTCAGCAATTGGTGTGTGTTTACCTCGCAGACATTGTGAACTGTAGATCTGACAAGCTTTCTTTATCCCACTGGAGGCCGTGGTGCTTTGGGGCTCTGCTTGTGACCTGCCAGTAAGGAGCAGGTGTGCAGACACGCAGTTCTAACATTATTACCAGCTCCGGTATAGTCTTTCCCTCCTATCTTATGTCGCTTCACTTTTAATTTACACTATCTTGTCATGTTTTGTGTCCCATTGTAAGCTACCTGAAAGACGCTCTGTGAAATAAGATTAGGTTTACACTGAAAAGTAGATACATAAGATGGGGAAGAGCTCCACGCCACACGTTTCTATCTGTTTTCTTCAAAACTTCAATTATGTCCAGCTTTTACATCCTCCCACTGACAGGCCCAAGGTTTAGGGCATGCAACTCAGAGCTGCAGCAATAACAATCATAAAATAATTGGAAAACCCAAATAAAGTTGCTGAAAATATTGTGATCATCCCCGCCTCATTTCCATGACCCAGTCGAGGCAATGCCACCAAAATGACAACGCTTCTTGGCAGCCTAATACACTTTAATACTAATTATATTGAAAAGAGTAAATAACACTGCTGAAGACTGGAGTGGCAGGTGGAAGTTTATTATGTTCTCTTGTGGTCTGCAAGCAGCCCAAGGAAGCAAGTGAAGCAGCCATGACTGCTATGTTCATTCTGCTGAGCTGATAAGTAGCTAGGAAGAACCGTTAGCCCCTCTGGGTTCTTTCTGCCCACAGATTTCCCAAGTGCAGGAAATGGGCTTAAATTCAAAATAGAAGTGACTGTATGAACTCTCATCAAAGTGTGTAGAGAGACGGCTGGGCAAATGAGCACAGGAAAATATGTTCAACATCACTCATCAACAGGGAAATGAAAATTAAAACCACAATGTGGGACATTACACATCTATGAAAATGGCTAAAATTAAAAAGATCGACCATATGGAGTGTTGGTGAGAATGTGGAGCAACTAGAACTTTCACAGACTGTTGGTGGGGAATGTAAAATGGTACGGCCATTTTTTTAAAACAGCTTGTTGTTTTATGAAAATTTAAACACACCGTTATCAGATGACCCAGCCATTCCACACCTAGGTATTTACCCAAGAGAAATGAAAGAATAGGTTGATGCAAAGACTGGCACATGAAAGTTCACAATGCCTTCTCTGTAATAGCCAGAGACCGGAAACAACCCAACAAGTGTCCATCAACAGGTGGATGGATAAACAAATCATGTTATATCCATACCATGAAATAATTTCTCAACAAAAAACAAATACATATTGTTGTATACACAACAACATAGAGAAACTTCAGAATAATTATGTTGAGTGAAAGAAGAGTATATTCTACATGAGTCTATTTATATAAAATTATAGAACATGCAAGCTAATACATAGTGTCAGAAAGCAGAGCAGTGGTTCCCTGTGACAGACAGGGCTGGGAAGGGCAGAGGAAGGGAACACCAGTGGGGACAAGGAAACTCTTAATGTGATGCCTATGGTCACTATCTTGATTGTGGTAATGGTTTCACATATAAACATATATTATAACTTATCAGATGGTATATGTTGTATCTCAATTATGCTTCAATAAAACTGTTTAGAAATATTTATTTATTTCAAAATATTAAGAGGGCACAAATGTTTTCGTTACATGGATATACCATATAATGCTGAAGTTAGGGCCTTCGGAGTGCCTGTCACCTGGACAGTGTCCATCGTACCTGATAGGTAAGTTAATATCCCTCATCCTTCCCCTGTCCTTCCCCCTTCTTAGTTTCCAATATCATTTACACCTCTCTGTGCCCTGTGTAATCACTGTTAAGCTCTCACTTATTAGTGCGGACACATGGTATTTATTTTTCTACTCCTGATAGACAAATGGCCACAAAAAATATGAAAAAAATTTTCAACATCACTAATCATCAGGGAAATGCAAATTAAAACCACAAAGAAATACCACCTTACCCCTGTGAGAATGGTCATTATTAAAAAGTCCAAAAACAACAGATGCTGGCATGGATGTAGAGAAAAAGGAATGCTTACACACTGTTGGTGTGACTACAAACTAGTACAACCCCTCTGGAAAACAGTATGGAGATCCCTCAAAGAACGAAAAGTAGACCTACCATACCATCCAGCAATCCCACTACTGGGTATCTACACAAAGGAATAGAAGTATTTTTTAAATTATATATAGCCACAGCCACATGTGGTTGGTGGCTACCACACTGAACAGCACAGCTCTAATGTCTGTGCTGCCCCGGAACTGGTATTTGTGTTAGCCTTGACAGGTGTCTCCTAATGCTATAACAACCTGTGTTTCAGTTCTGTGTCTTGCCCCTGCCTCTAACCCCCATCCAAAGTGGTCCTTTCTCATCTTGCTTGGGAAGCAGCACCAATGATCAGAAATAACAGGAAAACAAATTTAAGCTTAAAACACTTTCCTGATGGACTCTACTGATGGACCTGTTCAGCCAGAGAACAGACAGAATGCTCATTTTAGTGACAAATTCCACTAAAGAGTGACTCTCTAATTTTACCCAGGTGGACCACTGGATAGCCAAGCACCTTCTAGTCACGATTTTATGACAACACATACCTAGAACCTAAAATATTCAGTTTGCCTCAGCCCTAGTAATCTGGATTTAAAAGACAAAGGTTGTCAGAGGGTAGTTGGGAAAGGTCACAGTCACAAATTCTAGTTCTGGAACTTTGAGATTTTGACCTCAGTTTCTCCATCTGTAAAATGTATATACTGGTGCCAACCTAAGAGACTTATAGTTACGATTTAGTATTATAAGATCATGGATGCAAAGCACCATTCAAGGAGCAGAGGGACTTAAAAAATATCCCCTCCCCTTCCCGACCAAACCCCTCATCTCAACACAGGCTTTCTTCTCTCACCAGGGGGTGGGCCAGGATAAGCAGGAGCTTCCCCCAGTCTTACCTGGAGCCAAAGTTTATCGTGCTGAGACCACTTCCCGCCAGCAATGCACTGAAACGTGGCATTCTGCCCCACATTCACCTCGACGTTTTGCAGTCGCAGAAAATGAGGTGCTTTTCCTAAGAGAGAAACAAAAGAACACATGAGGACAAGATTCAGCAGCCTGTGCCACCTCCCTCTTGGCAGACAGCAGCTCAAAGTGGGCACTGGGTAGGGTGGGACTGGGGCTTGGGAAGCGGCCTGGCCCAGTGAAGAGTCAATCGATCACTTACTACGAGTTGGGCACTGTCCTATGAGAGTTACACACGGTATCTCACTGAAACCACACAAAAACCCGTGAGGAAGGCAGTGCCCCCAGTTCACAGATCAGAACATGAAGGCTCTGAGGGGCTACAAGGTTTGGCACAATCAGACATCCAGATAGTGGGGGAACCAAGACATAAACTCAGGTCTCTGAGACCCTCAAAGTCCCTCTACTAGCTGCTGTGCAACTCCACTCTGGGAAACTGGCACACACATCCCTAGAATATACCCTAATTGGCCATTGCCCCTGGGGCTGGCACTGGGTGCGAGGTGGAACCAAGACACTGAAGGGTGAGAAGGAGAAAAATTGGAGGCGAGGTGAGGGGGCAGATATTCTCCATAGAGGGCGCTTCCCTGGAGCCTGAACAAGCAGAAGGAAGAAAGCTGAAGTGAAGCACTTTTGGGCCTGAGATTGCACACATGGCCTTGGTGGATATGCCATGATGAAGATGGTGAGGAGGACACAGAGTGGAGGAAGGGGAAGAGGAGGAGGGAAGAAGTAGCAGCTGTCACTCACGAAGTGCCCGCTACATGGTCGGCACCCTGTGCAGTGCCTGCTTGTGGTGACTCACTTAACCCCGTGCAGTCGGCAGCGGCAGTATCTCTATTGTACAGTGAATGAACTGAGACACAGAGAACTCGAGAAACTTTCCCGAAGTCACAGGACCCCAGCGTCTCAACTGGAAGTGAAGGCCCCTCCTGAGCATGAGGGCAGCAGTGATTCTGGGGCCTGGGCAAGACAGGGAGAGGACGTTCAAAGGGAAACCAGGGGGTCTGTAAACAGTCAGTCCCAGGATTCCGCATGTTTTATGTTGGGTAACTTGGGCTCACCTCTCTCCTTGTTTGTGGATATAGGTTCTCATCTACATGAGCTCTCCAAATATTGGCTCTCCAAATAAGAGCAATACCAGCTCTCCACAGGCTGATAACCTACGTCTAGAAGAATGAGCTCTCCATTGAGGCACAGCAAAGGAACCCTGCCACCCCCAACCAAAGCAGCGATGAACTGGGCACAGAACACCCCAGAATGGGACCAAATGGAGAGTTATGAGAGGATCAAGGAGGTTCAACAAAGGCTTTTGGCCCTCTCTCCAGAGAGAGTCAAGTAATCGTAATAATGTCATTTGTGGAGAACCCCTACAAGGCCAAGTACTATTAAATATGACAAATGCTTTGCATGTTTTATCTAATTTAACTCCATGACATCCCTGTAAAGCAGATACCATTATCATTTCCCTTTTAGAGAGGCAGAAGAAACCAAGGCTCAGCAAGTTTAATGTGCCCAAAGTTACCCAGCATTAGTGAGAGTAAGAAACAGAATTCAGTCCAGCTCCACTTTAGCTCCAAGCTCGGCACGTTACCAGCATGTTCTCGCACCTCTTGGATATTGGGAACGAAGATGGCACCAACAGACAGACCTCGGGGTGCAGAGAAAGGGCTCCCAGGCAGGGCTGTGCTGACTGCCCGGCTCCCCTCCTTGTCCCCAAATAGTTTACCACAAGTGATCCTTTTTTTTTTATTTTTGCCATTTTTTCTTGCTTTGAACTATCTTGTCTACCAAACTATGTCACCACCTAGAAAACTCAGCAAAAGCCAAGAACCATGGCATGATTAGGCAGGCTCGCTGTGAGAAAACACATGCCTCCTGCTCAGGTTTTTAAACTAATGACAACATCTCAAGAGATCCCTCATTGCTACCTCCGAGACTCCACACCAGTCAAGGGTCTAAGGCCCAGGGAAGACCACTTCTTGTGGGTTCTCAGAGTTTTAAGATTCCTGCATCCAGTCAACCTGCCAAATGTCATGCTGCTTTGATTGTCTGAAATTGTTTCCTTTCTGCTCTCCTGTATAATTTTGCAAAGTTATTTTTGGACAATTCTTGAAGCGGGAATAGAGTGAACCCTGTAAGTCTGTGTATGCCACAGGTTTAAAGGGGGAGGGGACAACCACCCGCTGGAGAAAGGAAGTGCAGAGTCTTAGCTCCCATGTTGGGAAACTCTGTATTGGGTTTTACAAAGGGATGCTCTTTGGGACTCTGGGAAAATGGTTTGACCTCTGGGACATGTGCGATTAGCAATGACTTTTCTCCGGATTAACGTCCCTGCTTGCTTATAACTGCTCTCCACTTCTTCCATCTTTCATTCCTCTTCCTCCCTCCCTCCTAGCTTCAAGAGTAGAGGATTTAGATGTCTAGTGGTTCCTACTGTTAATGTTCTGGGGAAACACTGGCAATTTACTGCAGAGATGTAGGACCCATGCACCTGCAAGAGCCATACAGTTACGAAAATGAATAAAGTTGTTCAGTTGTAAAACAAAACAAAAACCCCACCTCCTTGCCCCATCTTTCATTTTCCCACTTTTGATAGAGAGTTGGGTAACATAAAGATTTCTCTATGTAAGAAAAGTGGCGTTGTGAGCACGATAATAACTAGTATCTGATGGCAGCCTTAGTGCTGGGGAGGCAATATGGAGTGGTGGGGATTTGGGGGAATTGGAGAGAGACTCTCTGCCCCACTGAAAGGGGACAGATGCTGCTTCAATCCAGCAGCGGGAGAAGACCCTGCGTGTGTGCTTTGCTCAGGGGTGTCAGTCATCTGACTTCTCAAGGCAAGTAAGTAATCCAGGTTTTATATGAAACCCCTTCTTCTAAACTTTTAATATTTTATTAAAACACCTTATGGACTTAACAAAACATATTGGCAGGCAGGCTCTATCAGTTTGTGGTCCTTGATAGGTAACTCCTATGTAAGTCATCTGGAACAATTTGCACTAGCCAGTTTTGTCCCATTTAGCCCCATAAATCCAGTGACATTTCCCCCACCATGCAGTGTGCTTCAGGAGTCACATGAATGCTAGCCCAGTGGTGGGGCTTATCTGTACCACCCTCCTTTTGCTCAGGATTCTTGTCACATGCCCTTACTCTTGCCTCCGCTCTTTGGGGCTCAGGGTCATTCCTGACTCATGACAGACATCACTCTTTGGGGATCGTCTTTATGCTGGGAACCTGTTTGGTCCTCATCTCTGGGCCTCTCTGACCCTCCTTCTCTCAAACCCTCACACCACAGCCCTCTTTGGCCATTCTCTCGACTGTCTCCATTCCCTCAGCATCTGCTGTTTTTGGAGAGAAAATATTCCTCCAGCTTCAACTCACCCACCTTAAGCCAAATGCAGTTGACCTCAGTGCCCAGGCCAACTACCAGCTCCTGGTGTTAAGCATCCCCCACCCACTCCCCGCCGAGACCCAGCTCCCCCAAATTGGGATCCCACAGACTGGGGTTAACAGAAAACCGGCTGTGCGTTTGGGACAAAAGGCCTTGATGTTGGTGACATTTAGACTCCTGCAGATGTCAGTGCAGCATCTGAAGACATATTATTGTACCCTTTCTCTTGCTCTTTAAACCTGACAGTGCTCAGTAGGAAGCCACACCATGGAGGAGAAAGTTCAGTACGTACGTTGGAAATGAGCTGCGGATGCTCTGTGGGCTGAGGGATGTGGCCCGACAAGGTTATGATGGGGAAATAAAAAAGAGTTTATAAAAATTCTAAAAGTCAACTTAGGAGCTAGAGATTTTGAAACCGAGTGGAAAACCGCGCTGACATTTATCGTAGGTAGTTACAACCGCGGTGGCCGTGCTAATGGCTAACACTGAGAAAGAGCAGTGGAGGGTAAGTACGGCTAGAACTCTTTTAGAATAACACAAAAATGTTAAATGGGCTATAAAATACGGACAAGACGTTTCAGTTTGTAAGAGAAAATAATTTCCTTTGAGTAGTACGCCTGTCTTTCGTTCGCGGTCTTGGAAGCTGCAAGGCGGGCGTCTGCAGTCGTAACTCCAGCTCCCATCGATCCAGGGTACAACTGCAAATCCGTCGCTTGCACCCCTGGAACTTTCGGAATATTTAGTGGAATCACTCATTGGTAATCTCACCATATGTTACTAGAAAACATGTTTTGGAGGACAGAAGGGGAGAATTTAAAAGCCTGACAACATAAAGGGAATGCATGTATTTCAACATAGTTAAATTTGACATAGTCTATGAGTGAAGCCACGAATGCAGGGCTGGGGTTGGGGGAAAGCACTTTCAGTCCGAGGACAGTTCAGGAGCCACTAGCTGGTTGCATGACAGGAAATCCCCTCTGAGCAGCCCCAGGGCCCCACGGCTGGCACCTGGGAAGACAGTGTGCTCAGCTCTCCCCAGACACGCACCACCTTGCATAAGCCTGAAATGTGCGAGTGCACCATCTTGGATGCCTCTGTCTCCCAGCCTGACCAATCAATAAGACCAGCTGCCCCTAACTCCTAAACATATCTCTAATCTGCCCACCTCCCTCCATCTCTATGCTCTGTGTTTCTTCACAGCACTGCTTACTACCTGTCATGGGCTGAACTGTGACCTCCCTAAATTCATATGCAGAAGCCCTTACCCCCAGTAGCCCAGGCTGTGAGTAGATTTGGAGACAGGGCCTTTAAAGAGGTGGTTAAGTTAAATGAGACCTTTAGAGTGGGCTGTAATCCAATCTGACCAGTATTCTTAAAAGAGGAGGACATTTGGTCACACGGAGCGACACCAAGGACCCGTGAGCACAAAGACCGTGTGAGGACGCAGCAAGAAGAGGACCATCTACACACCAAGGAGAGAGGCCTCAGGAAAAACCAGCCCTGCCGACACCTTGATCTTGGAATCCCAGCCTCCAGAACTGTGAAGAATACATTTCTGTTGTTCAAGCCACCCAATCTGTGGTATTTTATTAAAGCAGCCCCAGCAAACTAATACACCATATGTCATATACCATGCAATTACCTCTTTATTTGTTTTATTTTCAGCCCCTGGAGACAGAGAATGAATCCGTCTTAGTCATTCCCACAAACCCAGGGCGGTGCCTGGAATGGAGCACGTGCTCCGTAAACGGTTCAGGCCTCCACCATCTCTTACATGGTTCCAGAATGTTCTTCCTTTTAGGTCTCCTGACTTCTTCTCTATGGCCCTTCAACTCATTCTCCACAGAGCAGCCCAAGTGGTCCTTACCCAGCATAACTCCATCCAGCGGGGCCTCCCTGCTCTTAGATTAACATCTAAGCTGCTCACCTTGATGCCCAAGGCCCCAGCTTCCCTGCCCAAGACTGGCTCCAGCCACTCTCTCCTGTGCTTTGCATGCTCTGGACACACTGGCAGCATCGAGCTGACCGCCACCGTGGGGCCCCTGCACCTGCTGCTTCCTCTGTCTAGAATGCCCCCTCCCCAAATCCTTAACACAATAAACTCCTTTCTATAATCCGAATCTCCGCTCAGATCACATCTTCAAAGACATGTCCCCTGACCACTGTATCTAAGAAGCCCTCCCACATCCCAGTCAATCACATGTCTTATATCCACAGCACTTTTCACCATCTGAAATTATTAGTTACTTATTTCATACTAGTTACTTATTTACTGCCTTTCCCTCCTCTGGCCCTCCTGCTAAGCAAATACCACAAGGACAATTACCTATCGTTTTTAGGCACTTAAGTATCCACCATGCCCAACAAAGTTCTTAACACCCAGCTGATGTTCAATTATTTACTTGTAGAAAGAAAGGAAGGATAAAAACCTGGGCTAGGTGTGAACCGAGCGCCGGTCCTTAGGAAGGGCCTTTGCTAGGCTCTACTCAACATCTCATGACTCATGAGCTGTGAAAACACCTCAGATGACTACATACACAGCGGTATTTGCACATATAGTTAAATGGAATTTTTTCCAATTCCAGCCACTCTTGCAGGGTCTTCACATTGTGGTTTCTGGGAAGTTTATGCTTAAGTCGCCTGAACACTGAGGCTGAGCTCAGCAGAAGCACATTATGCAGGAATAAGGCCAGGGTCACATCTTCCTAAGTTATGCCCCATGGCCCATTTGCTGGGTAACTGGCTCTCGGCAATTCCGTAAGTGTGCAATCCATGATCTCAGCAGGAGGAGGATGAGTTTGTTGGGAGAATCCTAAATTCAGTAGCAGCTCTAATGACAGGAGGGTTCTAGGAAGAACTATGAGACTTTGGGGGTGAACAGGCATCTGAATGTCGTTCAGAGAACTCTTTGCCTGTGGAGATTCATCCGAAAGGAGGAAGAAACATCTGCCTGTGATGGCAAACCATGATCAGTGCTTGCAGGTGAAGCAGAGCTGCTACCAGTCTGGACTTGAAGGTGGTTGAGACTGGGACGAGAGACAGGGGTCATGGTGAAGGTGAAAATTCTTATTTGAGCACAGAGTTCTGGGATCCAGGGAGAGAAAGCCACTGTTCTCTCCTGAGAAGAACCAAGCATATCCTACTATTAATAGAAAGGCCAAGTCCAAGCATCAAGCATAAGGTAAGAAGCAGGAACACAGGTTGATGCAACAAGGGCAAGCATGCTAGAAGGACGGGATGGGTTCAGGGCTTGAGGAAGTCAGAGGCTTGTTTCAGAGACACTGCCTCAAAACTGGTGCTTTGCAGGATTGAGTGTGTACAAACAGACCACAGGTAGAGCTGACCTCTCCCAACAGTTTCCCAGTCTTAGGCCAAAGATCATTCCCCAATGGGCAGCTGATACCAACTCACAGGAGTTAAGGGAGAGGGGAGATTTAATCATGGTGAGGTAGACTTGTCTTCACATCTACTGCATAAGCCCTGTTGGGGGGGGGGATTTCTGAGATCTCCTTCACACAACATCTGGCTCAACAAAGACATTTCCCTTAGACATGCTGAATTGACAGCCCCATCTGAGAAATTCTAAAAGGCCCAGAGAGTAACCCAGAAGGTAGGGACCTCAAGCCGATACAATGGAGAGTCCAGTAGGATCTTAGCATTCCCTAAATGCTGGCTGATTCCTGGGAAGGAAATCATTCCTTGCATAGGACCCAAATACAGTTTCCCAAAATATTGTCTGGAACTTTGGAACTTGTCCCAAATTCCTCCAGGGAAGGTGCTCTAAGAAGAGTGAGTCAGACAAAAGCATTCTAGTGCCAGGCAGAGGGACAGAAGTGATGTTCGAAGGTCTGACAAATTCATTGCAGCAGAAGTGGAAACAGCCATTTCAATTAAAGTAATATGGATGGGGCTGAAATGAGAACAGTCCCTAAGTAGGAGGACCAAAAGGCACATAATGAGAGGAGTGCACATGGCATCTCTTGAGACAGCAGCAAGCTGCACCACAGCCCCTAGCATGACTCATGGCCATATGGGGGAGTGGAGAGAGCCCCATCATGGTTACCTAGAACCAATAACTGCCAAGAAACTAATGGGAATCTCCAATCTGCAACACAATCACAGACATGTGGGGCTGGCATCCCAGCTGCCCCTCCCAGGGGCTGCCATAATCTACATGCATATCCCCCAGACCAAATATCACTAGGTACGATGTCATCCCAACTACCTACACCCAGGACTTGTCCCCTCTGAGATTCAGTGAACCAAGGAACCACATCTCCCTGCTGAAACACATTCACGTATCTGAGACTAAATGCAGTAAAGAAGTGGATGGGCATGATGGAGTGGCACGCTTTTGAGGACTCTTGACACTGCTCCATGAGTGCTAACCACTATAAGAAACCTCCCTCCCAGCACGGAGCTGATGAGTGTATTTAAAATTACTTTTAAAGAATTAATAGCTTTGGGGTACTTTTCCCTGTGAGTGAACAGTGTGCTAATTTACTCAGTGTTTTGGTGGTGCATTTTTTTTTTTTAAGACAATTGCACAAGATTCTATCCAAAGCCCTCTAATTCTTCCACTTCAGTGGTCTGAATCCCACTAATAAACAATCAGGACTTTAGACTCCCTTAATAATGGAGAGAGATTCAAACGAAGATGTTTTGCCACTCTCTGCAAATTCCTGGAGGTGCTGCCTGTTGAACAGGCCAGCAAAATTATGGATTTATTCAGGACTGATTGCATTGAGTATGTAAGCATTTTTGAAGGATTAAAAAAGAGACAGAAAGAGAGAAAGAGAGAGAGAGCGAGAGATGATTGTGAGCTGAATGAATAGGGGGGATTGCAGCCGCCACACTACCCAGTCTGGCACAGAGCAAGGCTGTGTTGGGAGGAGGAGACAGACTTACTGCAAGGATGAGCGAGGACCCGGACCTCGTCCACGGCGATGTAGCCAGGATGACCCTTCAGAGAGACGGATTCAAATATCACCTGCAACACATAGGGCGGGAGTCAATTTCACAGAAGCGGTCAGCATTCATTGCAGGACACTGCCCAGCCCCCAACCCTTTATGCTTCAGCTTCCTATCAGAGCCAACCAAAAAGGACTTACATTAGGCCAGCATGCTGCCCTGGCAATGAACTGGGATTTTCAAAAAAAGGTTAAAAAAAAAAATAAAAAAAAAAAAAGAGGCCACACTCTGGTGACTAGCAAAAGACGAGTCAGTCGTGTGGAACATTTTTAATGGATTTCAAAAATAACACTTTTGATGGAGGTAAAAAGAACCCCAAATTGTCCTGGAAAACCCAATCTGCATCATTCTCAAACCGGTTGCAAGCAAGGCACAGAGAACGACCTCCTAATATCCTGACTTTCTTATGAAAAGTAAGAGAGATGCATACCTTGGAAGCTACCATAAGCCAACAAGGGTCTACCCCGATTTGATTCTTCACTCCCAAGGAATATATTACATCTGAATTTCTTAATAATACCTCTTAAGAATAAGAGTCAAACTATCCATTGGTATCCAGGAATACAGGGCAACAAGTCCTTTGAATTCTCTACTCTGATTCCCACCCAAACTGTTTGATTATGTAAAAATTTTATAATTCAGTTAACAGCTTCCCTCATCACCCAACCTCCCACTTCACGGAGGAGATATGAATATCTGTGTGGACAACATGGCCAACACCTCTGACTGCTCTAATTCCAATGGCCGTCTCCTCCAAGCCACTTCAGACTCTCAGCCTTGTCCTTCCCTACTCCAGAAAGTGGAAATTCCATTTTCCCATACTCTGGCACAATCTCCTACCCCCACTGTCCTCTTCCAAATCACTCCTCTCTAACCTGCTCCTCAGGCCCACATGGTACCTGGACCTCCATTTTTCCAGAGTCTATACATCAGCCTGGACCTCTCTGCACGCTCAACAAGCCCAGGTTCCCCTGCATGTTGGCTCATCACCCATACAAGGCTCTCCCCAACCCCAATTCCTTTGTACCTTTGTTTAAACTTTGCCAAGCCTACTGCAAATCTGCCTTTCCACTCCTATATCTTTTACAAATGTTCCCCTTTCAACATCCACCCACCCAATCCCAGCAGACACCCACATCTTTAAGAGGCAAGAGAGGAGCTGGCTTCAACTCCTTTTCCATTGATGTATTCTACATCCACACCATCCACTGCCGCGTCCCCATGAGGAATGCCGCATTCCTGACTCTGACTCCAGCTGGATTTCCCAGCCTCTCTGTTCTTCTCCGTTTTCTCTCTCTACCCTGTATCTCCAAACCTGCCTTTGCATCCCTGACCTCGACATATGTTGGCAGCTTCCCGTATTCTTTAAAAACAACCCTCCCGCAACATGCTCTTCTCTAGTACCTCTCAGTTGTGTTTCAGTAACACTTAAAATTCTCAGTAGTTTTATCTCCTCTCACTCCCGACACTTCTTTCTTCCCAATGCAAAGCTTCAACCTGCTATAATCTGGATTCTGTCTCCAACACTTCCCCAAAAAGTGTCTGCTTTCATGGCAGACACTAATAATCTCCTGACAGCTAAATCCAGTAGGTATTTTTCAATCTTTATCTTACTTTGAGAAGGAAGATAGGGTAGTGCTTTAGCTGTGGATCAGAGGGCCTGGGTTCAAATCCCTGTTCTGCCACTTACTAGTGCATGACCTTGGGCAAGTTACCATACTGTTCTGCACCTCAGTTTCTGCATCTATAACTATAGTGTCTACCTCCCTGGGTAATTTTTCTGATTAAGGAAGTTAATACCCCACTTACAACAATGCATGACACAGGGTACCTTCTTCATATGTGTTTACTATATAATCATTATCACTGCTTGACCATTCTTTCTACAATCATCAATGTTCATAGCTTCTCCCTTGCTGGGTCTCTCTTCTATTTAGGCTCAGATGACACTTCACTCTTGTGGTTTTTCTAATATATCTGGGACTATTCTACCATAGGATTGTAGGTCATCCTCCTTCCCCATCTTCCCTTCAAATGTGAGCCTCCTCTGCTCATCTTTTCACTGCACACACTTTCCCTTCAATGGCTGCCAACTCACTGCGAACCCCCAAGCCTGGCTCTGCACCCCAGATCTCCCACCGGAACATCAGTCTCACCTACCCAGTTCACAGCTCTGTATTTCTACCTAGACGCCACATTGATGCCTCAAATGCAAACTTTATATAACCCATCTGAACAGCTGCTCTCTCAAACCTTCTCCCACGTTGCCCAATGGGCCTTCTCTCCTGAAATAGGGGACTTGGAAGGTGGTACTATGACCCATCTAGTCATCCAAGCTGAAGATCTGAGCTCCTCCCTCGGCTTCCCCTTCTGCCTAATTCTTCACCTTTATTTTCTTTTTGGTTCTACCTTATTAGCATTTCTCAAATCTGTGCTTGTCTTTCCTTCTCTGCTCTTAGGATGAACTATAGGAAACAGCCTTTCTGGTAGGTCATCACCAGTCAGACATCAGTGCCACTGCTCTGGTTCAAACTGTCATCATTTTTCATCTGTACCACCTTGACAGCCTCCAGAATGGACCCTCCCTCTCTCTTTCCTTGTACTTCTCAAGTCAAGTCTGTGGGTGCAACGCAAGGGTGATGAGATCAGCAACAAACCCTCCATTTGAAATTTTTTTGTGATCTGCGTGGTCATTCTAGGTGAGTGGATTCAAAGGTCAATGTTCTCGGTGGGGCCCAAAGTTCCGACGGCTGTAACCAGTGCACGGGGAACCAGTGGAGAGGCA
Source organism: Cheirogaleus medius (assembly GCA_008086735.1). Taxonomy (NCBI): domain Eukaryota; kingdom Metazoa; phylum Chordata; class Mammalia; order Primates; family Cheirogaleidae; genus Cheirogaleus; species Cheirogaleus medius. The sequence goes on from VBSM01001118.1 coordinate 39,710,319, forward strand.
GCGATGGCTGGGAGGAGGCAGTTTCCATGCATGGTAAGATCTATCGTGAAACAGCACGTGGCTGCCTGGGAATTATATGAAGTGACTTGGGGATGACAGTCATACCAAATATAGAACTGCAGCAGCAACATGGTGACCACTCTGGAAGAGTGCTTTACTAAGATGATGGTCCTTCAGAGAGACTTAGCAAACACAACTGTGCAGGAGGTAGGGGGAAAGCTCACAAAACTAAAAGTGTGATGGCTGCCTCATCTTGAAGAAGGAGAAGTCAACAGAAAGCCTTACTATAAAAAAATTATGTGCCTAATTATATTTTTTAATAATTCAAAGGAAACCAAAAGCAGTCCATAGGAAAAAATAATTGAAAAAATAGAATGTACACAGTAAATGCACTTAGAAAAAATAGCATACAAACATTCAAACTGTGCAATAAGAAAGGACAAAAGGAAAAATATTTCTGTTGTGACAATAAATATAAATGGGTTAAAATAGAGAAAAGCTCTCAGACTATCTAAATAATCAAAGTCTAATTATATTCTGTAAGATAAACACCTAAAATAGAATGACTCAGTAACCTTAAAAATAATAACTTGAACAAAGATATAATAATGAAATGTAAATAAACAGAAAGCAGCTTTTGTAAAAATAATGAGAAAGCATCAAAGTGGAATTTTAACTAAAAGGAAAAAATTTAAAAACATTAAGTGGACTAAAATGGTCGCTTAAAAAAAATACATGAGTTAACAGACTTAAAAAAAGAAAATGATGAAAATATCAAACAGTATTTGAAGACTTTCACCCAATCTTAAACTTTGACTAGTCATATAGGAAAAAGCAAGTAGGTATGTAATATAAATAATAATGTATTTCCTAAATATATGTCAATAAATATTTAAAAAGAATGAAACTCTTATTCAAATGATTATGTATTATTTACCAAAAAAATCATATACTAGGCCACAGTATAACTTTAATAAATCCTTCAAGAAGAAATTGTACAGGTTTGGGTTCTATATATTTCCTAACTGAATTCACTATAACTAGAGATTAATGATGAAGTCTAAAAAATAAATTTCTTAAAGTTATGAGATACTTTCTTAATAACTATGATGTCAAAGTATACTTTGTATGAGTTAACAAAAGTCTGAAACAAAATTAAAAGTCAAATGACAAGCTAAGAACAATATTTGTAATATATAGGATAGCTAATGGAAAAATATTCTTTTTTGTGAGTGAAGGACTCCTGAGAATCAACAAAATAAATGAATAAACCCTCCAAAAGTAAAATTGGCAAATGACTTCAGTAGGTAATTCATAAAATAATGAAGTAGAAATGGGGTAATAAACTATAAATGCAATTTTTTTAAATGACACTGAGGATGATTAGAAGGTGCACCAGACAACACCTGCAGCCTTGGGCAGAGATGGTCACCCTATCAATGTGCTTCTGATGTTGGGGTCCTGGTCACCAGAAGCTCCCACTCAGGAGCTTGCAACTCCAGTCACTAATGATAGACACCACAAGGGAACAAGGTGATGCCAGGGTCTTCTGAGATGGAAAGACCTGCCCAGGTGTTCTGAGCAGAGGGAGGATGGTCATCTTCATCTTCGAGCCAAGCACATTCACAAGGAAACAAAAACCAAGGCCCTTGGGGGAATGAAAATCAGGAAATGGGAGAAAAGCCAGAGGAATGAATTAAGAAGTCTGGAGGCTACTCTGGTGCTGTCCCCTGCCCCCAACCACAGGTCTACCTGGGGCAGGGAAGGCAGAATGGAATAGAGGACTGCTGTAAACCACGCTTTCCCAGAGGTGCTCCATGTCAGTATACAGAGGCAGTATATGGACACTGATGAGTGCAAGGGCTGGGGCAGAGAGCCCAGGCTGGGAACTCCAGCTTCTCTGCAGATAGCCTTCAACTCCGAGGCTGCCATGTGGACCTATCATCAATTGCACATGCTCCAGCCCCAAGAGCATCATTAGAGACCTCCTGGTGCAGGTTTTGGGGAGATGGGGCTTGCACAGAAAAGTGCAAATGTCTCCCTGTGTACATGAAATGGGGCAAAGCCAGGAAGTAATTTCCCAAGAGAAGGTCAGAGATGGAGTCACATTCAGCCTTTCAAAAAAGTGGGTTGTGTACATATTTGGGGGAGGGCGTAGATATATCAGGCAGTGGTTTAAGGGACCTGGTGTTTTATCCTGACCTTTTGTAGTCCACAAGCAGAGAATATGTTACAGCAAACATTTCAAGGGGCTGCAAACATTCTCTCAAAGGATAAGAGAGAAACATTTGCTCATCAGAACTCCTCTGAGGAGGAAGGGCATATGTATTTTCATGGGGAAGGATTGTTTAGGGTAAAATTAAGAGAGATACTATACTCTTTCCCACACCAGTTCAAGAAACTCTGTGTAAGACAAGGAAGAGGATTTATTGCTTAGTGAAGAGGGATGGGGTGGATGAGAAACAAGATAGGGTGAAGTTCCAAACATGGTGGGTAATCGATTACTCTCATTGTTATAAACCCCCCTAACTACTGGTATGAGCGAAGTTACTAAACCTACAGGGTACCAGATGCCAAGGGAATTCCTGGAAACAGGACTGAGTTTCAAGTCCAGTTGAATCAACGTTGAGCGAGTCCTTCATATTCAAGGGTCTATCATTTCAAAATTGCTAAAAGAATAGACTTTTTAACATTCTCACCACACACACAAAAATGAGACGTTGGTGAGGTGATGAATATGTTAATTAACTTGATTAAATCTTTCTATAATGTACACATAGATGAAAATATCATATTGTACCCCGTAAATATACATAATTAGTGTTTGTCAATTAAAAAGAAATAAATAAAAATAAGCCCCTGCTTCCCTGGGAGGAGGCAGGCGTGGGAGGAGGGGTGGTAGAGGGAGGATCTCGCCCTGGGCCCTGCCAAAGGCCTGGTGCCAGGAAGCCCACTCATAAGAAAGAGGAAATGCCTGTGTTTACCACAGAGCTAAAAGTCAATTTTAGAACTATAAAATATGACTTCAATTTAATAAATTAATACATCAACCATCAGGCCTAAAGCCCGGCAATTGTATTTAGTCCATGACAATTACACAGTGTTGTAAGTGCAGGACCAGAGCCCCAGGTCTGATGAATTTTAAAACCCATTTTGCTAATGTCTTGGAATTATATGCCCCCTTTTCTCGCCACCGTACCTATATGTGTGCGAGTGTGTTGTGAGTCTGGGAGTCTGTGGTGCTTGCGCCTGTGAGTGCTTTCTGCTGTGCTTGTGGCCACGTGAGTATCCATCAGTCGCTGTGTGTGTGTGTGTGTGTGTGTGAGAGAGAGAGAGAGAGAGAGAAAGAGAGAGAGAGAGAGACATATCTTTTCCAAACTGCTACTCTCAGCCTAGGAAATGTAATGATGCTATAGCAGCCAACAAGTTGGAAAGCAGAAAATGCTCCCAGATGAGGCGGCTTATCACAGGGACGGCACGGAGGTTGCCGGAGTGCAGGCTAAACGACAGTGGCTCCTTCTTTAAAGGCTTCCTGCCTCCTTCCTCCTTCTTTCTCTTTCCCCATTCTTTTTCCCTCCCTTCCTTTTTCTTGCCTTCCTTCCAACGATTGCTGTGCCCGCTGCAAGTCCAACATGACAATGCACGTATGTTCTCTAATTTAATCTGCAGAAGGACCCACCGCTGTGGCTATTGCCCTCTCCACTTCACAAACGGGACAACTGTGACTCCGAATGACGACAGGATGCAGCTAACATCACACTGCTGGGGAGCAGAGTCTCAGAAAGGGCGAGCTATCTTCCCGAAAGGCGGGGCCGGAGCTTGGAGCCAGAGGGCCGAGGCAGGATCACCAGGGCTTCAATTTACCAGTAATGCCCCCTACTCTAGAAGACAGGGCACGCTGTTACCTAATACAGGACATTGCTGGGCAGATCTCATGCCCCACACAGGGCGTGGACTTGGGGGTGCTCAAGCAATGGACTTCATTCCCCCGTACCCTGTTGAAGAGCATGGCAAATGGTACGACTGTCCCTCTCCTGGGTCAATTTTCTTGCTCATTGTACTTTGACCTGTGACCCCATCCTGTACCCATGCGCATCGGGCCCTAGGTAGCAGCTTTCCAATTGGAACCTTAAAGCCACCCTGGAGGTGTCCAAGAGCTTATAGAGACACTCCTTGTATCTACTCAATGACACAGTGGGGCCAGTCTAGGGACCAGGGCATCTGGGATTGGCCCAGCTTTGCCAACGATTTGCTAAGTGCTCTCGGACTTCACTATCCATGTCTGGACCTCACTTTATCACTTACATCTGGTTCAGTGAACATGGCCTGGAAGCCAAATCCAGCCCACCACCTGCTTTTGCACATAAAGTTTTGCTGGAACACAGCTAGGTCCATTCATTTATCCATTGTCTGTGGCTGCTTTCACCGTACAAAGGCAGAGCTGAGTAACTGCAACACAGACTGTATGGTCTGCAAAGACTAAAACATTTCCTGTCTGGCCCTTAATAGAAAATGTTTGCCTTATCTACAAAATGAGGATAAACCAAATCCACATGTGCCAATATGCATTCTGTAAATCTCTATGGATAGGAAGACTATTGAACTTATCCCTGAAACTGGGGCACATTATGAAATGGATGCTCTTTAACAATTTCACCAAAACAGGAGCAAACCAGGGCTGCCCCAGCAAACCAGGATGGAGAGCCACCTCTCTCCAGAACACTATCTCTATAGTAAGGTGGTCACGAGACAAAAGGTGCAAGGTCAAACTTAGAGGGAGACAGTAAATTAAACACCAATAAATGGGGTTCTTTCCGACTCCTCAGAACCCCCACTTGGATAATTCCTAGGAGGGAAAACACCATGTGGCTTTTCCACAATGCTGTGACCTTGTCAGCAGTCCCCAACCTTTTTGGCACCAGGGGCCAGTTTCACGGAAGACAATTTTTCCACGGACTGGGGGTGGGAGGTGGGGAGGCAGAGCTCAGATAGTGATGCAAGCGATGGGGAGCGGCTGTAGTAGCTATAAATACAGATGACCTTGCACCTTTTGTCCCATGACCACCTTACTGTAGAGATAGTGTTCTAGAGAGAGGTGGCTCTCCATCCTGGCTGTAGTAGCTGTAAATACAGATGAAGCTTCCCTCACTGGCCTGCCACTCACCTCCTGCTGTGCAACCTGGTTCCTAAGTTTCATGGAAGACAATTTTTCCAGGGATGGGGGGTGGGAGAGCTCAGGTGGTGATTCGTAGCCCAGCTCCCAGCAGGCTGAGGACCAGTACCTGCAGCCGGGGGACTGGGGACCTTGATCACATCAGCCTTCACCACGGAGCATCTCAGGGAATAAACGTTCCACAGCACACCCTCTGCCAGTCATGCGGTGGGGATTCCTCCCAAGATGTACAGGCAAGATTGTCTTCCCTCATTCACACAATTGTGCTGACAGAGAATGTGGGGCGATCCTAAAACCCAAAAAGCTCTGAAGACAACGTACTTCACCTTAGAGTTCCATAAAGTAATTTATAGTCACTCCTGAACTGAGCTGGCCTAACACTACTTACAGTCTTTCTTTATCACATTTTCTATGAATGTGTGTAAGTTTTGCTGAAGGAATATTGGTATGTTTGATTATGGGGTGCTGCCTGAGACCCTACTAGGGGTGTTATAAAATATGCAGAATATGCATGTATGTTAAATTCCAAATATTCTGAATTCTGAAACATGTCGACACCATGGATGTCAGATAAAGGTTTGTGTTAAACCATTCTGCACAAAGGGGAAAGACACGGAAATAATGATGCCAAAGGTATATGATTCATCCCAAAACACTGAGGATAAAACACATCACATTGTTAAATATTAAAAATCAAGGGAATCTCCTTTTAGCCACTTTTATTGATAGGTTCTTGTGTTCTAAAGAAGGGAGTGGGGGTGTGATCTCACATAAACTGAAGACAGACAGATTGATCCCACAAGGCCAGGCTCTGTCCAACTCACCTCTGCGTCACAGGTACCTGGCACCCACCTGGCTTGCACAGAATGCTAAACGATGCATGAATAGGGAGAAGGTTGAGTGGCTGAGCAATGGTTTGTGAAAATGTTTGTATAACCATGTTACCATCCTCATCGAACTTAAGATGAATCTTCCAAGGATTCACTTTCTCTTTTTCTCTTTCCTTCTCTTTGTCACCTCCTCTTTCTTTTCTACTCTCTTCCTAACATTCCTTACTTTCTGCTCCTGCCTCTTGGCCACCTGACAGATGGGCAGAGATGAGGATGAGAGAACCAAAGGAAATGAGGTCACAAGCAGGACTATTTAGGTCCTTCTCCCAGTTTGTTTGCAGTTCTCCAGGGTCGTGGGGGCAACTTGTGCTGTCTGGCAGTCCCTGCTACAAATACGCTATCTCATTATCCACTCCTATAAGTCTCCTGACAAAGGACTCCAAAGTGTGAACCTTAAGAGAACCCTCAGACCCAGATCCAGGTCACAAGAGGCAGCTGCCAGATTCCCCAGCAGTGCCGTGTCCACATCGGCAGGACCAGGGAGGCCGGGTCCCTTCTGAGAGCCCAGCTTTGGAGTCACATCCTTCCTCCCCCTATCCATGAGTTCCAGGCGTGGCCGAGCCTTTCAAGAACTCTCTTGGAGGAAGCCGGGAGCCAAATGGTAAGACTTTCAATCTGTACTAATCCGATAGCCACCTGCTATTGAAATGGCGCTAGTGAGACTGGGAAACTGAAATTTTCATTCTATTTAACTTTAATTAGACTTTACATTCAAATTTAAAAACTGATACTTCAGTTATTGGAAAACTTTTAAGTATGTGTGGAACAACTTGTGTATATGAATCCATTTCTTCAGCTGTACGTTTTATGAAATCTAAATACAAATCAGTATTTCTAATGAAAATGTAGCTTTCAAATTGAGACTTGCTGTAAGTATAAAATATACACTGGATTGTGGAGACTTATAAGGAAAGAATGGAAAATATCTCACAATGTGATTACACATTGATGTGATAGTATTTTGGATATATTGGGTTAAGTATGCTAGTAAAATTAATTTCACTGGTGTCTTTTTACTTTTTTAATATGGCTACTAGAAATGTACAAATCACACATATGGCTCCCATTATACTTCTATTGGACTGTACTAGATTAGGCTGTGAAATCCAACAAAATGGGCACAAAACAAGGCTCTATATCCATGTGAGGCTGGGTTATTTACCTAAGCCTTAGTTTCACCACCTGTAAAATGAGTATAATAGCACCTGCCTCAATGGTTACTTTGAAGATTAAGCAAGTTAATGTATGTAAAATATTTTGTGCTATGCCTGGAACATAATAAACTCTCGAAAAATGGTAGACATCATCACCACTATCATCTACCATCACTAACACTACCATTACCATCATCTCCTCCCTATTTCTAAAAGGAATTTCAGGGAATCTATAACAACGGACAAGAAAATTACTCTAAAAAGAAATCACAAGCCATTGAGGATAAAAGGAAATATTTATGGCAAAAATGCAGGATAAGTATCGAGGGCATTGAGTATTAAATTCTGATTTCTAGTTGCCAAAGCAAAGAGAAAATAAAGCTTGAATTTTCTCATTAAGGTAAACCCAACAAGCGATCTCATGGATAAATATATTCCTAACACTAAACTCTGAAAGGCTGTGCCACAATGTTGAACTAGAAGGTACCTAAGAAGTCCGCAGCCACTCATGTTGCCATCCTCAAGATCATCTTCTGCTTCAGACACTAGAGAAATTTCTCCAAAATACAGACCTGACGACATCACTTTCTAACTCAAAACCTTTCAACAGCGTGAGCGGGGATTAACTGCAAATGGACACAAGGGATTATCAGGATGATGAAAATGTTCTAAAACCGGTTTATGGTGCCAGTTGCACAACTCAGCAGGTTTCCTGAAAATCATCAGATTGCATACTTAAAACAGGTGAATTCTATGATGTGTAAATTTCACCTTAATAATACCGTTGTTAAAAAAAAAAATGAGAAAGGAAAAACTTTCAACAGTCCCAGGCCAAGATGAGCTGGAGCAGTGTTCCTCAAAGCAAGCTCTGTGGACTGGTGCTAGTCTGTGCACTGTGCTTATCAGTCCACAAGGAAGAAAGAGAGAGGTGTTTAGAAATGAGTACAGCAATTTGGCATTGCCATGACATTTTTTATTGCGGTTTATGAGAATATCGCTCAACACTGAGCTGGGGGAGAAAGGGGCCCTTCACCACAGGTAGTCTGAGCAGCACTGCTCTAGACTAGAGCATAAATTCTACCTCATTAGCCTGACATTTAAAGCTCTCATGACCTATTGGCCCCTGCAGACTTATCTTCCTATATATCTCTTTTGCAGTGAACCCTTAAACAACGTGGCATTCCCAAACTCTGCCATAATCTGTCACTCACTCCTCTAGCCCATTATAAACAGTCCTTGACAACTCAAATGCCATTCCCTATCATTTCCAATATGTTTGCATTCATCCTTCAAGGCTCAGCCTAGCTGTCATCTCCTCTTAGAAGCCATCCTAATTGCCTTCCCCACGAAAAACCACCCCTCTTCCCCAGGGTGATCACTGACTAGTTATCTCATCTCTCTGAACCTCAATCTCTTCAACTGTAAAATAGGGAAACCTCATCAGCTGGTTGTAAGCACTGAGTTCCATAAAAAGGAATCCTGGGAAGCCACTGTCATCCTGCTGGATTGTCACTGTGTGTTTACACACGAGTCTCTTCCTACAGTTGATGATCTCCAGGGACGCAGGGGTTATGCTGCATCACCTCTGTCTCTACAGGGCCTGGCTAGGAGGAGAAGCCCCGTAGATGTGAGCTGAGTGAGGGAGTGAATAAGTGAAGTCCTTTCTAGACCTAGCAACTGTAGAGAGGACAAGAGGTGTATAGATTTATTATTAATTTTTTCAAACCAAACCATGGTCAAATGTCATACCTGATAGAAATGTGGCCAGAAGGTGCTGATGGCGAGCTCTGCCTTCACCCATCCCTCGGTGACGACCCCAGACACATTCCAGACGGGGTTCCCCTGGGGCCCGCCGTTCACCTTCACGTACACGTTCAAGGCTCCTGGGCTGGACCTGTCGCGGCTGGAGAAGTAGTAATGGAAATCGATGCAGTGGGTGTCGTTCTCCTTCAGGGTGGGCAAGAGAAGGTGGGCCTTCTGGCCAGAGGCTCTCCCAGAGCTGTTCACCATCATGAAGGATCCTGGAGACCCCAAAAGGGGGTGGGGAAATAGAGACAGAAAAGAGAAAGAAAAATCAGTCACATCCATAAATACGATGGCCAGAGGAATGACCAGAGACCAAAGCGTTCTAGGAGGGTCTGTTTGACCCGGAGGAAGACACATCTCCTCTCCGAGTCTGACTGTCCTCTCCTGTAATTGGGAATAAAAATCCCTACTCAACGAGGCGGCTTTAAGAATTAAGAGCTGGTAACACGTATGAAGTATTTTTACAAGGTAAACAGTCTATAAACATCTGCAGAAGAAACATTACATCCAAAACCTCCTGAAGGAAGCATGGAATAAAATCCCAGGAATCTAGTTACCTGCCACTTCAGCAGGTGAAATGAGATGAAATAGAACCTCATGCAAGCTTGGGCTGTTTCAATGGATGCAGAACCTCTACAATACAAGAGATGCCATTGCTCCAGCATATCCCACCTGGAGTCTTGCACTCGGTACAGGGAACTACCTATTAAAGGAGAATATATAAAAGTAGAATATATTCAACAAGCAAGGAAGACCCTGAAGAAGTGTAAGAACACACTGGAAGATGTTCAAGTGGAATGGAAGATAAGTTATACTTGTTAGCACTTGCAGAGTGCCAGTGTTGATGTTGGGTGTCATATATTGTTCAATTTGGTCTTCTGATTGACCCTGGAAGATAGAGGGTTTTCATTTTACTTAAAGATTGAGTGACTTGATCTGGGCCACTCAGAGAGAGAGGGAGGGACCCACATTCTCTCCAAATTCGATGTTTATGCTATTAATAAATACTACTTGCAGAAAACATAGCTACTATTCCAAGTATAAACAAACGGCTGGCACATAGGAAGGAAGTGAGCTTCTTGTGAGTTGCTTTGACAGATTAAATGGTTGTTCCCTGTTCACTATCCCTCCCTGGATCCATGTCCTTTGCCACTGGCTTTGCAGTTTCTCCCAGTAGAAGCAGAGGGTGTGTCGCCTTCCTCTGACTTTGGGCTCCACCATATGACTTGCTTTGGTCAACAGGATGCTAACAGAATGATTCAAGCGAAGGTTAAAATGTGCTTTTCTAGCTGGGTTTGCCCTGTTGCACTGCTGCTACCTTTGAAGAGAAGAATGTGCCCCAGGTAGCTGCTGCTCCTTTCAGCTTGGGATCAAGAATAAACACACATAGAGGAGACCTGGCCTCAACCAATGGTGAAGAACTAGGCCCTGCCACCCCCGCTGCTAGAAGTACAGCCACACGGCCAACAAGCCCAATCTAGATCGGCCAATCCACACTCAGTGCACAGTTCCATGAGCACAGGAATAAATGCTTATAGTTGTTTGCCACTGAGTTTCATCTTGGTTTCTTACGTAGCTTTATTATGGCAATAGCTAATTGATACAGCGCCCCAAGAGGGCAGACTCATGAAAGAAACCACGAGGAGGTACATTTCAGTTCAATGCGCAAAGGACTTTCTGACAAGCAAAGCTGATACAAAATGGGACTGACTGGCTAGAGGCAAAGTGAGTTCCCCATCAATGTAGGTGGCTAAATAAATACAGCCTGGACAAATTGAAGAGATGTCTAAGGAAATTTCACAATCAACTGGTAGGGCTGAACTCTGTGACTCAGGGGGTCCTATGAGTCTATAAAATAAACTATATCATAAAACATGGCAGAGAAACTCAGGTGATTTGGGGATGAATATTTCCACCCAGAAACCACTGTTGTTTTGAAATCTTACTTTAACCACTAAAATCTTCAATTCAGGATAAAACCTTAAGACTACTTATCCTCAGCCAAGATGAGCCACTTCAATAGCTATAAGTAGCCTCGTCCCTTCACCTTAATACCAAAAAGAATAACAGCTTCCAGTTAATAAGTGCTAGGCAATCCGTATCTTGTTGGGGTTCTAGAGAGTACCAATCAAACTCTGTCTCCTCTGGGTTCTAAATGAATTTAAAAACAGACACAGGAGAGAGATAGAGTTCAAAACCTCCACTTTATTACTTACAAAGTAACTTGGACTTGAGGCTGAATTAGACTTTCTGCATTTTCTTCCCTGAAGCAGCAGGCAGAGCAGCTGGATAACAATGGACCCCCCTCACACCCCAACCCTGCCCATATCTCTAGGGCAAGAACTTCCCTAGTGGGAGGACCACTTAGGGCAGTTGGGTGGACTCATACCCAAAAGGAGCCAACAAGGAGCAAAGTGACAAGCACAGAGAAGCCCAAACCAGTGACCATCAGATTTTTGCCATACTACCCTTCAGAACCCCCCCCCCCCGGGTGAGAGTTGCTGGAAGTGGAGCAGAAGTGGTATTTTCACCAGTGTTTCCACGTGAGTAAAGTTTCCTAGTTCCTACTGGCCTGGCGGTAACACAAGGTAAGTGGAGAGATGTCTCCATGTCAGATATGTCATCTAATTGTCATAATCCCCCAGTGAAGCAGCAAGGAGGGAAGCATTGCAAAGGGAGAAACCGAGGCTCAGAGGTAAGACTTAGCCTGCATTCATGCCCACAGCTGTCTGCTGCCTACATCCCACAGGGTTCCAGAAGGTTTCCCTGGACAGATGAGTAATGACCCAAAAGCCCCCCAATGGGTGTGGGACTGCCCCTGCCTTGGATAAGTGGCACAGCTCCCAGCAGGGGAGGCAGCCTGGGAAGCAAGGTGCATCTGGCTCTCTCCACTCCGAGTCCCATGATGCTTGCATGCTCATTTCAGCTCCTGTCCTGCTGCCAGTGCACACCAGGTGCATGTGCATCTCAGCTTCTTACAATCCACAGCGGAGAGGTTTGGGAAGGTTTTCCTTCTACCAGCTCATGTTCCCATTTCTTTTCATCCTAGCATTAGCAGCAGGGCAGGCTTACTGAGGAGGTGGACTTTACCCTGCTCCATGGGGTTTTGTGACAACCAGGTAACATCACTCTGGGCACACACCTGGACTACATTCCTCAGCTTCCCTCTAGTGTTTGGTGGGGCCATGCAACTGAGTTCTAGCCAATGGGTGTGAGTATGATGTGTGCCACTTCTAGGCCTGGTCCATAACAGCCTCCTCCCTCTCACCCCCACGCCTCCATCCTCCATCATCTTGTCTCTCGAAGGCCCTTGGCCAGAAGCCTAAGCATCACCTGGGAGCTTGTCAGAAATGAGAACCTCAGACCCACCCCAGGCCTCTTGAATATGGATCTGGATGTTATCACTGTCCCCAGGTGATCTGCATGCACATTAAGGTGTAAAAATCACTGGTCCATTCTTTTGTTCCCATCTACCAGCTGAACATTCATGATTTCAAGGGCCCAGGGGAAGGCAGAGCCACGATAAATGCAGGTGGTTTCCATGATCACATGAAAGGCTACCCAGCTCTTAGGAACATTCATTTCGGACTTTACATAAAGAATGAATACACTATTATTGGGCTATTAAGCCACTGAAATTTTGAAGTTTAACGATTTCCACAGCTGGCATTATTATTATTATTATTGTGGTACACATAGTAGGGCTCCTACTTCCTACAAGCTGATTTATTCAAAGGGATAAGATACCCTTTGAAATGATATCTATTAAGCAAAGTTGCAAGATGTTCTACATTGGGATGTCAGTAAGAGCATTAACCCTGGGTAGTAACTGGGAGGCATTTGAAATAGAGAGACCAGGATGCGCAAAGGCAGGAAGCATCCAGCAATGCAAGGTATTGTCTTAGGGGAGGTGGGATCCGGCCACCTCTCTCCCCCGCCACATCTAGCCCACCTTACAGAGGTCTGGCCCCCAGAAGGGAAGGAAGCTGCAACTCTGCGTTGAGCATGGGCCTGCCACTAAAGACCGTTCAGGATTGAAATCCCTCGCACATCAGCAGCTCAGTGAGGCCCTCTTTGATCAACAGGTTGGCATAATTAATATCGTCTGGGGCTGTCAGTTTCCTGGAGATCAAAAATGAGCCGGTCATTACGCCAAGATCAGTCAGAAACAAGAAAGAGAAAGATTGTAAATACATTCTCTTCCCTTCTCCCATAAAAAAAAAAAATCCACTAACGTGATAAGGAACATAAAACAGCATTAGTTTCCTCATAGTTATTATACATAGCACCGAAAACTGTGGAATTAAACCAGGAAGTACTCTCTAGCTGGCCATAAATTTTGCATTTTTCCCCTTCGTGCATAATAATGCCTCGATAAGCGCCCCGTTATTGATGTGTCTGCAACACAGATCCCCTTTTTGGAGGCAAAACACTTCTCTGTAGCAGATGGCGGCTATTGTGTTTACACATGAGCACCTCAGGATTGCATTTCCTCACGTCGGCAGTAAAAAGAAAGTCCTAATTGAGTTTTTAATGGCTTTGCACATTGTTCATTAAGATTACATGAGTATGCTCGGGCGACTGGCAGCTGAGGGCCTCGAGCTCCAAGAGCTCAGTGCGGTCCCTGCAGACAGGTGGCCCTGCCAGCTCCCAGCGCCAGCACCTACGTGAAAGGAAAGGAAGGAGGCGAGGCCCCAAGTGCTGCTCAAAGCCAGGCAGCTGCGGTGGCGTGGAACGAAGCCTGGATCTTCAGTCAAGAAAATGGGTTTTCAGTCCCACTTCTGTCGTTTCCTAGTTTTGAGCAAGTCAATAAAATTCCCAGGGCCTCAATGTCCTCATCTATAAAATGGGACAATAAAACCTACACATCAAAGGTTTTTGTTTCTCTGTTTTCAAGTGACTATTAAAGGAAAAATAGTACTTGACTCAATAGATGTTAATTTCATAATAGCCAGTAGCAAATGACAGGGGGCCAATGCAATTTATAATATCTCATGTTTATTAAGAACTTACTACTTGCCAGGCATTGACCTATGCATCATTTAGCATCCCAATGAGGTAGTGCCAGGCTATCCCTGTTTTAAAGCAAGAAATACTGAGAACAGAGAGGTGAAGTTATTCACCCAAAGCCACACAGCCAGAAAGTGTTATATACTTAAATCAGTTATTCTTGCTCAGGAACCAGAGACTTCAGGGTCTAAGAAATGAACTCTCCAAATCAGCAGCAATAGCAACGTGTGCCTATTTTAATTAATTATAAATAAACAGAACAGAAAAATTATTTCCTTACAGATACTAGCCACATTTTAAGTGCTCAGTAGACAGATATAGCCAGTGGCTACCATACTGGACAGTGTTAATGTAGAATATTTCGATGGTCACGAAAAGTTCTGCACTGGTCTAGAAGTTGTAGATTATTTAGCAAAGCATAACAAATTATAACCAGGTGAGTCACAGGAGCTCAACTAACACAACTTACTCATTCAATAAACTCCGGTGGAGGGGAAGTGACTTGCCCAAGGTCACACAACACAATGAAGATTTAGACTCAGATTTTCTGACTCCCATTTCAGGTTCCACTATGGATGCCTCTGCCCTCCTTGTCTGGGTTGTACAGCCACAGGAGTGGTTCCCCAGAGAGCTATTTAAAAGGGCAAAAACACATGCTGCCTCCAGGAAGCAGAGAGGCCTTGGACATTCTAAATGTCACATGTCTTTTAGGACAAGCACGTGCACACACAAAGGTGCTCCCATCCTCAGCTCCAACATGTAGTTCAACAACTATTCATTGACCCTCCAGCCTTGGTGAGCAAGAATAATTCAGGATGCTTCCAACCTGTGAATACATTATCTTACAGAGCAAAAGGGAAATAAGTTTGAAAATGGCATGGAGGTGAGTAAGCACATAACCTGGAGATGGGGAGATAATTCTGGATTTTGCAGATGAGCACAATGGAATCACAAGGGGTTTTGTGAGTCGTTGGAGAGGTAGGAGAGCCACAGTCAGAGCTAGAGAGTGACCAGCTGATGTTGTGCTGCTGGCTTTGAAGACGGAGGAAGGGGCCATGAGCCAGAAAAAGTTCTGTGGGAAATAGAGAAGACAAGAAAATGAATTCTCTCCTAGAGCCTCCAGTGAGTTTAGCCAGCATGACCCATTTAGGACTTTTCATCTCCAGAACTGTAAGATAAAAAATGTGTGTTGTTTTCAGCCACTAGATTTGTGGTAATTTGTTACAGCAGCAATAGGAAACTAATACATACTCCGAACATCCTGAGTACTTCCCTGTCTCTGGGTTTTTGCTCAGGTGATGCCCTGTCTGAAACTCGCACTACCCTTGGTGGATGGGTACCCTGAAGGGTCTTTCATTAAACTACTTAAATGCCACTTACTCTGCGTGGCATTCGCTGATATCCAGAGAACAGTCATTCCTGCACTGCTGTTCCTATACTTCATAATGCATCCTGCTATTATAGCTATTTTCAATAAGACCTACTTTAAAAGTCCATAATGATGAAATTTAGCAGTCTGGTCATAATAAAAGTGTGAGGGGCACAAAAACATCAAAAGGCATAATGTACTTTCAAGTAAGAAAATGTATGTGCAAGAGAAAGAGAAGCACATAGTATTACAGGTATTACCGTGCAACTAGTAATCATGAAGCCAATCATAAATATAACAATAAACCAATAGCCACACTAACAAACATATCATTCAACATTATTCATATTATCTATGAAAGCAATCTAATTATCATGTGTCAAAAAAAGGGAGAGAAATCTGCTTCTTTTCTAATATACCAGAAAACAGGGAGGAGGTATTAATTACAGCTTAATGGATACATAATATCTATTTAAAACAAGGGAAATACATCCTGAAATTTCAAAGGAACTGAATATTGTGAACATTTTGTCAGTTTGCGTGAACAAATAATAAGTATTTCTGCAATCATTCATTCAGACCAGTAAGCTGGGGTTTAAGCATTTCATATGCAAATTTGTTAAGGCAATTTTCTAAGAAACAGCTATCTAACAATCCATGTAGGTGTGGATAATGTAGTTTAAAAATGGTATTAACCCCAGGTGACTGGATGTGAAGGTACAGGTGGAAGGGGCTCTTTGCTAACCTCTGCTCCACACACCAACCCGGGCGGAGCCAGGCAGAGGTTTACGTACACTCAGGCCTTTTCCCCAAAACCCAATGCCTAGACCTCCTGCACTTCTCCTCTCTCCTGAGAAAAAGATGAATGCAGAGTGGAAAAAGGAGACAGAAAAGAAAAGAGGAAGAAGTAAGAAAAGAAAAAGAAAGAAGAGTAACAGAAAAGACGAAGATGAGAAGAAGAGAAGAGAGAGGACGGTTGGAGGGGAGGAAGGGAGGGAAGAGAAAGAGGGAGAGGGAGGTAGAGAAACAAGAGAACTGAAATACAGGGAAGGAAACAGATGCTGATCGGGGAGAAAGAGGAGAAGAGGACGAAGGCTACGGAGATGAAGCAGAATAAAATCTAAACCACGTACAACTCCTCAATAACCTTGCAGCCCCTCTAACTCCCCAAACAAAAACAAAAGCAAAAATAAAAAACTTTTCGCCCAACTTTCTCCTTTTTGTCCTTACAAATACTGAGTGACGAAATGAGACCCAGGGACAACGTCATAGGGCATCCCAGGGCCCGTGTTCGCCCCTTTGTCACTTCCTCACTTGCCTCCCCCAACATCTCAAAGCAGTATCTCAACCTCCCTGGAGGAAAACCAAATGTGACTGTAGGAAAAACAATGGAACCCAAAACAGGACAGAGTGACAACTCGGCTGTATAAACGGTGAGACATAAGGCCTGTTCAGCTTGCTCTTTGATTGTTGGGAATAGCACAGTTCCTTTGGCAGAGTCAAGACAGAATTGAGGGTTGGGTCATGGCACTCTCCCTTGAGGTGCCCCAGCCCTCCCTGTGCGCCCATCCTAGGCACACAGTGCCTCCATAAGCAAGAACCCTCTCTGCTCTCTTGCAAAGCAGGAGCACAGGTAGAATTTCTGAAGTTCATCCCAGCTAGAGAAGTCTATGGTTCTAAGACTCTACATGAGTAGTTAGCAGTGAGTTAGGAGCCAGAGCTGGCTTGGATTTCCTACCTAGTCTCCTTCTGAAGAATGTCAGGGGAGGAGAAAGCTTTCTCCTTGGGTCTTGTTCCTGGAGGAAAGCAGTACTTTTTGTGTTCTCACGAGAATTCCTTTCTGTCTCTTGCTCTTGATTATAACAGCAAACATGTACTATCGCATTTTACTTAGATCTATTTATTTAATTTTAATATAAACCCTCTGAGGTAGTCACTATTATTCTTCTCTTACAAAGGAGAAAACATAGGTAGAGAGGTTAAGTAACCTTCTCAAGGCCACACAGCTGGAAGTAGAGCCAGGATTCAAACCTAGGAAGTTTGCATTATCATTTAGCAGCTAAGCTCAGTGCCACAAGTGGGTATTCTGTATTTGATGACAAGGAGTGATGATAAATTCCCTGGAGTCACCTGGCCTTGCCCAGGGCAGGCGGTCCAGGTAGGGAGAGGGGCAAAGAGAGGGAGGAAAGAAGGAAATTAAATCAGTTGCCAAGCTCCTACCGTATCAAAAGTAAAGAGAATAACAGGGCTGCTGGGAACGTTCTCAGACCCCAAATTGTTCTTGATATTCATTGGGCTGAGTCCTTTGCTTCCGCAGCTCTAAATGGAAATGACATGGAACTAAAATATATATATTTTTTTAAATCTCCAGACTCTTCACACATCCGTTGGCATGATAATATTTTGATTAGTTACATTTATGCTCCAATTACACTCACAGAATGTTCAACTGTGTCTTATATATAGCATGTTTGCCATGCTCCATAGAAAATGCGGGATTATTACCTCATATATTTGCCATGGGAAAAGACACAAATGGAAAAGGAGAGGGAAAAAAAAAAGCGAGACGAGGAGATGACTAAGCCTGTGGAAATGGTGTTGTCTTGCCTTCGCATTACTAAATTGGGTCATTGCTATTATTTCCCAGGCTTTAAAATGCCAGGGCTGGGAGAGACATCAGGTATTTAGAGGTCCACCTCTCCTCTCACCTGATGCTTTTATCTCCCTTACAACAACTGGGTCTGCAAGCAACCTCATCACGTACCCCGTGAGTGGCAGGGTCAACAGTGGGGAAGGTTTGTGTCTTTGCTTTTTCTTTTCCCTAGGGAGAGCCTCCCTCTGTTTCTCAAAGAGGTCCATAAGCCTGTCCAAGGCAGATAGATAGATAGACACATATAGACAGAAATATATAAATAAGTAGAGCTACTCTGAGCTTTGCAGAATGCCTGCCCTGGTGATGCTAGGATGGACTTCTTACTTCGAGTGCCAGCCAGATGCTATCATAGTATTTTGTTCTTTGTGAGCAAACCACACTGTCACACTACCTAACGCTGATACCAAGACGGGTCCCTCAGCCCCATGGAGACCTGCTAAAGACTGTCCATACCCCAATTCTACAGCACCCTTACCTCAAATCCTCAGCCCCTGGGGCTTTCTTCCTCCACTTGCTTCTTTCTGTCACTGCATCTGTGCCTCACTTTCCCCCATGTGGCTCAGTGCATGAAGGCCAACCCTCCTTCCGGCTTCCTCGTGAAATCCACCAGAACTATGCATTTTATAAATTTAATAAAATTGGTTCTAACCTCAAATATCATGTGGGCACCTGCTTTATGTGGCTGGCACTCTAGGGGAACAGCAGTCAGCAGGGCAGAGTTTTTGGCCTCTTGGCGATCACAGACAAGTAAAAAACAATTACAAGAATATGGGAAGTTTTATATTAATAATACGACATGTACATAGGGAGGTATCTAACCCAGATTTGATTTGGGGGAAAAAGCATAAAAAGAAAGAAAATAATAATAACTTGCTGGAGCAAATAAACTCTACACTGAGGTCTAAGATCATGCAGGTGTCAGACAAGGGAAGAGGGAACAGATGAAATACCCTGTTTCAAAGCTGTGAAATAAGATAGTCTCTACCCTGATGAGAGGCTAGAAGGAATTGCGGGTAGAAAGCAAGAGCCCTACAGACTACCTCTCTAACCTCCTACCCCCAGTTTATAGATGAGGAACACCGTATTCAGAGAGGTACAGTGACTTGTCCAAAGTCACACAGCCAAATGGTGGTAGTGCCAACACTCAAACTTAGGTGTGTCTGACTCCAAGGTCAATGCTATCTCCTTCCAGAACAGTGGTTCCCAGATCACAGCATGCATCAGAATCACCAGGAAGACTTGTTAAAGGGTGCTAGGCCCCATTCCCAGTAGGTTTGGGGTAGAGTCCAAGAATTTGCACTTCTAACAAGATTCTAAGTGACAATGATACAGCTAATCCTTGGGCCAAAGTTTGAGAACCACTAGACTAGCTGATCTTTAACTGCCCCACCCTATAGGGCCCATGAACTTCAGCAGTTGAAAAAATGGTGCTGCCAAAGGGAACCTGCTCGAAGAGATTCCCTCCAACCTTGGGCCACATGCTGCCCACCTCACTCAGGGGAAGGAGGTCTCTGGCCCCAGGCCATCAAACAGGAAGTCTCCCTCTGCTGCCCAACTCCAGCGATTCCTCTCCTCTGTCCTGAGCAGTCTCCCTTCCATCACTGCTAATTACCAAGAACATCATTAGACACTTATTGACTCCCCCAAATGTACTAGGGTCTGCATAGAAAATAGCACAATAATTATTCCTCCTCTTTTACCATCCTCTAAGGAGCTACAAGACTTTGACAGCTGTTATCCAATTAATCCTGACAGCTTGTTTTTTTATAATGTAAAGGTATTTTTTCCATCTAACATTGGAAAAGCTATTTCCTTTTTTGAGCTATGAATGAGGGCAAAGAGAGGCCAATTAACTTTTCCCACATCACTAGGGTCATTCCCCACCCCCATTCTCCTGCCAGGTCAGTGGCATCATGTGGAACAAGGGTGGGGACTCTGGTTCAGACTGCCAGGTTAAATCCAAGCTCTGTCAGCTACCAGCTGTGTGGCCTTGGGCAAATTACTTAGCCTCTGTGAACCTCAGTTTCTTCATCTGAAAAATGGAAGTGATGATGATTAAAGAAGATCCTGCCTCATAGATTTGTTATGTGAATTAAATGTGTTTATGTATGTTATGGGCTTAGAACAGTACCTGGCACATTGGGAGATCTGTGTGTTAGCTACTATGGCCTTTGGCAACATCCCTGAGCCCTTGTGGGGATCTCTGACTACAATGAGGAGACAGCTGACTCCACAGACCAGCAGGGCAAGGCAGGTCCCAGCCTCACTGTCCCCACAGGCAGTGGTCTTAGGAAGCACCAGGAAGCCGTGAAGCATCTCCTGACAGTTGACCCCAGGGAACACTTCTCTCCACCAGTGGTTCTCCAAGCATGGTCCCCAAGCCAGCTGCATCCGTACCACGGGGAACTTGTTAGAAAAGCAAATCTTTGGGCCTCAGCCTAGAATGACTAAACCAGGAACTCTGAGGGGGCTCAGCCATCCAGGGTCTAACAAGTTGTTTGGGTGATGCAAACGCATGCACAAGTTTGAAAACAACATTTTCTATAAACAGGTAGCCTGAGCTTCGGCCTATTTTGGTGGGCCACAATAACCCAGGGTCTCACGCCAGCTCCTGTCCACTGGATGCTCCCTACTCTTCCCAGGAAGGGACAGGTTTTCCGAGTTCACAGCAATGTGGCCTGAGTTCAGAGCCTGCGTTCTTGACCACTGCCGTACATGGCCTCTCTTGAAACTGCCTTTCCAGTTGGGCTTCTGGGAAGGACTCCACTCCCACACTCTCGAGGGCCAGCTGGGAGGGGGCACTTGTGGCCGAGGAGGCCACAGCTGCCCTTGCGTGTCAGAGGCAGAAAGAGGAGGCACCTGCCGAGCACGGAGGACTCACACACATAGACATAAGGAGTCTCCCAGTCCTATGCAAGTCCTTGAAGCAACCAGGACATCCCCATGGCTGTCAACTGGGCCCTCTTAAAATCAAGCCCTTGAGCCCCGTGGCCTTGTTTCTGGCCTTCATCCTGACCCTCTCACCGTTGTCCCTCTCTCCCACCGCCCAATCTGTCTCTGTCCTCTCAGCTGCAAAGCTGATTTCCTACCTGTCTCACCTTCCTCCCATCACCCATCCTATCCTCCTCCCTCATCCCACCTTTCCTACCATAATCCCCTTGGAACCTTTGCCCTCACCCAGGATGCAGACACCAACCTTCCCCGGTTCCGCTTCCTCCTGCTGCCACCCACCCTATCCAGCCCAGCAACCTCCATACTCCAGGCCACCAAAAATGACGACCCAGTTGGCTCCCCTGCAGCTCCGTGGTGGGACCCAGACACAGATGGAAAGACAGAGCGGAACAAGCTGCAACATGCAAGGAGAGGCAGCGCCAGCAATGAGCTGCCCGGCAGGCAACGAGGTCCGGGTTTCCTAGGGCTGCCATAAAAAAGGGCCCCAAACTGAGTGGCTAAACAACAGGAATTGATTGTCTCACAGTCCTGGAGCCTGGAAGTCTGAGATCTAGGTGGCAGCAGGGGGCGTTTCTTCTGAGAGTGGTGACAGAGCATCCGTTCCGGGTCTCCCCACTAGCTCCTGGCGGTTCACTGGTGATTTAGGGCTGTCCTCTGCATCCATCCACCCTGACCTCTGCCTTCAGATTCACGTGGTTCTCCCCATGTACACCTGTCTCCAGATTTCCCAGTTTTATAAAAATACCAGTCACATTGGATTAGGGGTGCCAATCTACTCAGATATGGCCTCATCTTAACTAGATGTGCAATGGCTATTTCCAATAAGATCATATTTTGAGGTACGGGGAGTTAAGATTTCAATAAATGAATTTTAGGGGGATAGAATTCCACCTCTAAGAAGCTTTCTAGAGCCTACTGTGCTCACCCCCCAAAGGTAGTCCTTAGGAGGGTTTTTGTAGAAATGGCTGAACATCAAATATAGAGGGAGCATGGGAAAATATTGATCATTTTCAATTATAAAGTGACATATGGGGACAAAACAGAAAAGTAGAAGGGAGGGGTGAAAAATCACCTGCCATAGAAAGACAACCACACACGTCTTGAGGTATTTCCTTGTAGTCTCATTTGCTGGCATAGGTCGGTGCTTTCTAAGGAGTTGTGACATTTAATTGAGCTTGTAACTGCAGTCAGTAAACTTTTCCTGGAGAAGCTTAACAAGGGATAACAGTTTATAGTGGCCTTGTTTGCATTAAAGCCGTTCCCAGATCCCCTTGGGAAAGGAGTGAGCACCCCTTCTGCAGGGCTGCCTGTTCACGGATGTCCCTGGTTTGTTCTACAACAAATGTATGTTGAGAGCCTGCGACGTGCCAGGCACTGTCGTAGGCCCCGGGAGTGCAGCTGTGAACAAAACAGTCGAGATACTTAATCAGAGACCGTTTGCTGAGATGCAATTCTCCTCGAGAGCTTTGGAACACGTTGAATAGGGCTCCTGGAAACACTCCCCAGGGATGTGTGCCAGCCTTTTATCCCGTGATTTCCCCATTTGGAGTTTTTGATTTTTAGCTCATCTTTCGAAGCTCTGAAGTACCTTTGCAATGATTATGTCCCCAGGAAGAATCTATGAATGGTATATTTTCTGAGCCTGTGCATTTCTGATGCGCTGCATCACTTTTATACTATAGATCATGAGGCTGGGAGTAAATTTCTTGAGTCTCAACCTATTCTCTTTTCAATACTGCGGGCCAGTGCTTCTCATATTTTGCTAAAGAACAAGAAGAGCAGGCTTGTCCCTCATCTGTCAAAACCCTCCTCTTGGCTATTCACTGGGAAAGCAAGTAGACAGGCACATTGCACCCTCTAATTCCTAACCTGTGAAAGATTCTTTTATCTTACAGGTTTGTACTTAGGGGCACAGCAAGGCAGTTAAGATGTGGGCCCTGGAGACAGCTTCTTGCAGTCAAATCCCAGCTCTGCCATTTGCTAAAGTGCATCCTGGGACAAATTACTTAGATTCTCTCTGTCTTTGTTTCCCAGTCTGGAAAATGGATACAATTAAAAGACCACCCTCACAGGATCACCGCAACGACGAACTGAGTTAACACACGCAATGGTCAGCACAGAGGCTGACAAACTTCTTCCGTAAAGGGCCAGAGAGTCAGTATTTCAGGCTTTGCAGGCCATAGTGTTTTTGTCCCAACCACTCAGTTCTACCGTTGGAGTGTGGCAGCTGCCATAGACAATAGAGAAATGAGTGAGGGAGGCTGTGTTCCAACAAAGCTTTACAAAAACAGGCGGCAGAAGAGGCCCATGGGCTGCATTTTGCTAACCCCTGACTTCCAACAGTACCAGACAAATACTAATTTCCCAATAAATGTTAGCAATTATTATTATTAACTATGATTAGATTCAGAAGGATGGCGGTTGGATCCTCTCCCATGCTTACTGCCTGGTTCTATGACAACAGGAACAGATGGTGTAGGTGAGAAACTACCATCCATAGAAGCACTGCGACCAGCCCACCTATTCCACCGCACTTGCAAAAACTACACCTTCCGATATGCAATGTGCTGCCACGATTTCCCTGCTAATTTTTGCCTTGTCTTTGTGAGTTTCAGCCCCTAGCAAGAAGTGAAAAGAAAGGGTGGGAGGAAAACAACAGAACTTTGAGTGCTTCAGAAAGGCCTGTCCATGCTATAAAGGGGTGTCTGTCCCATTTCAGGTTGGTGCAGACCTTACTCTTCTACCAGAGGGACAGAGAAAAATTAAAGCTAGATCATCATACTTTTTTTCGGGGGAACAGCATAGGTGGATGATTTCGTGTTTTTTTCTGGAACATTCCAATTGGCCTTAGAGTTGGGGAAAAACTCTCCCAGATTCTGTCATAGGGTTGCCTGGCTTACTTTCCAGGATTGCTATGACCTTTTGCCTTTGTTATTGTCCTCATAGGAATTTTTATAGGAGCCTGGAAGAGGATGGGATTCCCAAAGTCTCATACATAAGGTTTATTTCCACCATGGCCTCTCGCCATCAGAGTAGAATTCCTAAGTCCTGGGCTCTCTGTGGTGCCCACTGCCTCGTTCCAAACATGTGGATCTAATGCTACATCCACTTGTCTGGATTTTCCAGTTTTTCCTTTACCACCTACATCAAAGGTTAAGCTATGCCCTGCTTTTCTCCTCTTGACCAAAATTGATACATTAAGGCCCAGAGCCAGAAGCACAGACAACAGGTGTGGGCCAAACTTCTCAAGGTGTATAGAAATTCTTTGGAGGAATTCCATTTGCTTGGGCTTCAGCTCCTCCCATATGTTTATATTCATTCATTCATTTGTTCATTCATTCATTCTTTTACTCATCCATGTACTCATCAAACATTCACTGAGAAAGCATTACGTACATGGTACCAGGGATGCAGAGATACAGAATAAATATTGTCTTCTTGAAGACTTCTTCTAAATGGGAATGGTGGACCTTGCGATCAATGTGCTGCCCAGGCCCCTCTTTAAGGAAGGACTTGTCACCCCAGCTGCTGGGGCACTTTGGCACCAACCTTCAGCTGCAGCCTCCCATGGATTGTCTGGGCTGCAGAGTGTCACCTGACTCTAGGCCTGGCCTTCTGGGAGCTGCACATCCAGTGACTGAGGGAGGCAGGGGTGGAAAGCTCCCCCCTGTGCCTACCCTTTGCAGACTCCGATGGGCCATTTTAGCTCCAGAGCTCCCCTTGGAGTTGGCCAAGGATATCCTCAGGTCTGCTTCAGCTCAGTTCTTTGCTCTGCTTGCTCCTCCCTTCCCTTGCACAGCCGCTAGTCTCTGGGGGCACTTCCCAATAAACATCCTACTGAACACTCACCTTTCTCTCTGATTCTGCTTCTTGGAGAACCCAACTATGACAGTGGGTCTGGGGACACAGAGGAGGAACAAATCACTTTGTCTGGGAGGCTTGGAGGTGACATTTGCATAGGCTATTAAAAGACATGTAGGAATATTCCAGGTAGAGAAAGGAAGGGATCATTTCAGGCACAGGAGACAGCATGAAAAAGACTGGCATGTGACAACACAAGATGATTCCAGGGTCATCCACTATCCTGGCCTGACACGGGGCTGAGGACAGGAGGCCAAGGTCAAGCACAAAGCTGAAGCCTTGATGGTCAGGCTAAAGAGGTGACCATCCACCAGGAGCCAGTGGATGTTTTAAGAAGAATTGAGACACAATAAAATATTCATTTCACAAAGACCAATGTCTCTGTCCAGGTTCCGTCAGAAAAACAGGAACCGCTCTGGACATTTCAAGCAGGTAGAGTTCATACAAAGACTCAGACCTTTACACAACCATTGGAAGGCTGAGGCAATGACAGCCGGGCAGGTCATCCTCAGGAAGTACCCAAGTACAAGGATTGCAGGAAAACAAGTGCCCATAGTTTTGGCTATTTGGGTGACTCACGGGTGGATGTTCAGTACACACAGGCACAGCCCAAGTCGGCCGACTGCCAAACCCCCCAGGTGCCCTCAGCTGCTGGAAACATCAGCTTTCCCGGCTCTTCTGCCTTGCAGATCTCTCACCAGAGGGATCTCCTTGGGACCCTGCAGGCCAAGGAGTCCGGGAAAAGTTTCTTCCAGGCTTTGTGCCCTGTGGCAGGGAGGGAGCCTAGAGGGCTGTGTATAGCAAGCAACATCCAGGGATGAGAGGGATGTGAGATGGGTTACAGAGGAAGTGGCTGCAGCAGGGAGGTCAGTGAAGGGGCTGACACAGAAGCCCAGGCAGGAGACATTGGTGCCATTGTCACATCACTGCCCAATTCTCCCTCCTCTCCACAGTTCTGAAGTCACAAACTGTGGCTTTCCTGCTGTTTCCTTCCTCAGTGTGTGACTTTCCTAGGGCTGCTATAACAAACGACCACAAGCTTGGTGGTTTACAATGGCAGAAATTCATTCTCTTGCAGTTCTGGAGGCTAGAAGTCTGAAATCAAGATGTGCCTGCAGGGCCACGTTCTCTCTGAAGGCTCTAGGGAGAATTCTTCCTTGCCTCTTGCAACTTCTGATAGCCTCTGGTGCCCAGTGTGGTTGCATTGCTCCAACCTCTGCCTCAGTCTTCACGCAGCCTTCTCCCATCCAAGTACTAACCAGGCCTGACCCTGCTTAGCTTCTGAGATCAGACAAGAATGGGCATGTGCAGGGTGGCATGGCCGTAGACACATATGGCCTTCTCTATGTTTCAAATCTCCCTCTGCATTTCTCTTACAAAGACACCCATAATTGGATTTTGGGCCCATCCTAAATTCAGGATGATCTCATCCTGAGATCCTTAACTCAATTACATCGGCAAAGGCCTTTTTCCAGACAAGGTCACAGCTCCAAGTTCCAGGGATGAGGACTTGCACATAACTTTGGGGGTGGGGGCGGGGGCGATTCAACCCACAGCAACTACACCAAGTGCCCTGTGCATGTCACTTACCCTCATGCTAGGACTCAAATCTGTACTAATAAAATAGGGAGTGGGAGGAGAAGATGACCTACCTGGACACTGAGTTGATTATTTAGGACAGGACAAGTCAAAGCACCTGGCACAGTCATAGGCACAGGGCAAGTCTGAATAAAATATCTGTTGAATCTGGTCTCTGGGACTGGTCAGGACTGGGGGACTGTCTTAATTCATACAGGGCTAACACAAAGCATTAAACGCAGCTCACATTCACGATTGCACTGGATTGCCTCACCAGCAGTTCCTACTTCTAAAGTCTGCGATTGTACAAAATAGTGTTCAGCGCCTGCCGCCCCTCACCTGCTCAACGTGCACATGGATGGGAGGATTTCCAGATTCCTTCCAGCTCTCACAGCCTGTGGCTGTAGGATTTCTAGAAGTGTGGGCATCAAATTCACTACAAGTAACTCACCCAACAACTGAAACATTGCCTCCACCCACAAAGGAAACATCAGATCCGACATCGCTTCCACGCACGGAAGTTTTTCAACACTGCTTACTCCTTTTGCAGTCCAGCTCCTAATTCCTGTCCTCCCTGAGACTCTGCCTGAATCATGGCCCCATCGTTTTCTGACTATATAACTGAGCACAAGTCCCTTTGTACTTCATTTTTTTCCCTTTTCTGCTCTTTAATTTTTAATAAATTAAAAGTGTCAGAAAATAGAGAAACCTACAAAGAATAAGGTAATAAACATCCATAGCTCCATCACGTAGGATTAACCACTGTGCACATCTGAGTGTAATTGCTTTGCCTTTTTATTTTTAAAGAGAGATCACTTTATTGTTATTGTGAATATGAGACATATTCATGTTGAAGAATTCAAGAAATGCAAAGAAGGATAAAGATTCAAGTTTCACCACCCAGAAATAGCTATCATTAACATATGGCACACATCATTTTTAAATATATTATGATGTATACAGACACAAAAGGAGAGATGGATGGAAGAATAGATAGAAATAAATACTATGGAGTGTGGGATAAAATAGTATATGCTACTTTAAAAATTTTAAACATTGCATTTGTTTTTACTTGTACTTAACAGAAGAAAAAAGGAAATGAAAAGAAAATGGAAGAAAACGTAGACTTTCAAATATTTCTCCACCAAGAGATATTTACCAAAAGATCCCTTTAAGGTTAAGAGTACAGATTGTGAAGAAAGAATTAAGAGTTTGGAGTAATTATGTTGTTTTTTAACTATTTATTTTAAAGTTATTTAATGACTCCATGCTGTGAAAGATGGTATTAGCACCCTCACACTTGCTCTCAATTCCCCCTCTATCTACCAGTTTCTCAGTTTTAATTGTCGGTGGCTGCTGTTGTTACACTGCCTGGATTTATAACCTTCACAGCCTGATCTCTAACTGTCGTTGCCCAAGTTGTCTGTTGTTAGTTCTATATTTATATGGTTTCACTACTTGTCATCATTCCTCACACCATGACCTCTGCATTCGTAACACTTTTATTTTTGTTGGCTCCTAATTAGTTGATTTTGTGATTTGGTATTTTTGTCAAGATCTCATGGACAGTATACTGCCTGAGTACATTTATTCTTGACAACAATTACTTGTTGGCTTTGTATCCTATGATATTCTTGATCTATGCTTTCTTTCTGTCAGATCTCTTAGATGTCATTGTTTTATCTTCTGATACTGAGTGGTACGGTAGAGAAGTCTGAGGACAACCTGACTTTTTTTCCTCCTTGTGGAGGGAAACTGAAACTGAAAAAGTGGGTAATGCTTTCCTTATCCTAAGTTTTGATAGCTTAACTAGGATACGTCTTGGCATGGCATTCTGTACCAAATTTTCCTGGAACGCATTGCCTTTTATTATTACTATTATCATTATTATTATTGTTGTTGTTGTGCTAAAATATGTAACATAAAATTTGACATTTTAACCAATTTTAAGTGTACGATTCAGTGGTGTTAATTACTCTTACAATACTTTGCAACCATCACCATTGTCTATTTCCAAAATTTATTCGTCACCCTAAAGAGGAATTTTGTAACCATTAAGCAAGAACTCTCCGTTCTCTAATGGAATATGG
This sequence comes from Cheirogaleus medius, assembly GCA_008086735.1. Lineage (NCBI taxonomy): Eukaryota > Metazoa > Chordata > Mammalia > Primates > Cheirogaleidae > Cheirogaleus > Cheirogaleus medius. The sequence continues at coordinate 39,738,855 of VBSM01001118.1, forward strand.
TAACCTCTAATCTACTTTCTGTCTCTCTGGTTTTGCATATTCTAGATATTTCTTTTAAGTGGAATCCTATAGGCAAAAAAGTAGACAATAAGCATTGGGAGGATATGGAGAAATTGGAACTTCCATACATTGCTGGTGGGCAGGTAAAATGGCACATCTGCTTGCAACACACTGTCTTTTGATCTGCAAATTTGGTTACTTATTTACTTCAGGAAATTTTTTCTATCTAGAGGCAGAATAACATAATTCTATTCCCTTAAATCCCAGTTATGTTATATATACTAGCTGTGTGACCTCAGGTAAGTTACTTAACCATGTTTTAATTTCCTCATCTATAAATTGGGAATACTAACAGTACTGACCTCAAATTGTTGTTGTGTAAAATTAATTAATGCATTTAAACCTCTAAAAAAAGTGTTTCATGCATAGTCAAGTTGAGAAGAATTTGTTCTTATTGTCAAATTAAATTAAGCTATATTATGTTATACATTTTAATAACTCAAGTGTTATATGTATACATACCTTTATATCATGTATCTATATGTTTACATCTATCTTAGAATAAATCTTCTTTTCTCCTTTAGCTATCTTTATGTTAACATTCCCTTGATTACACTTATCATTCTATTTCATCTGCATTCATGTGCTTGTCAAGACATTCCTCTATACATTGTCTGGAGCAATATACATCCTGTTTTGTTTTGTTTCATTTTTTGCTATTAACTAATTTATTTAAGGGCTCTTTAATCCTAGTAATGCTATTTGGGGCTCAGTTTGTTTCCTTTTGTCTCTATTAATCACATTCTGTGCCTATATTCCATCACCTTAGAACTGTTAGTTTATTGAATTGATGTTCATATCTTATCAAGTTGTTCTATAGAGTAAAGCAACTGTAAATAATCTACTTCTGTTCCTTAATTTACATTTCTTTCTAGTTAGAATCCTTGCTCTTGCATGTCATACACCCCTGCTTGTTTGTTTGTATACTACTCTCCTTTCTTCCTTCCTTCATCTCTTTCGCTCCCTCTTCCCTTCTTTCTTTTCTTCCTCTATCTTTTTTCTTTTTCTTTCTCTCCCTTCTTCCTTCTTTCCTCCTCACTTTATTGTTTTTATTTGTAGTATGCTTCCACGTTGCTCTGACATTTCTTACCTTCTCATTCTACCTAGGTGGCTCTGCTTGGGTGGCTCCAACATGACACTCTATTTGCTCTGACATATAGCACAGGTGACGCCTGACTCTCTTCCCACCATATCAGGGAACGGTTTGTTTTCCCCTTGAAGCTGAAGTTTGAAGGTGGAGCATTCTTTATTCTGCCTGATTTCTGTAGCCTAATGAAACTGTGAGAAGAAAGAAGAGAGCTCAATTCATTGTGAGAATATGGGACATCTGTTCCTTCTACCTAGATTCTGTGAAGTATCCCATACTCAGATTCACTCCATCTACCTGCAGGTCTTTACTCTTCCTATGAGGAGATAGTCCTTATTTTCATATAATTTACCCAATCTTTTAATAGTATAGGGTCCTGAAAATTTTTCTAGCATTAGAGAGAGTTAACCACTTCCATACCTTCTTCCTTTGCCTGGTTTCTACTCCCTAGCCCAGCCTCAGGACATTTTTCCTATTTCTTAATCAGATGAAAAAAATGATAATGCTAGTCAGTTTGCTTTCCTCTAAATGTTTGGGCATTAATGAGAAATCTCAGGATATTGTTACTAACATGCTTATTGGTGGGTGAGAAACAAGTGTTAGAAGCCTGGCTGTTCCTCTTCACCTCACTCCAGTATTTTCTGTTCTTTCCTTGCTTACCAGTGTCTAAAGCTTGCATTTGATAATTTTCTTTACCTTGTTTTGATGCTGTGGCTAATTTTATTTATTTTTATTTTCTTGGTTTTTTGTTTGATCGATTTATTAGGTATTGGGCAAGAGGAATTCTGCGATGCAATTTCTGTCAATGATCTTAACCTGAACGTGAGAGTCACATTTTCCACATGGAAGTTGGGATAATAATTGTAACACTGAACTCATGGATTTTTTCTAGTAGTACTAAATTAGATAATATATGTAAATTGCTTTGCAAGCTCTCAAATTTTATATGAAGAGTAAGTTTTCAATAAATGCAGTTGTGAATGAATGAGCTGTTATTAGTCTGTGGTAATGAACTTAGTTATCTAATTTATAGGATTATAAAGTGTTAGCACTGAAGGGAATCCTGGGAGTCACGTAGCCCATTCACTTTATTTTATATGTAAGGAGACACATGCTATGACTGCCACCTTCGTTGCCAGGTTTCATCATGAGGTGGGTGACACAAGAATGCTATGGTTGTAATCTGATGAAAAACATGTCATTCAAAAAAATTCTTCTGAAGAATAAACCTCATGTGTTAAGAAGAAATATTTTTATTCATTTCTTAGGAGAAAGATTCTATCAATCAGAGGGCTCCTCCTTTTGCTCCACACCAAGATGGGTTTAAATATGCAAGCTTGTGGGTAGAAGCAAAGAGCAAAGCTTAACTGTTTTCCATAATCAAGGAGAGGAAAAAAAATACAATAGAAGAGAGAAAAGAGAGCAAGCTAGACCACATGCTCAGTAAGAAAAAGGAAGAGTTAAATAAAAGCAATGGAAGTGCACATGAGAAGGGACATTGGAAAATAAAGCCTGATATTAATTTTTAGTCGTTTGCTCTGAAGTGTATACTTCATCCTTCTTGCACAAGGAATATTTAGTAAAGTTGACACTACTCACTGATGCTTGCGTAGAAGGTTTTTGGGAAGTGGCACTCCTGAATTCACTGAGATCTTAGGAAAGGACAAGCAGACACAGCATGTTCATTTGCAGAAGCTAGAGGTTGTGGGGCCCATGGAATTACACATGTGGGTCAGTTGTGTCTTTCTATGTTCAAACACAACCCTGGAGTGGAGGACGTAGTGGGGTAGAGGACTGGCCTGAAGGGGCTTAGGCTTTGTCAGATGACTGAGTGAAGGGATAAGTTTGAACCTGAAGCTAAAGGCACTGCCAACACCAAGAGAGGTGGCAAAGTCCAAACCATGGCAGAATTCAGAGATGCTGACACATGGCAAGGGGAACAGGTAGCAAAGTAAGTTTGTACCATTTATTTCAGCCCAAAAAGCAAAAATGTTTTGCCAGCCCCAAACTTAGTTGTTATCTGCTTCCCAACACATTTTAGGAAGTTCACATAAGCCTGATATTAAGACTAAAACAAAAGAGGGCATGAAAATATGAAAATTAAATGCATATTTTCAGTCCAAAAGAGAAAACTTATCATTGATAGTTATCTCCTAGGATCTCTTTAAAATTATCATAAGTGTATTTTAAAAAGTGTTTAAAACATGTTTAAACTCACAAAAACTATGAGGACAAGAGGGAGGCTCGGTTGACAGGACTTCTTATCAACCACTTTGAATCCCAAAACGAAACATCACCATAGTTTCAAAATTTTAAGGGAAAATGGTATTTAGCCAAAAATTGTATACCTAGCAAAACTATCAATTAAATCTGACCCAGACATTTTGAGTCATACAAGACCTCAAAAATTTCACTTCCCACATCCTCTTTCTCAGGAAGTTACATGAGAATGTAGTCCTGTTTGGACTGAAAATTTTTAATTTTTGTACTTTCTTTCATTTCATTTTAATATCACACTTATGCAAATGTCCAAAAATGTATTTGGAAGCAAAAAAAGAAAAGAAAAGAAAGGAAGAAACTTCTAAGCTGGAGGCTAGCAGAAAAAAAATAAATCTTCTTTGTTGGACTGAAGTCAGTGGTATTAGTTGGGAGAGGACATCTCAGATGACAGTCATGAAGAATTTCCAACACTGATTGAGCAGTAGGACAGGTGGTTCTGGAAGTGAATGGGGTCTTTCAGGAAGTCAGAGGAGATGATGGTTCAGATGGTATGATAAAAGTAAATAGTGGAATGTAAGCCAAAGGGAGAATCCATTCAACCTTGAAGACAGGAGCATTCTCCTTTGAGAGGTAACAGAAGATATGCCTGAACCCAGCAGAAATCCTGGCACACTCTTTGGCTTTGCAATGAAACAACTTACACAGTCAGAATAATGGAAGAGCTATGCATTCATTTTCAACTTTTAGAACAAAAGTCAAGCATACTTACAGAGAAAAGTCTAAAAGTTATCAGCCTTGGCCACAAAGGAATAGAGACAAGGTTGGAATAAAGGGAGGTGGCTAGAGTGTAAAGGACCACTGATGACCTCCTCACCTTGCCCAGGAGACACTACTGATGGCTCCTGGGACAAGAAGTAGAGGCTTAAGCACACTTGAGTATCTGAATTTGCAAAGATGACCAGTGGAAGGCACAAAGGTAAAATCTAACTAGAATGGGTGGCAGGGGGTGATTTAAAGAGCAAGTCCTCATATCTTTAAGCAGAAAGTGGGTAGATGACATCATAAGTTAATAAGTCAAGCACTGTAAGCAGACCTCTTACACATGTAGAGACTACCACCAGCAGAAACAAAAATAGAAAGGGATGACCTCTGAGAGTGGGATCTGGGAGGCAGAGAAGCCAAGCAGCATATGGCAGCTTCTCAACACGAGCCGTTCTGAGCTATTTGATATCTTAACCGTGTCTGCTTTTTGGTTTAACAAATCGTGGAAAAATTTTTGAAAATGAAATGACACATAAAACTATAGAACAATCTCACCTATGAAATATGTACACACAAAAAATGTTCCCTGAATTAAATTAATTATGATATGAAAAAAATATATATGTATATTCAGAAACAGTATGCATGTTCCAGGAATGGAATGACTGTTTAGAAATGTGAAATGCATTTATATGTTATCATTTCAGCAGGATGAAGGTGAGAAAAACAATCTCTAATCTATTGTTGCTGAAGAGGCTTTTGGTAAAATCTTTTCAATATTCCTGGCTTTAAAAAAGTCAGTTTTATAGGCACAAAAGAATACCACCTTAGAATAGCAACGCCTATCTGAAGCCAAAAGACAACCTCATGTGTAGGAGTCAAACACTGAAATCGTTTCTATTAAATTCAGGAATGAAACAAGGTTATAGCAATATTATTCAACATCGATTTGCAAGTTCTAAGCAATAAAATTAAAAAGGGAGGGAGAAAAGGAAGAAATTTTTTATATGATAAAAAAGAGATAAAATTATCATTATTTGCCTGATGATATGATTGAATACTCAGAAAACCCAAGCATCAACTCAAAAAATGTGCATTACTGATAAAAGAGTCCAGTAAGGCGAGTGGTTAAAAAATAAATTGATAAAATACAACAGCTTTCCTCTATAGCATCAATAACCACTTGGAAACTCTAACAGGAAATAAATTAAATCACAATAGTAGCAAATACCTAGGAATCAAACAGAGATGTGTGAGGGCCAGATGAAGAAACCCATAAAACTTTACCGAGGAACATAAAAGAAACTTGAAAAAGTGAAGATACATGTAATGATTTAAATCTGAAGCCTCACTAAAGTCAAGAAGGAAATTCTCACAAAAAATAATTTGTACAATATTTGCAATTCAAATAAAACCCAAGAGGTGTTTTCTGGAACTTGACAAAGTAATCCTAAAGACCATCTGAAAGAAGACACAAACAGCCACACTTTTGTTTTTTTGATTTTGTCCCCCAGTAAAGTGTAACAAGAAGGGTATGTCCTATAAAGTATTAAATACCTGGTAAAGCCAGGATAATTAAAAAAGTGTTGTACTGACATAAAAACAGATAGGCTAATGACACTGAGAAGAAAGCATATCAATAGATCCTATAAGAGAATGTGTTTGATGATAATGGTCCCATGTCTAACGAGTGGAGAAAGCTAGACTATTAATTCATGGTTCCAGAATACTGATTAACTACAGTATTTGGAAAACAACAGACTTAGATTCCTATTCACAAGAAGAACCAGAATTAATTAATTGGCTAATTAAGTAATTCATAACTATAAAAATTTGAACATGAAGAATGAAAAGAATCAAATCATTAAAGATCTACGAAAATATAGGACAATATTTCTCTCATTTGGGGATAGGAAAACAACCTTTGAAGTCCGAAAGCAAAAGAAGATATAAAGTTTTTTATCATAAACAACATAAAAATTAAAACTATTCATCAGAGACATCAAAAATTCTGAAAGTAAATAAAAACTGGCAAAATATACTTGAATATGAGTAGCAGGTAAAGAGTAATATCTTTACTCCACAGAAGATTGTATAAACATATATGGAAAATATAAAAATATTCATGAACAGATAATTCACAGAAGACAAACATAGAAAATGTGTTCAGCTGCACAAGTAATAAAGAAAATCCAAATCAATATGATACAGTGTAATTTCCTCTTACAAAATTAGGAGAGATTTTAAAACAGTGATAATTCCTAACATTAGCAAAGGTTCAGTAAATAATCACTTGAGGCTTGGACTACAAGTTGGCACAAAGATTTTCTGAAGGGTAATTTAACAATATATTTCACTTTATCATGTTATGTATTACACATCACAGTATGAATCCCATAGCATATTAAAATGCTCACATCGCCAACTGGACAATCCCAATGTAGAAGAAATAATTAGAAATCCTAAAAATTATGTGAAAAATCTCACAATAGTTATTATTTGTAATAGTGAAAAATTGGAAGCAGCTTCAATGCCCAAGAGTAAGGACATGATGAAATAAGTAATAATATGCCAGTATATAATTTAATTGATGTAAAAGTTCAAACATTAAAGGATGAAAAAAATGAAAATGATTGACAAAAATGTTAATGATAGAATTTTAAATGAATAAAAAGGCATCTAACAGTATTTATAGCTTGTTCCCAATTTATAATATATATGTACATATAAATATATATATTTAGCAAATATATGTGCACGTGCATGCATACACGTTTATGTGTACAGTAGTAATCTACATCTATAGAAAAAAGACTTGAGGAGAGATTAGCTTTCAATTAAACATAATAGATTTGCATGCATTAACCTCCATTTTCTCCCCAACTCTCACTAAATTGACAGTGTAGGAATTTAAAAGACATAAACAAACTCACTTATACCAAGAGTAGGGGAAAGAAAATGGCAGCAATTGAGAGATGCCAACAACATTTTGGAACAAGAAAAATGGTGGAAAAATTGGCAAGTGATTGAGCAGATCAGTGGACACTGAGGCTGGCATGTCACTTAGGTAAGGAACACCAGAAAGATCCAGAAATTGGAGACACCAGTTTCCTTTAAAGGCAGGGACAGATAGGGCTGAAAACGGGATTACCTGAAAGCTCGTATAAAAAGTATTAAGACCCCACATTCCCATCTGCATCCATCACGCAGTCACATGACAGTCCCTTCTCCATTATTCACCACAACCCAACAGAGAGAATCTAGCGAGGAGGATGTTGTGACCTGCTGAAAGTAGGTAAGGCACCATGCAAAACCAGGGGTGATCTACTGAAACTGTCAATGGGAAAGAAGCCAAACTTTGTAAAATTATTTTAAAGAGGTTTATTCTGAGCCAAATTAGAGGACCATGACCTGGAGCCACACCCAAGAAGCCTTGAGCAAGTAGACTCTCTGTGGCTGGGTTACAGTCTGGTTTTATACATTTCAGGGAGACAGGGGTTACAGGTAAAGTCATAAAACAATACATGGGAAGCATACATTGGTTTGGCCTGAAAAGGTGGGCCATTTCGAAGCGGGAGGCCTGGGGGGTTACAGGTTATAGGTGGGTTTAAAGATTCTTTGACTTGTAATTGGTTAAAGACATGAAGCTTTGTCTAAAGGCTTGGAACGTTTTAAGATAAGAAGCTCTGTTAATCAGAGACAAGCCACAGGACATGTATTTGTTGTATAAATTGAGGACCTGCAGGTTTTTCTTGCTTACCCTTAGGCCTGTAAATGGGTTGCAAAGGATGTCTCCAAGAAGCGAAGGGGGCATGATGAGGTATGTCTGACCTCCTTCCTCTTGGCAGGTAATTTAGTTTTAGGATATCCCCTTGACCAAGAGGGGGTCCATTCAGTCAGCTGGTTGGGGAGAAGCCTTAAGATTTTATTTTAGTTCAGAAAACCAACATACTGAGTGGAGAGAGCATCCCCCACTTAGCTCTGAGAACACCAGAAGCCAGGCCTTACACACACTCTCCACACCTTCAGGAGCACAGAAGCTTTATCTTTGGGGAAACTGACCAGATAAAGAGGAAAAGACCTGAGGTATAAACATTCCAATAGGCATCCATAAAAATGCCAGTTGAGTGCCTTGTCTCCATATGGTCAAGACTGCCAGCGAACAAGGCACCTCCCACCCAATATACATACTCGACATATTAGTGTCCCTCTTAAATATGAAGAGACAGCAAATGATCACTAGCATTTGAGGAACCTCCAAGTTGAATGGAAGAGACCAAAACAAACAGGTAAGGGGAAAAGTACAGACAGAAAACAACGGACAATTCAAAAAGTATTTTAAAAAACATACATGATATTTCATCGAAGAACAAGATGCTATAAAAAAGGAACACTCCTAGAACCAAAAGAGAACTCTCAGATGTTAAAAATATGAAAGCATAAATAAGAATTACAATAGATGGCTTAGAAGATGAAGTTGAAATTGTCCAGAAAGCAAAGCAAAAAAGGAAAGAAAGAAAAGAGAAGAAAAAGAATAAGAAAATGAGAGCATTGACCTAGACAGTACAAAAGCCAACTAATCGGATTTGTCAAAAATAGGGACATTTCCAGAGAAGTCTATAGATAATATACAAACAAGATAAGACCCAGCAGACTGACTATGTGGAACTGGTTGCCTCAGGAGAGAGTGAATCAACGGGAAAGGGTTGTAAGCCTGGTAGCATACAGTACTTTTAAAACTCTCTTCTAAACAAAAATATCATTTTTGATTTAAAAAAAAGAAAAGAAAAAAGAGGAAGGAATGATACCAAGTTATTAACAATGATCATCCTTGATTATTATTTGGTTTGTAGGTAATTTTCATTTTATTCTTTACAATTTCCCATATTTCCCAAACTTTCTATCTTAATCATCAGTAGGAAGCAGAGAAAGACAGTTTAAGCAAGAGCAAAGAATACTTCTCCATTCTTAATTGGGCAAAACATAATAGAAATCCATGCCTTATTAAGAAGAAATTCTGTGTTTAGAAAGTGGGGGCTGTGGGGTGCACAGCACATGGGGAAAGTGGCTATCACAGTACCTGGCACAAAACAGGAGTCTGGATAGCACAAACCTCTCCGCTTGCCCTCTGGCCTCGTTTTCCCATCTGTAAGATGAGGGCCGGGGATCTGCCAGCTCTCTCTAGCTCTAGAATTTGTCTCCAAGAAGCTGTGTCCACCTCAGCAGCCTGTAAGCAAGGAACAGGTCACCCCACTCTCCTCTGCCCACCTGCACGTCCCCATGCCAGACCCTCCTCCACCCACTGCGTCATGTTCCTGGCAGTTTTACTTCTTCTTTCAATTGCTCGCCTCCCAGGAGACAGGTCCCCCAAACCAAGTATAAATGGCTGCTGGAACTTCAGCGCCGCTTCCTGGTCTGTGTACTTCCAGTAGTTGAATAAGTGGCAGCCCTTGGACATTTCCATTTCCTGCCAAACCCTCCCAGATTAGAAGCTGATCCTATGACTTCTTACAAGCTTGGCCATGCAGAGCCAAGCAGAGCATTTAAATGTGAAAAGACAGACATGTCTTTAGAAAAACTCAAGTCTTTGAGCTCAAAGACTTGGGCACAGGCCAGCCTCTGGTTTCTAGAGCTGCATGTCAGAACCAGCAACAAAACACAAGGTGATAATCGAGCCATGGAACCAAACAGACCCAGGTTTGACTCTCCAATTGGCCACTTACTTCCTGGCCCTAATGTGGACACCTTTTGGCAGATTTCTCATCTATAAAACTGGCATGATAGGGCCTACTTTATATCTAAATTGATTAGCAAATAATTAGATAACAAAAGCTAATGTTTCCAGGTAACTTGCTATGTCAGTGGCACTGTGCCAAGTATTTTATGCTCATTGTTTCATTTAATCCTCAGAAATTAAGTATTAATACCATCCTCATGTTAAAAATAAGGAAATTAAGGCTCAGAAAGGCGAAGTAATTTGCTCAATATCATTCAGCGAAGAACTTCTGGAACTGGGATTTGAACCCAGGCAGTCTGAGGCCCGACTTAACTGCAGCGCTCCATGGTGTCCCTAATGACAGGCACTTCTTGAGGGTGGGTAGTAACCGGCCCTCTCTCCTTCTCCCACCCATATTACAGATGGGGAGACCAAGGCCCAAAGCAAGGACATGGGTGTCCCAAAGTCACACAGGGGCTGGCGACAAAGCCAGGATTCAGCTCCAGTCCTTCCCTCTGGCCAGCAGAGAGTGCAGCCCACAAAGGCACATCCAGAGGACGCTTGGACCCCCACTGTGAGTGTGCCCATCCTGCTGCTTCAGACTGCCCACGTCCCCTGACACTCGTGGGTCCCCCACCTCGTTCTGATATGTGCATGGTCTTCTGCTGGGAAAGCACGTGTCCGGCCCCAGCCACGCTCAGCCACACTTACGAGGCCTGCCATCCCCCGGGACGCCTGCCCTCGTCCACCTCTCTCAAGAGCTCATCTTCCTTCTGCACGCTGACCAAGAGCACCTCTCGTGCCCTGCCACCAAGGGTGAGGTAGGGACAGACCCCTGGGGCCCTGGATCCTGCCAGGCCTACTGAAGTCTGGACTGTTCAGAATGTTCTGACAGCCCATGCTTACCAAGGCAAGTGTTTTCTTTCCCTGGTAGCACCTGGCACTAACCAAATTTACACTATGTGTTTACTCAGGGGCCACATCTCTGAGGTGTCCCCTGCTGGATTCTCAGAGCGTATCACAGCACCTAGCAATAAACAGGCATCCAGCTGCCATGTCCCGAATAGAGCAGAGAGGCCAAAGGGAGAAACAGAGACCAGCTAGAGATGGCTGAGAGAGAGGATGGTGTCCTGGTGGCAAAGGAGAGAACAGATTCAAGGGATTGTTTAGGAGGAAAACTGGACAGAATTGGGATCTGAGGGGAGGGAAGAGTCAAGAGTGACTCTTGGAGTTCACACCTGTACCCTGCACGGATCATAAATCTGTCCTTCCAGGGAAGTAAGGGGGACAACTGAATACATTTTCCAATCTGGGTGGCAGCTTTGGAGCACCAGGGCTTCATTTAAACTGTTAGATAAAATGAAATCCACAAATAAAAAGCCAGTCTGTGGCCTAAGGGAACACCACATTTTGAATCCTTGTCCCTCTCTGCACTCATTTAACCTGGGAACTTAGACTGAGCCAGCCAAGCTGGTGCCAGTGTCTGGGAAGCCGGAGACAGAAGTGGTATGATTTCCCTGAGATCAGCAAAATACACTGAACACCAGAGGACCGGCTGGGGATCCCTGCATCATAGGGGCTCCTGGATCAAAGGGTCTACACCATGACCTAGAAGCTCTGTGGCCCCATCATCATCATGGGAATAGCCGGGCTGTAATGAATGGGCCAGAGGCCCTTGACCCATCACAGAGAGAGAATCAGAAGGGATGGAATAAAAAAAAAAAAAAAAAAAACATAATCAATCATGCCCCTTCCCTGATTTTAAATCTGCAGTGGCTTTCCATGTCTCTGTGGAGGGCATCTACCTCCTTGGCAGGGAATTCAAGGTCCAACACAATTAGGCACCAACCTCCCTTTCCCATTTCTTCACCAATGTCTTGTGCAATGGCCAACGTTGGCTGCCTGCTCAGCATCCGTGCCCCTCCTCCTCCTTCCTAGGGGCACCTTTGGGGAGCTGCAGCCCGCTGTATACAGACTGTGCTTTGGGTAGGACTGGCCAAACATTAGCTCCTGCACCTCTGGGCTGGGGTTGGTCCAGGAAACAGGCCTCGTGAATCTTGCATCACTGCACAGCACTGGCTACTTTAAGTGTCTGCGAGGCCGGGGCTTGGTGTGATTCCTTTCTGTGCTGTGCCAGGCCTGGAACACTGGAGTGATCCACTGGGCAGAGGAAGGCCCAGATGCTGGAGGTGAGCTCCTCTTGCATGCCTTCTGGGGGCTTCTATGCCACACGGCCTTCCTGACCCCCCCACCAGCCCTCCCCAGCAGAATTGGGCAGGATCCTGATCCCAGCTCTCTTTACTCTCAGAGCAAAAAGCTCTCTCAATGTCACTCTGAAGCACAGCCATACTTACTCTGTGTTCATTCTCTTTAAAAAATAAAAGTGCCCTTCACATGATCTAGCTCTCAGGCAAATTGAAAAAAAAAAAAAAAAGAAAGAAAGAAAAAGAAAAAGCCTTAATTAAAAGAAAGTAAAGCACAGTTTTCACGCATAACAAGAAACGGCTTTCTTTTTGAGTCAGGAAGATAAAATCCTACCACTCTGGGGGAGCCCTCTAGAAAGTGAGGATTAGGAAAGACAGGATGGCTGGAGAAATAATGACAACCAGTGCTTAGAATGCACTCACTGTGTGCCAGGCATCTCTGTGTGCTTTACAAACAATGGAAAGCAGCTATTTCCCAGAGTCCTGCAGGCTGAATGCTAAGAAGAGAAAGGTGTGGGCTAAGGAGAATGGCCAAGGAGGTGTGGCATGGTCCCGGGAACTGGACACCTTGTCCAGGATCTTTAATACGCAGTACTCTTGACTGTGGTTCTCTAACTTTGTTTTACATCTCCTGAAGAGCTTTAAAAATCCTGATGCATGGGGCCAACACTCAGAGATGCTAATGAAATCAGGCTGGAGTGCAGCTGGGGCAATGGGACTTTTTACAAGAGCCCCAGGACATCTTAGTGCCAGTAGGTTGAGCACCCTTGCCTAACCATGTATACAGGCATATGGGCTTCCTGGGCTTGCCATAGCAAAGTGCCACAAACAGAAATCTATTGTCTCCCAGTTCTGAGGGCCAGAAGTCCAAAACCAAGGTATTGGCAGGGCCCTGCTCCCTCTGGAACCTATAGGGGAGAATTCCTCTTTGCCTCTTGCTAACTTCTCAGGGTTTGCCAGCAATCCCTGGCATTATTTGGGTTGCAGCTACATAACCCCAGTCTCTGCCTTCACTGTCACATGGTATCTATCCTCCCCGTGTGTCTGTGTCTTCTCATGGCTACCTCCTGACAAGGACCCCAGGCACATTGGATTAGGGGCCCACCTACTCCAGGATGATTCATCTTAACTAATTACATCTGCAATGACCCTATTTCCAAATAAGGTCGCATTCTGAGGTATTAGTGTTTAGAACTTCAATATATCTTTTTGGGAAGGAACAATTCAACTCACAACAATAGGTATAAGTCCCTGGGCCCGCAACCTCTTAGCTTTGGCCTATGGACTCTGCCTGCCCATTGCCTGAACTCCATGCTCACAGCACAAATCGCTGCTTGGAGCCCAGCATCCCACATGTTTAGGGGATCCCTTGTGGCCTTCCTATGCACAAAGCCTCTGGCTTTCTCTGTAATGGCCACGGAGCTATCTGTGCCACTTGACTCAAAAGCCTTCTGTCTGGGGCCAGTTGGCCCTTGGCTTCTGGGTCCTCAACCCTAGGCTGTGCTGTTTGGCAAGGCTACTGACAGCCTGCTAAGTTCCCCAAGCTCCCTTTCCATGAGAGGTATACTATAGCCTGTCCCCTCAAAATGCCACTGCTAGCTGGGGCCTAAACACAAAGCAGACATCCCGTCCACCTGCAGGCCTGGCACCTACCTCCTGTTAGGTAGGTAGCATCATAGCTCAGAGATTCCACCCACCAGGAACCAGCCCCAATAATGAGTCAAAGCTCCTTCAAAATCTCCATTTGTTTGGACCTACCTGTGTCATTCATAAGCTGAGTTTCCTCGGGCAAGTCACTTAACCTCTCTAACATTCTTTTTCCCCAGCTTTAAAACACAGATTATAACCCATGACCTCATTTCTGATCACAAACCCTCAGGACAAGAGGCACTTCAGAATTCAGTAGGATTCAGATTTTTAGAAAGGTAACATGGGCCCATATAGCAGCCCTAGTGGGAACTGGGGCACATTCTGTGCTCAAACACATAAATATTTCCACGATGAATTATATGAAAATTCACACAATATGAGATCAATAAAGATGATAGATAGCTTCATATCAGTTTGGGTCAGATTTGGCAGCCAAATGAATTTAGTGTTGAACTTAAAAAACAAACCACTTTCCATTTTCATTGCTTCTTGAATTTCTGGACTATGTGTAAGAAATTGTTGACCTGAATCTAGTTCATGAGCTTGTGGTAACTAACACAAGAGATAACATATGTGCAGGTATCTTGCAGAATGGTTCATTCAAAGTAATTAAATACTTGTGCATCTGGGAAAGAAAGAAAAAAGCTTCAATCCAGCACAAGCCAAAGTTTGCCACTCTCCTTAAAACACTGTAATTTGGGTGGAAGGCCTTCCACTTCCGCATTGTAAGAGGCCGCATGTCCCTGGCATCGCTCGGCTACCCACTTCATCATCAGCCCCAAACTGAGGTCTCAGCATGGTACAGGAGCCAAGCTTGTTCTAATCATCACAATGATTTTTTGTTTTAATTCCAGCTCAATTCCACATCTCTTAAGATTTGGCACAAATCTCTGTTCCAAGGAGACCCACTCTTAGGACAATCCTCAGAATCAGAAAAGTCCTGCATTCTCCAATAGCAGCCTGTCCTCATAACAGCAGCCAGACTCAGATTCACAGGCTTTCCTCCCCACTTGGGAAGTGGCTTTTACAGAAGCTGCACTGAGAACACTCCCCAAACTCCGGAGGACATGCAAAAAGGAAAAGAGCCTAGTGTCTGCAAGGCAGGAGCCACCTCTATCAGAGAGTGGAGCACCTAAACTCTATCAGGCCAGGGTCGGGAAGCCCATTGTCTTAGTCATCTCAGACTGCTATAACAAGACACCTTAGACTGGGTAACTTACAGACAACAGAAATGTATTGCTCACAGTTCTGGAGGCTGGGAAGTCCAAGATCAAGGCACTAGAAGGTCCCGTGTCTGGTGAGGGCCTTCTTCCTCATAGACAGTGAGTGCCTCCCATGTGTCCTCACATGAGAGAAGGGACAAAGAGGCTCCCTCAAGCCTCTTTTATAAGTGCACTAATCCCATTCCTGAGGTCAGAGCCCTCATGACCTAATCACCCCATAAAGGCCCCACCTCCTAACATTATCACATTGGAGATTAGGTTACAACGTATGAATCCGGGGAACACACAAACATTCAGACCAAAGCACCCATCTAGTCAGACCTAGTGTGACCTTGAATAAGCAAACTCACTTCGTGGATCTCAAAGTCTCCACTTGCCAAATAAGCATATAGATTATATTCTTTCCAAATGAACTTCTAGTTTAAGAAATCCACAATTAAAGGTTGTTTTTTTTTTTTCCTGTTTGAGGCAAACTTTGGTTCCCTAAAGAGATTTGGAACATAAACTGCAGCTATTGATAGCTTCCGATAGACAATCACAGGCAGGGGGTAAATAAGCAATTACTCGGTGCACATCTCGTGTGACATGCAGCCTCAGTGTACTGACGGACTCACAGTGTCAGTATGTTCTGCAGCGACCCTGGGGACTTTAGTTCCTCATAGCCTACAAACTGGCTGCTCCCACCATGGCCTCTACTGGGCAGCTGCCACGAGGCAGGGACTTGTCAGAAATCAACCCAAGAAATTACTTCTTTTTGGTAACAGAAGCTCCAGAATTTGAGGTAATTCAGGTAAATGTGGCAGATGGTAGCATCTCAAGTTGTCATTTCTCCAAAGAAACCTGGCAAGGGTGATAACCTCTGGTGGCCTGAATCCAAAGTTGAGAAATATAGAGGATGTGGCAGGTGTAATGGGAATATATTGGGGAAGGGAGGAAGATGGGATAAAACACTCCCTGCGGTGTATAGGGGAAAGGAAGGGAAGATAGGGAAGATAGGGAAAGGAAGCCATGCTCATGGCAGTCGTCGTTGTAAGCATTAATAATAAGAAAACATCAGTAATCGAGTAATAGTATTTTTAACTTTTTTGTGATGAAAAACATAGCCCAGATTCATGGTAGCAAGTCTGCAAAATTCAAAAGGCATGAAAAGGAAAATGAGAACTATCAACTCATCTTTAGAAATGAGCCTGATGCCAAAGCTACTATCACCATGGTGTCTACTTCACCACTTGAATTAAGAAGTCCTTTCTCCAAGACTTATCTTCCTTGCCCAGATAACTTGGGTATACAGAATGTCCCCAGGACCAATAATTTCAGAAATTCCAATGGTTCATTTTTTTCCTCGTAGTCCAGAAAGTCTTCGGCAGAAAACCAACACAGTTACCTGCAGTGGTAGAGTCCCCTGGTGGATCCCAGCAGGCTGACCACTCCTGGTCACTCCCTCACATGACAACAGGCTATATAGGGCTCCAACACTTTTCTTCCCATCCCCTCTCCCCTCTCCCGACTCACCAAAATACAATGACCTTGGGTGCCTCCAACATATCCAGAGTAAGCATAATACTGCTCTGGTGTTCATTCATTCATTCATTCATCAGTTTGGGCTACTGTTTTGGGCCAGACCCCTTGCTAGGAGAAAGGAGTACTGGGATTTGACAAGCTGCCCACTCTGGAGGGATCTCGTGGTCCCTGCCTGCCATTCCATGACTATCCATCTAGCCTCCCTGTCCTGGCATGTTCTCCCAGCACTTTCTGCTAGTTGAGTTTGGGGTCTTCAAGATCCTGCCCTCTGGGAATAGGTTGGTGCTTTGCTTGACAAAAACCATCACATTATGCTCCCATCCCCTGTTGCCATGAAGGTGAGCATGAAGGTACCTCGTGAGGCAAAGGGGCTGTCTAAGGAAGAAGTGCCTGGAGATTGCTCAGCAAGCAGCCCACCCTCTGGCCTGCCTGTGTGTGTGTGAAGGTCCTCGAGACCATAACAGAAGTCAGGCCAGTGCTTGCTTCAAGACCAGCATTGTTTCTGTTTGGCTTGTCCTTGCCCCTCTTACAGCACAATCACTGCAGTGGACAGAGGTCCAGACTAGGGAAAGCATAAGGGACTAATGTGCTGTGTAGCACTGGCCAAGTCACTTCCCCTTCTGAGTCTCAGGAACCTCATCTACAAAATGGGAAAGTTGTATTTGTTGGTTGTCCAAGGTCATCTTTTTCATGTCTAATGGTTTGTGACTTTATATGTTCGTTTCCTATCCTATCATAAATCAAAGGGCAAATGCGTGTATGTATGAACGTGGCCTATGAAACATCTGATTCTGGGTTTTCTATGAATCCAAGACAAGCACGAACAGGGCTCTGCAGTTGGTCTGGAGAAATGGCACACATATGAAGCACATGTATGAAGGTCAGGTGCAAGCTAGATTATCCCAGAACACCCCAGGAAATCAAAGACAGCCCAAGCCACTGGGAAATGGTGACAGTGATGAACTGGGTAGGCAGAGAATCTGACCTCCAGCTGGACCACAGCTCGGGGTTAAACCCAGGGGTGCCCCCAAAGAACACACAAAATCCTCACCCTCAGTCATGAGACAGCCACTCCTGCTGGGTCCAGGGTGTGTCTATAAAAAGACAGAACTCTCAGGGGTCTAGAGGGGAAGCCAAGCATCCCACAGCCCCGAGGGAGGGTTCAGGTGGCTGAGGGACTTAACACTTTCCTACCATCACCCCCGCTGCCTCAGCCTCTGTGTTTCCCCAGAGCCATAGGTGCCCTGGCCACCTGCTCACTTCCCTGCTTTGACAAGGTCACTCACCATGCTTTATAACGCAAAAATAATATTCCTGCTGCCAACGCACATTATGTCTGAGACATCCACCCTTCCCTGTCTCATACAAAAAGCAGCTCCGTGGGGGAGAGGTGCGCAGGCTGCAGTTACAAGGCTTATTAAGACACCTAATGAAACACCTTGTGGTGACCGCCCCCTCTGAGGACAGCTCAGCAAAACGCAGAACAGAAGCAGATGTCAGGCTTGGTGCAAATGCTTCCGAAGCACAAGAGCCATGTGGGAAAGGACTGGGACTGACCCTGGTCTGCACCAGATGTTCCCCAAGTCTGTGAGGCTAGGGTGCCCCCTCCTTCCCAATCAAAACATCACAGTCCCAGCCTCACACCTCTCCTTAGCCTCCAGGCGGCGCAAGAGGGGCTACTCTGGCTTAGCACAGGGGTTGGGGAAGGCTGCAGGCGTTCCCTGAGCCTCAAATGCAACAGGGCATGAAGTTGCAACTTCACAGAGGAGTTAAAAGCTCAGGTATCTGGGGAGTGACCTCTTTACAGATCTCTTGGCTTGCCCTTCAGGAGCCCTGAGCCCCCATGTGGCAGGAACATTTTTGCCCTCTGAAGTGGTGAGCTCGGGAGAGCTGAGATAAGGGCATGGGTCTGGGGACAGGTTCCAAGAAGGCTACACAGTCTGCCTTTTATCTTTATTCTTTTTTTTTTGTTGTTGTTCCTGTGTCTTAGGCTTGCTTGGAAAATAGGCAATAGAGGTAGGTACCCTATGTAATGGTTAAAAATATGGATAGCCTAGAAGCAAGCTCTGTCTCTGCCCCTTACCAATGATGTCACTCTGGGGGAAACAACTGGACCATTCCATGCCCACATCATCTCATTTTAACAGTGAGGATGATGACCATTAACAGTCTCAATCTCTTCCAGTTTTTATGAAGATCAAATTAGATAATGCCTAGGGCTCCATCAGGGTCACCTGGGCAGGCTCAAGTGAGCAGACTCCCAGGAGAGTTAATAAAGGGAATATTTACCAAGGTGCAGATGGGGCAAGGACAAGGGCAGGTGCAGCAGAGCTGTTGCCATCCCCAGGAATGGCAGCAATGAGGGGAGAAAGTGGCTGCCAGGATCCGGTGGGGGACAGCAGTGGTGAGAAGGCCCCTTGAGAGGAGCAGTAGTCAAGGGACGTAGCCCACGGCAACTGCACAGGGAGGGTCTAGGGAATAAGTACCCAGAGTGCGCTCTCTTCCCTCCTCCAATTCCCAGCCCACTCCAGGGCAGGGAGCAGGGTGGAGAAGGGGAGAAGTGGACTGAGGGGTCATGTGGACGACACCACATAAGCACATCAAGTACTCGGGGAGTGAGCACTCAATAAACAGGAGTGCTCCACCTGCACCATGGCCTTGGATAACGCGTTCAGCTCTGCTCACCAGGAGACTAACTGGGACTGTGGAGCCACGTGCTACAGTCATCACTGTCTCTCACAGGCTGCAGATGCTACACTTGGGAGCACTGCTGGCTAAGGGGAAGACCACCTGCAAGCGATACCCCCAGGCCTTCTCTGGACCTAGCAAGTTCACCTTGAGAATGCTTAGGCTTTGGAGACAATGACTTAGGGCAGAGGCAGGGGGTGTTTCCATCCTCAGATTAGAAAACAGGGGTCCTTCTGACAGCCAAAATGGCTCTTGCCTTGTCTGGGGCCCACGGAACTTGTTAAGTGAACGAGGCCCATTTCTCTAATTTACAGAGAATCCCTTCTCTTAAATCACACCCACTTCCTTCTCTTTCCCACTTGCTCTAGGTCTGAATTCAGAGCTCCACAGAACAATAGTGCTCTCTCTTCCATAGAAGAAGAACTCCTTGGAGTGGCAATCCAATAAATTAAATCAATTAATCTAACATTTACAGAGAGCCGGGCATGTGCTGCTTCTGGGGAGAGCAGAAACAGGTCAGACACATTTGAAGGCACTGGCAGTGGTTTCTCTTTTTCCAGAAGACATCCTGGAACCCTTCTCTCACATGGCCTTAGGTCAGCACAAGCCAAGAGAGGCTGGTTTTCCAAGGTAGGAAAGAGTAGTGGGTAGAGCATCAACCCTGGGACCACAGCACCCTCAATATGGGCCCCACCACCATTACTTACTTATTACATAACCTTGGGCAAGTCACTTAGACTCGCTGCATCCTGTTTTCCTTATCTGAATCTTTTGGGGAATAATCCCTAATTCACAGGATCACTCTGAGGATTAAACGAGATGATGCATGTGAGTTTTCTAGAACAGCACCGGCACACACTAAGTCCTCAGTAAATGTTCGTTCTTCGTCCCTACGAGCATCTCCAGGTGTCCAGGTGCCTGAGTTAGTGTTCCCCACGTCTCCCCTGGCAATCTCAGACTCGGAGGAGGCAAACTCTACCATTTCTGTTTCCTACAACTTGGGCTGCGCCACCTTGTCCCATTTCTTTCTGGGTCTGAGTTTCATCATCTACTAAAAGAAGGGATACAGGTTTTATAATGAGTAATACAAGTGGTTCTCAACCTTCTCCCTGGACATCCTGATGTGAAAGACTTGTCTACTGCAAAAGCTGAATTTATGAAGTAAAAATTACCTCTTCCTGCATTCTCCCCTCATCAAAGCAACTGCCTCCTTCAGGTTTCTGAGCAGTGTGAGAGCACAGCCTTAATCACTGGGTCGGTTCCATCCAAACGCTAATCCAACCAACCTGAGATTTCTTTGAACCTGTGTAGCTTGGGCACATTATTGCACCAGCGTCTTGAAATACTAAAAGTGGTTCAAGGACTATCATGTCTCCTTCCCAGATTCCCAGGTCCTCAAAAGCACTGGACCAGTTGATTCATAAGAAACCCCCAACTCTGTCACTCTAAGATCCTAACTGGAAGTGTTAGTTATCTTCCTTATAACTAAGGAAGAGATCAGGCCCAACTTGAAAAGGCATTTGTTCACATGAGACAGACTGTGGCTCATTTGGCAACAATGAAGTATAGATTGTGCTTCTGTCAGGAGGGTGGGAGCCATTCACCAGTGTTGTGAATTTGTCTTCCTGACATCCCCTGGCAGTAGGAAGTCAAGTCCTTTTTGTCCAATTGCTACATACCTACTGCCCTGTGGTATCACCACTCAAAGGCAGCCACACTTACACCTTCCTTCCTAAAGCCTGCTATTTGTTTAATCAACAGCCTATGCCCTGTTCCTTATTCTCCAAGTGACAAGGAAGATGCTTAAAGTCCCATGGCCTTATCTGCAAAGCTGTTCTCTGCGAGCTCACTTCAGAGCATCCTTTCCTGACCACGAAGCAGTGATTTGGGACAAGATGTTCTCGAAAAGCAGCCCTGGGGCCAATCTGTCTCCCGACTCCTTTGCTTTTCATCACACGGAAAGCTCACAGGTGAGCAAGAACAAGCTGATTACCTGGTCTCATTCCCCACAAGTGCTTTCACTCTGTGGTCCCCATTAGAGCCCTCAGTAGCCGTCTTGTTGCTAAGTCACACTCGCAAGGCACTGTTTCCCTGCCACCTCCTTAGATCTGCACTTAATTACAGCTGTTCCTTCCTGTCGGCCATTCCCTACTATTTCAAACACCCAAGCTACCAGTCTTCTAACATTCTTATCCACTCATTAGAGGTGAACATTTTGTTCTTGTCTTACATCTACTCTGTCCTTTGCACCGCTCAAGAAGTACTTGAGTTTTTGCCTCTGCTTTTACATTCCATAATAAATAGCATTCTGTCTGGTGCGGGACTGGGAATAATTGATTCACTATTTTCTATCAAAAGTATCCAAAGATACGGTAAGAGTCGTAAAGCTCCTGTCTACTCTTAGAAGACTGTGCTTTTACCAACACTGATTTCTATTATCCCACTTAACTTTGTTAACTCTAATCTTACTCAGCTCTAATCATCACTGTCCTGCATTTCTCCCTTTCCAATCTAATTCTCAATGATCCATTATGGGCATCTATACTTATAATACCTGCCTGCCTGCCTGCCTGCCTGCCTGGGGCATCCTTTTCATTCTCAAAATTGTCCCAGTTGGAACAAATGTATATATGGTCACCCCAACCATAGAGAACAAGATGTTTCCTGTTTCTTTGCCATTGCTGCAGCTCAGGTTGCTGCTCTCGATGTGATAGGCCAGGGATCAGCAAACATTTTATGTAAAGAGCTAGACAGTAAATATTTGTGGCTTTACAACCACACTGTCTCTATTTCAACTACTCAATTCTGCCATCGTATTGCAAAAGCCGCCATAAATAATGTGTAAATGAATGGATGTGACTTCGTGTCAATAAATTTCACTTACAGAAACAAGCAAGTGAACCAGATTTGGCCTGTAGGCCACAGTCTGCAATCTATTCTTATATACAGACTGAGGTAATGAGCTGCCTTGCCTTTTAAATAGCTAATTTTCCTAACAGCATTAATTAAATAATCTATTCTTTCCCCAGCTGATCTAAAATCCACCATTATCACATAATAAATATTTACATAGATGAGAATCGTTTTTATTATTTTGTTTTCTGTTCTGTTCCAATTATATTTTATTTCACCAGCCACTAAATTGTTTGTAGTGCTAAATTATTTTTATAACTCTTTATAATGTTTAACTGTGCAAATTTCTCTTTTGTTTTTAAAAAATTGTGGGTTTGTTTTTTTTTTACCATTCTTACGGGTTTAAGCTTCTATGCAAACCTTAGAATGATTTTTGTCAAGTTCTAAAAACATAAATATATAACCAATTTGAAGGAGAACTGAAATATTTATATGAATAAACTTTGCTATTCAGAAACATGGGATTTTTCCAAGTACTCAAGTTTTCTTTTATGTGCCTCCATGCTTTAAAGTTTTCATGTAGATCCTGCAATATTTTTATCATCTTTATCCCAAGCTTTAAAAAATATTCCATCCTGCTGTGATTGGAATTTTCTTTGCTCTATATATTACAACTCAAAAATTATACATATAAAAAAACTAACATTTTTTTTTGAAATTTCATTTTGTATCTGGCCCCTGAAACCTCTTGCTAATGCCAATGGGTTTTTCTTTGATGCTCTTGCCTACATTTTTTTAGAATACTAATCACATTCATTCAGAGGGCCATGTCCTCTGATTTTCAGAGCCATAGCATTTTTTTTAACCGGTTTGAGGATTTTTCTCCATTGGCTCATCCTGGAGGTATGTCCTTCCCTCGTGGATTCTGTCCCCACCATGGCTAGCCTAGATGCCTCTTCCACTTCACGTACCCTCTTCTCTGACCTGTCCACACATCTTCTAGCATCTATAGTCTTGTGGTTCATGAAGCTTGTACAAGATGAGGATTAGCTCAACAGTGCTTGGGTGGGGAGAGAACAGAAACCCACTGGGAAGCCTGGACCTCGCCAGGGAGTGGACACAAGTCCAATCCGAGTGGCCAAGAGAACATGACAAATGCAGGTTCCACCTAAGTTGCCAAGATACTTGAGGATTCAAAGCTGCCGGTGGAGCTGCACAGCAGAGGTGTCCAAGTCAAGGCATCAGGAGATGAGGATGCTAAGAGCCATGTATGGAGAAACTAGCAACAACTTTGCTGCATTTCAGGATAAAAACAAAGGCAGCTAAGTCTCAGGCATCCTTTGGTCTGATATATCAGGATGAATTCAACATTAACAAGGTTCTCTGGCTCATGTGGCTTTGCCCTGAGTACTTTGGCCGTATCTAGAAACCACCATCTTAGTCACAGAAACTGAAGCAGAAGCTCAATATAAAGGTTTTTGTATCAGTTAGGGTTCTCCAGGGAAACAGAATGAATAGCATATAGCTAGACAGACAGATATGTAAAAGGGGACTTATTGGAATTGGCTCATGCAATTATGGAGGCCAGGAAATCCCACAATACGCCATCTTCAAGCTAGAGGGCCAGGAAAGCCAGTGGTATAATTCAGGACAAGTCCTAGGACCTGGAACCAGGGGTGCTGATGACTGATAGCACAACTCTCAATCTGAGGCCAAAGTCCTGAGAACCCAAAGAGAAAAGAGTGGGACACAGGTATAAATTTCAGAGTCTGAAGGCCTAAGAACAAAGTGCTCCAATCCCCAAATTCAGGAGAAGATAAATTTACCAGCTCAAGAAGAGAGAGAGAAAAGTCACTCTTCCTCTACCTTTTTATTCTATTCTAGTGCTCAAAAAATTGGATGAAGCTTCCCCACATTGGTCAACTTCTTTATTTAGTCTACTGATTCAGACGCTAACCTATTCCAGAAATAGCCTCACCAACACACTCAGAAATAACGTTCTACCAGCTATCTGGGCATCTCTTACCCCAGTCAAGTTGACACACAAAATTAACCATCAGAACCTTGAATAAAGAAATTTGATATGAAGGGAGATTACAGTCTGGCTTTCCCCAGAATAACTGCATGCCAGGATTGGGCCAGCAGGCTGATTTGAATCACTACCATCTTGAGAGATGGGATCCTAGAACACAGCTAAGCTGAGTTAGAGGTGAGTAGACTGATTATGAATCTGAGTAAATCAGGGCAGGACTAGGCAGAAAATGGGCTGAATCTGTACCACCTATTCTCAACCATACACATGTCTAGATAAATGTCAGCAAATCCTTTCATCCCACCAAATCAAACCACCGGAGTAGAACTGGGAAAGCCTGCACCACCACGGCCCACAGTCCCTTATCACTACGTGATTGTGAACTCCTTACACCCAGAGAGTGTTTGGAGCCATAATAGTGACATTCCATCTTCCCTTCCATAAGTACCCATTTGTTTCCTTTCATTCCATCATTCATTCATTCATTCACTTAGCAAATGCTTAGGAAGACTACTGTCTAGAAAGCACCTTGCCAGGTACTGAGAATACAGGCAGGAATGAGGCATTGTACCCTTGTGGCACTCACCCTGTTCATACAGAGTTTAAGGATGCCAAGCCTCAGCAAGCTTGAACAACTCAATGAAGGAAACAAACTAGTGAGGTATAATCAGAGTTTAATCAAGGACTGCCTAACCCTACTGCACCTGTTACCTCTCAGAATTCTCACCGCAAAGCTTCCCTGGGCACACGGTGACAGAATGGACTGGGGAAACCCTTCCTAATAATGCCACCCATCACAGACATGGCACCTTGAAGCAGTGCAACAGACTAGCCAGATGATCTCACGTTCTCCCCTTCCTCGTGGCCCCTGAGATGGAAACCCACAAGGATGTCTTACTGCCTAGGAAGTAGCATGGCAGTTAAAGCAATCACTGTGAAGAAAAAAATGTCTAAAATCTCTAAGCATTGCTCATTAGCATACAGCCTGGAGAGGTCTGTTAAAGTTCAGAGCTTATCTCCAAGCCTGCTTGCTCTCTCTCTGCCCAGAGCAGCAGCTGGGCAAGGGATCGCCTTCTTTGCAAGGAAGCAAATTAAATTAAATTAGATCAGTTGTACCAGTACCAACAACAGCAGAAGCACCTTCAATAAAATTAAGATCTTGAAATGAAAACAAGGAAATTACCTTCTGAAAACCTAATCCAGTTGCCCAGTTAAAAGACATTTCACCACTGAGATCCTGCATGGCAACTTTACGTGAACACTTAGAGGTGGGGGCCTAGGGAAGCTCTGCGGTATCTTCTGGCAACGCAGGAACTCTGTCTTTTGTTTGTTGTTGTGCTATTCTCACAGAAGCACATACCCAACAATATACTTGACACATAAATAGGCCATTTCTGTGAATACAGTCATTGAAAACCTTTTCCAATAAGAGCATGTCATACTGGCTGTGCAAGAGTGTATTTATAATCACACAGCATGGTATAGTGGAAAGAATGCCAGGTATTCCAGAAAATATGGTGGCTTGAGTACCATTTCACAGAACTTCCATTTCTGAAGCTGACTGAAATGAACAAAAAGAAGTGAACAAAGAATATACCATTAATTCTGAAACTCAGGAAGCACCCCAACTTCAAGCCACAGGTTTCTAGTGTCATCTGGGCCAAAATTAAGGATGAAGAATCCAAAATGAAAAAGGAACAGTGGTGAAGGAAAAAAATGTGGAATTAACAGAAAAGCTGAATGATAGCTGATAATTTGAAGGGAACAAATTGGAAATATGTTGCTGAATAAATTGGAAAAGTGTGAACATTCCACATAGAGCTTGTTTTTCCTGCTTTGAATTGGCACTCTACCCTAAATCCCTCCCCAGAATTGCTGATCAGGCAGAAACCATGATCTCATGGAAGGCCTCAAATGGGCAAAGAAAAGATATTGAACAGCCTAGAAAAAACAAACAAGAAAGGCCCTTGAACCAGAAGGACCACTCATTAAAGTAGTTCACTGATTTTGAAACAGGTGAGCAAATAGAAGCTTTTGGAACACCCCCTGCCCACCTCCTGAAACAGGATCCATTGCCAACTCAGCAGAAATGAACGTAGTGTCAGACTTCCAATAAATTTAGAGACAAAGCTCCCAATGGCTTTTTGCGAGTCCCCAGCGGTTTTCTCTCCCATAAGAGTAGGAGTCAAACTGTGACCAAATAAGCTGGTAAAGTAGCAAAAGCAAACGGCATTACCAATTTGGATCAAATAACACCATCACATAACTGCCCCCATTTATACAGTGGTCAAGTGGGGAGGCAGGAATAAGACTTAAATGGAAATTGTGTGCCTCCAAAATAGGTTTGACATGCAAAGATATATTTTTTTAAAATCTTGCTCTGGAGGAAGAGATGCTCCAGGAAACAAAAATAGCAACTGCTTTGTAACCCCAGGAAAATTAAAAAGAGTATGAACTCTATGAAACAAGCAATGAAGAGGCAAGAGAACATGATGGCTGTTCAAGCCTGGAACAGCAGCATCAGCTTCTGGACAAACTCCCAGGGCTGTGTGTTTAGGAAGGTACTGTCCCCTCATCAGTGTAGATCTGTAGTCCCTGAACATGTGCCGGCAAAGTGCATAAAAAGTTTGCACACTATTCGACCTCAAAGGACTCCTCAGTAGTCGAGAGTACCGACTACTCTCGGTAAAACCAAGGTCATATATTTAGTTACTGGCAAAATGACAACTTAGCCTTCGACTTGCCCATATATATAAAAATAAGAAAGAAGAGATGGAGAGAGGAGGTTGGGAGGAAAAAAAGGAGGGGAGAAGAGAGGGAGAGGAAATGGAAGATGGAAGCAACAGCTGGGGTGCAATAGAATAGGCACAGGACTAGTAGTCAGAAGACTCACTCTAGGTCGTATCTGAGTACCTGTTTTCAATTCTCTTGGGAGCAGAATTGTTGGGTCACATAGTAACTCGTTGTTTTTGTTGTTGTTGTTGTTGTTGTTTGAGAAACTGTCAACTGTCTTACACAGCAGCTATACCATTTGGCATTCCCACTAGCAATGTAGAAGGTCCTAATTTCTTAGCTCTGGCACTTACTATGTTGTGTGATGTTGCATAAGTCACTTCATTTCTCTGAGCCTCAGTTTCCCTATTTCTAAAGAGGAGGGGTTAAGACTAGCTATTTCTGCCTATGGTGTTTTATATTCACACATCCTTTCTTTCTATCCAAATCCTGATCTTCCACTGCCCACATCTGTTTCTGTGAGTTTCCTGACAGTACGAAGTGCTGTAATGAATAAGTCCTGGCTCTGCTCCTTCTTAGAGTTGGAATTATCTTAATGCATGTCCCCAAGTTATATTAATGCGCTTCCATTTCCATCTATATCTTTCAGCATACTTTTTTCTCTTGTCTATTCTTTTAACCTTTTTGCAAGCATCATCTTGTTCTGTCTGTTGGCTGTCAGCTTTTCTCTCCAAGCTTTCGCAGAGTTGCCAGATTCTTGGCTATTTCTCCACCCTCAGCTCATAACTATTTTTCCCCTGAGCTCAGCCACTGCTAAGTGTTCTTTGTGAAATCCTATTAGGATAATCTCCCTGTCCATGTCTGCTCTCAGCTGGGCTGCCTCTGGAAACTCAGCTGTCTTCCTCCCCACAGTATGCACATCATAGGCTGGCTCCTGAGCAATCCAACACTGTACTTATTTACAAATGTGCTTACATGGGCTCTGGACTGGTCGAGTCTTGTAGCCCACAAGCAACAGTTAAACTCACTGTAGGTGCATCTCAGATGTCATCTCCTGCAGGAAGTTTTTCCTACTTGCCTGGGACCTCTACTCCTTCCACAACCCCAGAGATGAGAAACCTGCCACTTCTCTATAGTTTCTCTGTTTATGTTTGTTTTTATCATCCATTTGTCTGATCAGACTGTGAGATCCATGAAGACAAGGAGCTGGAGTATCTTGTTCATAGTCGTGTCCTCAATGCCTGATATATTACAGGTCCTCAGTACATGGTTGTTGAAATAATGAATGAATGCGCTACTCTTCCCTAGAGCTGATCATGGGTCTGCCTACATGTCTACCTATTAGACCCCAAGCTCCTTTGGGACAAACTGGGATTTACTTGCAATAGTAACTAACACTTGTCTTAAGAAATTACTCTGACACTTGTTAAAATGGTAAAGAAGACTTTATTCAAGACTATTGTAATAGTGGAGAGAGAGCAGGAAAATATAGCAAAGATAGTTGGAAATTTATAGTCAAGGTGAAGAGTGAATGGAAAATTACCAAGAGGAGACAAGAGTAGAGAGAATCTTGCTAAACTGACTTAATAGGATTTTTACTGAAAACAGGCCAGAGTGAGCAGATATTGCCATAGTCTGAATGTTTGTGCCCCCCCCCAATTCATATGTTGAAATCCTCATCTACAAAGTGATGATATTAAGAGGAGAGGCCTTTAGGGAGATGATTAGGGCATGATGGCACAGCCCCCATGGATGGAATTAGTGCCTTTATGAAAGAAACCCCAGAGAGCTGCCTTGCCTCTTCTACCATGTGAGAACATAGCTAGAATGCTGCATTTTTAAGAAAGTGGACCCTCATGAAACATATGGAATCTTCTAGCACCTTGATCTTGGCCTTCCCAGCCCCCAGAACCATAAGAAATAAATTTATGTTGTTATAAGTTATAGAGTTTATGATATTTTGTTATAGCAGCCCAAATGGACTAAGACAGATATCAAGAGTAGGGGATTCTCGCTAAACTAACTTGAAAGGATCCTTGCGAAACCCAGACTAGGCAGGCCAAAGACAAGACAGGGGCCAATGCCAACACCTAGTCAAGAAGAGGCCTCAGAGGAGCCTGGCTAAAAT
The DNA here is from genome assembly GCA_008086735.1 of Cheirogaleus medius. Lineage (NCBI taxonomy): Eukaryota > Metazoa > Chordata > Mammalia > Primates > Cheirogaleidae > Cheirogaleus > Cheirogaleus medius. The sequence continues at coordinate 39,767,732 of VBSM01001118.1, forward strand.
TAGGTCAAGGAGAGTCTTTGTCCCCCTAACACCTGGCACAAGTCCTGTCCTGTATGTGTGTGGCACTAACTAAATTCTTACTGAGCCCAGCTGAGCATCCATTCTCAGAGCAGCCCTGCCTGAGCAAAGGATTACAGCTTTCTCTCCTTTGCTCTTTCAAGAGTTGAAGTGGCAGGAGAGGTGCCCCAAAAGATAAGGTCAGGGGGCTTGGGGTGGGGAAGGAAGGTGGAAAAATGTGACAGCCCAAAATTCATTAAGAATGTTCACCATTTCCACAGAGTTCCATAGCTTCAAGGCTCTCCTGGGCCAGTCATCCCAAATGACCATCACAGCCAGCCCATGAAACAAGTTGATTTATCTTCTCATGCTGTGAATGGAGTGACACTCTGGGAGGTCAAATATCATGTCACAGGTCACACACTCAGAATTTTCCACTTCACACTTATCTCTGATTCTTTCCTTGGAATATAGTCCCTCAAATACAATTTCACACACTTCATGCTGTCCTCCCTAAATACTGTACCAGTGTGTACTCATACCTATGGGCCGACTGATTCTCAGAGGTCTCGCCAACACCGAATACATGTCTAATGGATCATTTGCCTTTCTTTTATTGATTTGTAAAAGGTCTTTCCATACTAATGATATCAATCATTTGTTTTGTATATATATTGCAAATATCAAGCCTCAATTTGATATGGATCATTTCATCTTGTTTATGGGATTAATATTTAGGGACAAAGATATAAATATTTTTCTTTATTCTTTCTATTTTTAATAGTATCATCAGAAAACTGCCCTGCTTCCAAAGATTATTTAAATATTCACTTATGCATTACACCTTAGGTGTTTTTAAATTTTTATATTTAACTGGAATGTATTGCATTTATCTAGAATATATTTGGTATACAGTATGAAGTAAGGGCCTACCTCAACTTGGCCCATACCCTCCCCTGGTGGGTTATTATTTCATCTTTATTCATCTCATTAACTGGAAATGTTAAGTTTGTCTATAACACACACACACATAAACATATCCACACACACACACATTCTTTTAAGGAAATATTTTGTTCTATTGATCTAACTCTTTTTGGATTGGTATAAGCTCTTTGAACTATTTTAGTTCCAGGATACATTTCTAAACTTTGGAAATAGCAGTCTGTGTCCATTATTCTCTTTCAACATCTGCTAGATGATCTATGCCCATTTATTTTTCAGATAAACTTTAAAATCATTTTATAACATTGCTTATAAATCTCTATTTTACTATGCATTACATATTTTAAATTAAATTGAGAAGCTTTCAAATATAAAATCTTCCCATTCAAGAATAAGATATCTCTATTTACTCATTTGTTTTCTCAGTTTTGCATTATAGCTTCCTTATAAAGCCCCTGTATATTGCCTCTCAAGTTAATTCCTCAGCCTTTTATATTTTGGTTGCTTTTATAAAATGAATTATTTTATATTATGTTTTCTAACTGGTTATTGCTAGGATTTAGAAAATTGTTTATTTTTGTATATTTATTCCCTAACTAGTCACCTCATTGGACTTTTATTGGGTTCTAATAGTGTTCCACTTATTTCTCTTGGGGTTTTAGTAGATAATAAAATCTTCTGCAAATAACTTTATCCCATAATTATACTTCCCATTCTGTTATTAGAAATCTCTGAATCAATGTTATATAATTTTATCACTCATGAGCATCCTTATATTTTTAGGATATGGGTTGTTGCTTTGGAATAGACATGCTCTATCACATTAAGGAAATAGCTTTAAGGTTCTTTTCAGGATGACAACTGCTCTCTGCTCCCTCACCTGCACCCTTCCCTGCCAACCCACACATAGTCTCTACCCTGCTCTGTGCTCCGAGAGACTGACCTCTGTGGTCTGCCTCGTCCAGCCTTCCTTACCCTCTGCTTCTGGCTGAGTTTGGCCGATAACAGGCACTGGCAGAAGACCGGGGGGTGGTTATGTTCCTCTATAGCCTTTCAGGCATGTCTTTCACATCATTTCCTACCATTGCCCTTCAGACCCAGGGGTGGTAACGCTCCCCACAGTTGCCAGTACCTGGGTGCTTCACCATCCCTTGTTAACTCCCTTAATCCCAATCCCACCTCTATTTCATTAAACTCCATTTATTTATTTATTTCTGTCAATTTTAATCAAGTTAATGGTCAGCCATAAAAGTGCAATTACATGAAAGGCCCCATATTTTGCATGTTTAAACTGTTTTTCACTGCCTTCACTTATAAGGTGTTGAAGGTGAAACCCACTCCCGAATCTTCTTTCCAGTGGTAGAATAAGGTACATATTGTTCTGCGGTGCCACTCATGTTGAATTTATGGTTTGTCCAGATGAACTGACGAGCAGTAGGTGGTTTTGTTATTGGAAGATCATTGCTCATCATACAGTGAAGCCAACAACACCATTCATGAGGCACCCTGCTTGTATACATATCCCGGAATATGTTTTTGCCACTCATTCCAGTAGTATATACAAACCATCAGTGATGGCCAAAACATTGCTTGTTGTCTTCACAGTATTTATTTGAATATTTGTCTTCCCTACTCATGTACCAACCCTCACATCATCTTTACTGCTGCAGCCTGCGCTTCAGGCACCTGTGCTAACTCCACCTTGTCCCGCAGGTCTAAACTCCACTGAAACCGTTCATCTGTCTTATGCTTCTCGCCCAAACTTTCCTTAACTGATTGATAAATTAGGAGCTGTTGTTAAGCATTTTCAAAGTATTTCCAACATCTCAAAAGGATCAAAATATTTTTCACCTTTGTGGCATTAATGTGACATTTAATCATTCATTCTTTCATTCAAGAAAAAAAATTGAGTGCCTACTGTGTGCGGATGCTGTGATAGACACTGAGATTAGAACAGAAAACAAAACAAAACAAACAAACAGACGGACCTTCTGCCCTTATGTTCTTTTAGGGAAAGCAGATACACAAACACAGAAATAATTAAAATACCTAGATATTATGATAGGGATGAGAAAGGAAAAGTGTCTTGATACAAAAAAATAACAAGAAATATATATTCAAAAAGGATGGTCAGAGAATATTTCTCACAGAAGGTGACATTTAAGTTGGGAAAGGACAGGGGAAAGACACTTTAGCAAGTTAAAAGCCCCGAGGCAGGAAAGAGCCTGGTGCGGATAAAAAGTGACAAGAGTGTTATCAGCAAGGAGAGTGCGGCAGAGGATGTGAACAGGTGGGCAGGGACTAGACCAGCACCCTGCAATGGAAGTACAGTGCAAGCCACACTTGTCGTTTTAAAATTGCTACCAGCCATACCCCAAAAGGTAAAAAAAAAAATAACTGAAAGTTAATTTTAATGTATTTTGCTTAACCCAATATATCTAAAATACTATGTTTTCAACATTTAAACAATATAAAACTGAATAAAATATTTTCTACTATTTTTGCATGAAGTCTGTAAGATCTGATGTGTATTTTATACTTAGAGCACATCTCAATTTGGACTGGCCACATTTCAAGCACTGATGGCCGCTGTATTGAATAGCACAAGGCGAGATGGTGCCCATGAGGCCTGGGTGACAAGGCCTCCGCTGATTGGGAGGGGAAGGGCACGTGAGATTCATCTCCACTCTTCCCAGCATCATGCCTGGCACACAGTAGGGGCTCGGCGAATATTTGCTACCCAGAATGACAGAAGAACTGCAAAATAGATGCCAGGCAGCTGAAGCAGAGAGGCACCGCCAACATCACTCAGGTAGCTGCTCTAGGAAACTGGGCCTATTCTGGGTCCTCAGCCAAGAGAGGAAGTTGGGGTCCACCTGCTGAGTCTCCTGCGGAGGCTGGTCAGGGCCGCCTCTCCTGTGGCTGGGGCGTCTGGCAAAGCTGCTCCCTTAATTCAGAAAGATCCCATCGCACCATATGCCAGAGCGTGGGAGGGAGGGAGCCCATTAGCATTCATTGTGCACAGCTTTTCATTTGGAAAAGCACCTCGAATGTGCCGATCTGCATTGCTTTGCTTCATTTTTCAACATTCATGAGTGTAATTGCATTTATTTTTCTCGTCAAGACTGCAAAACAAGTGATAATTTACTATATTACAGCCCATATCGGCTGGGTTTACAGCCACAACAGTTCTAATCCGCCCTCCGAGGGGCTGGGTGGATAAGCAAGGGGTGGTCTTTTTAGCTGAGAGCACTACATTTATTTGCAATAGGAAGCTTGGACCCAGCTGCTATTCAAGGTCACAATAACAGCATATTATTGTGAGTAACCCATACAGAGACACTGAGCTGTCAAGCCATGTTCACTTCCACTATCTTGAATGCTGCTTACAGTAATGGGGTGAGGTAGACATGTACTCCCCATTCCCATTTCAAAGAAAAAGTGACTGAGGTTCAGAGAGGTTCTCAGTCATACATGATAACAGGCTGGTGAACAGCAGAGCTGGGGCCCATACCTGGATGCATGTGATAGGAAACCCTGTGTTTTGCCAATGATACCACAGAGCAGTGCCTGAGCAAAGCATGTGGTCTTATAGTCATGTTGGCGGAAAAGAAATGGGCATGATTTTAAATGTTTGTAAACCTCAAGTGCCTACAGCAGCTGGGACCACCAAGGAGACTACTTCCTTGTGTCTACACTGCAGAATGCTGGCATCCAGGAGAGATCCAGGACAGGAGTCCACACCCACGCTAGAGGGTCCACCCAGGTGCCACTCTGTGCCATCCAAAAATGAGAATGGGGAAGCACGGTCCACCCTTGTGTTTGGAGATCACCTTCTGCAGATGTTTTCTTCCTCTTGAAAGCAGAAGCCAAGTCCATTGAGATGTTCTGATTTTAGATCAGAAATGCTCATGAATTCATGAATAATAATTTGTAACTGGTTAACAGGATCTAGCCCTAAAAACTTACAGATTTGCTAAACTCATTTCCTAAGTAAGATGAAAGTGTTGGGTGAGTCAGTGGTAGTGAGACCTCATCACCTCTTCCAAGGTTTTAGGGGGGAGTAAACTCCACCCCCTAACCTTACTCCCTGCCCTTAGTTATAACACAGAGGTCTTGGAAAGAGAGAAACGAGAAAAGCTGGTCTTGCCCTAACAGATCTGAAGGAAGCGGGCAAATCATGTGGAACCTCAGATCTCAGTCCCAGGCTATTGCTGCAGTATGGTGTGACATCTCCTCATTCCAGACTAGATGCTGGGGTCTAGCCCTACCTCTCCAGCTCTCTCCAAGGTGGGGATGGGGGTCTTGGGGAGTCCCTGTAGAGTCTGAAGAAGGAAGAGCTGACAGGTATTTGGGAAGTCCCTGGCCAGGGTGTTCATGTCTGCAGGGGACCCTTCATCCCAATTCCTGCCCCTTCTCTGCAGACTCAGGCTTCTTCTCCCAATCAGGGTCTGGCTCTCCTCTTTCCACTCCTGACATTGGCAAAGAGACCTTTCGTGTGGGCTCTCTCACCCCAGGCCGGGCTACAGTGACCTGTTCTGGACACTCTAGGGCCTGCAGCTGAGCCTCAGTGAGCATGTCAGACAAGGAACTCCCAACAGCCACTCAGCATAAGGGGCTTAAGGACTACGGGGGGTGATCCACATCACAGCCCACAGCCACCATCAAGTGACACAGCACCTTTTGAAAACACACAGGCAAGTCCTGACCCCAGAATTGCCTTCAGTAGACAAATTAGCACGGCACCCCCAGGCTGAGTCCAGCTCTGGGGAAGGACAGAGGAAGGCACCCAGTGGTGACTGAGAAGACCCACCACGGGCTCATGCACCACGCATTTTGTTCTGTGTTGCCCCACGTGTTATGTCATTTAATCCCTTCATGCCCCAACTGCACTACCTTCATTTTACAGGATAGAGAAACCCCTGAGCCATAGAGAAACTTAACAGCTTTGCTCGAGGTCCCCATGCAAGTCCCTCTGGCTATAGTGTCCATGAACCCTGAACAGGTGTATGCCTCTGTTTCCCTTCCATAAGTCAGTCGTATAGAGAATCAAGGACCAAGGTTATCGAAGCAGGAAAATGGTTTTTCGATTAAGGCAAATAACCTTTCTCTTATTACCTTCCATATAGACTTATGCTAAGTCTAAAAACTTAGCATAAAATCTAAAAATCAAGCTTGTAAAGCTGACATTTTGCTTGAAATGGTCAAAATCAGATCATTATTTCATGCAGCATGGGTGTTAAATGTAGTCTTTCTTCTAACTGTTGCTACCGCCCAGAAAAGAAAAATGAGATTCATTTCCCAAAGGTCAGAACTGCACTCACAGTAGCTCTCTGGCCCGCCGGGCCCCATCAGCTCCATGCTGCCCACTCCCACGTGCACTCAAGATGCTCTTATTCCTGGGGGGTGAAGTCTTTCCACCAGGTCCCTGGTTGTAGTAATGGACCAACTGTGCCGCAGCAGCATTGCATTGCAGAACCTGCGCGCTACTGGAGTTGGAAAACTGGGAGTGTCACCTAATCAGGGCCCTTCGTTGTGTGGGTAAGGCCACTGAGGCCCAGAGAGACTAAGCAACTTGCTCCCGGCCACCCAGCAAGTCAGCAGGACAACAGATCCAGGAATCCGGTCTCCTGAGACCTGCTAAGCACCATGCTCTGAACCACAAGCCTGCTTGGATATTCCGTTTCCTTTAAACCCGTTTCCAAGCAGCTTGAGGTTTCACACGTCCCCCTGACTTACTCACTCAATATTCACTGAGGGCGTACTGGTGCCAGAGCCAGTTCTAGGAGCTGAAGACATTGAGCTGTGAGTGGCAAAGTTGCCTCCTGCTCTGATGGAGCTTGTGCTGACTTAAGGAAGAGGGGTGCCAAAGGCAAAACTGCACAGCGCTCCTCTGTGCTGAGCTCTCTTAGCTGCCTGACCAGGGGCAGCGTCTGGAAGCACAAGGGAATTCTGAGACCTGGTGGTCCTCGAGGCAAAGGGAAGAATGTGAGAGTGATGCCCAGGGGAAGGCCAAGTGAATCAGGGAGAGGAGGGGCCTGCAGGAACACAAGCAGTGGAGCCCCCAGTAGGGGTGTCCCAGGGGCGTCTGCTGGAGGAAGGGAGGTGAGAAGGGGAGGGCAACCCTGGTGAACCGCAGGCTTGCTCCCACCTGCCTCTCCAAATGTTCCTCCATCTCCTCCTCAATTTTCTAATCCTCCGCCCACACCCCAGGGTGTGGAAATTTCCAGAGTTCTGCTTTCTGCCTTCTGCTCTTCTTGCTCTTCTGGGGAACACTGACCCCAGCCTTGACCCCTTTCCTGGCTTCCCAGACACCCAGTGGTTCTCAAGTCCAATGTATACTAATATCACCTGCTGTTTCCTGGCCCCCTCCCAGTGCCCCATGTGGGGATGGAGCCCAGGAACCTGCTTTTATTTAAAACCTTTTTTTTAACACCTTGGGTGGTTCTGCCTTGGGCGTTCAGTTCCACTGCTCACTGAGCCCCACAGTCTGGTAAGCATCACACATTGAACCAGTTTCACTTGCTAGGCAGCCAGTATTCTGAAGCTTTGCATGTGCATCCCAACCATCCTTAGCACACCTCCATAGCTATGTGTGTAACATACAGATGAGGAAATGTAACTCATGTAGCTTGTCCAGTGTCATATAACTTCCAAGAATCAGGGTCTGACACTGAACCCAAATCCACTGTCTTCGTTCATCTCTTCCACCAAGTCCTGCTGAGCTCACCAATGTGTCCAGCCCCTCTCCTTCCTCTGCATCCTCACAGCCAATGCCCCCATTACAGTCTGATCAGCTCTCTCCTGGTCCCCTGCAACAGCCTCCTTTCCCACCACAGGCTCCTGCTCCAAGCTGCCTTCCACGCTGGCCCACAACCACTGCCCTAAAAGGAAAATCTGATCAAATATCCCCTGACTTCATGAATCTCTACTCTTATAGTTCAAACTCCTAGAACACAAGACCCTTCAAGTTTTGGCCCCAACTTCCCTCCTCATCACATCTACACCACCACGACCACTGTACCCTATTCCTAGGGTATTACCATGATCAAGAATATAGCTATGAATATTTGTTTCTACAACTTACTGTGTGATCTTGGATAAGTTACTTAACCTCTCTGAGCCTCCTTTTCCTCATCTGTAAAATGGGCTAATAATAGTAGCTGCTTCAAAATGCTGTTGTGGGAATTTTATAATAAAAGGAAGATGTCATTTATAAAGTACTCAGCACAGTGCCATGAAAACAGTAGTTGCTCCATAATGCTGCCCAATACCACTGTCACCATTGTCATACTATCACGTAGAACCACTTGTTATTCTTTAAACACACCATGTACTTTGAAGGATCTGACTTGATGCAGACCCCTCTTGCTGCTGGAAACACTCTATCAAAATTCTAGAGTGGCTGCAAGGTAAGGTGGTCATAAAATATCTATTGATATGCAGGGTACTTTGCATGTGTAATTTTACTTAATTCCCTATGAATTAACTGTAAGACTCTTGTAGCATCTACTGTTTTCATGATATTAACTCTTTAACAGATATATGGTTTGCAAATACGTTCTCCCATTCCACGGGTTGCCTTTTCACTTCTTTGATATGCATTAGTTTTTAAGTTTGATGGAGTCCCATTTGTCTGTTTTTCCTCTTGTTGCCCATACTTTTAGTGTTGTATCCAAGAAATCACTGCCAAATCCAACATCACAAAACTTTTCCCCTATATATTCTTCAAGGAGTTTTATAATTTCAAGTCTTATGTTTAGGTCTTTAAACCATTTTGAGTTAATTTTTGCATTTGGTATAAGATAAGAATCCAGGCCGGGCATGGTGGCTCACGCCTGTAATCCTAGCACTCTGGGAGGCTGAGGCGGGTGGATAGCTCAAGGTCAGGAGTTCGAAACCAGCCTGACCAAGAGCGAGACCCCATCTCTACTAAAAATAGAAAGAAATTAATTGGCCAACTAAAAAATATATAGAAAAAATTAGCCGGGCATGGTGGCGCATGCCTATAGTCCCAGCTACTCGGGAGGCTGAGGCAGAAGGATTGCTTGAGCCCAGGAGCTTGAGGTTGCTGTGAGCTAGGCTGATGCCACGGCACTCACCCTAGCCTGGGCAACAAAGTAAGACTCTGTCTCAAAAAAAAGATAAGAATCCAATTTTATTCATCTGCAGGTGGGTATCCAGTTTACTTGATATCATTTGTTGAAGAAACTATTCTCTCCCCATTATGTAGTCTGGGCACCCTTGTTGAAGATCATTTGACCACATATATGAGGGTTTCAAAGGTTTTATTAGGTTGGTGCAAAAGTAATTGCAGTTTTAGCATTGTCAAAATTTGCTGTTTGATATTGGAATACATTCTTAAATAAATATGGTTATGTTATACATCATTTTAATGCGCATTTCTCACTATATGTTTTTTTGCTAGTGAATTACTACTTGCTGTTTATTTTATATTTATTTTAAACTATGGAAATGATGTTAGACAAAAAGCAAATTTGAGCAATTTTCTTATTCGAGTTCAAAATGGGTTGTGAAGCAGCGGAGACAACTCCCAACACTAACAATGCATTTGGCCCAGGAACTGCTAACGAACATACAGTATGGTGGTGGTTCAAGAAGTTCTGCAAAGGAGACAAGAACCTTGAAGATGAGGAGCACAGTGGCCGGCCATCGGAAGTTGACAATGACCAATTGAGAGCAATCATCGAAGCTGATCCTCTTACAACTGCAGGAGAAGTTGCCGAAGAACTCGATGTCGACCATTGTATGGTTGCTGGCATTTGAAGCAAGTTGGAAAGGTGAAAAAACTTGGTTAGTGGGTGCCTCATGAGCTGACCGAAAATCAAAAAAATTGTCATTTTGAAGTGTCATCTTCTCTTATGTAGGCAACAACGAACCATTCCTCGATGGAACTGTGACATGCCACGAAAAGTCGATTTTATATGACAACCAGTGATGAACAGCTTGGTGATTGGACCAAGGAGAAGATCCAGTGCACTTCCCAAAGCCAAACTTGCACCAAAAAAAGGACAGGGTCACTGTTTGGTGGTCTGCTGCTGGTCTGATCCACTACAGCTTTCTGAATTCCAGCGAAACCATTACATCTGAGAAGTATGCTTAGCAAATCGATGAGATGCACAGAAAACTACAACGCCTGAGGCTGGCATTGGTCAACAGAAAGGGCCCAATTCTTCTCCACGACAATGCCCTACTGCACATCACACAACCAACGTTTCAAATGCTACAGAGTTTTGCCTCATCCACCATATTCGCCTGACCTCTCACCAACTGACTACCACTTCTTCAAGCATCTCTACAACTTTTTGCAGAGAAAATGCTTCCAACAACCAGCAGGATGCAGAAAACGCTTTCCACGAGTCCACTGAATCCTGAAGCATGAATTTTTACACTACAGGAATAAACAAACTTATTTCTCATTGGCAAAAAATGTGTTGATTATAATGATTCCTATTTTGATTAATAAAGATATGTCTGAGCCTAGTTATGATTTAAAATTCATGGTCTGAAACTGCAATTACTTCTGCACCAACCTAATATAAGCCTCTAATACCCTATATTAAACCCCTTCCTGATTGAAATACCTAGGGTGGTTTCTATTTTCTTACCTAAATCCAAACTGATGGACCAGCATTCTTATATGTTTTAGTAGCTATGGTTTAGTGGGCTCTTGGAAGCTATAAGTCTTATTTTAACCTTAGAAACTCTCAGGATTCCTAAAGGGCACAGCATACTCTACTCTTGCTTGTTCATAGCTTTTAAAAGTTGCTTCATTGATGACAGATAACATTTTGAATTCTGAGAAAGTGCAATTTGGTTTTCTTAATAAGGAAACACAACACCTAGGAAAGGAAGTAATTTTAAAAGATATTAGCATGGCTCACGCCTATTATCCTAGCACTCTGGGAGGCCGAGGCAGGAAAACTGTTTGAGACCAGGAGTTCAAGACCAGCATGAGCAAGAGCAAGACCTTGTCTCTATTCAAAATAGAAAAAAAAAATCAGGAGGCCACCTGCCCAAGAGGAAAAATAGAAAAAAATTAGCCAGGCATTGTGGTACACGCCTGTAATCCTAGCTACTTAGGAGGCCGAGGCAGGAGGATCGCTTGAGCCCAGAAGTTTGAGGTTGCTGTGAGCTACGATCATTCCACTGCACTCTACCCAGGGCAATAGAGTGAGTCTCCGTCTCAAAAAAAAAAAAAAAAGGTATTGGCAAATTTAAGAAAGGTTTTAAAAACAGCTCAAGTAACTGTTGCTTTCCAAATATAAAGTGTAATTGTGTGAACACAGAGCACGGTGTCAAAACTGGGTGGATGAAGGGGGGAAAAACAGGAGGTCTTTTTAGAAAAAGGAGTAATTTCTCTCGATGGCCCAATGTCTCACTGATTAGTAGTCGTGGGAAAATAAATTCTGAAGATGTAACCAATATTAATGGGCCGTGTGGTAGATCATTGCAGCTCTGTGGGGTTTTCTGAGAACAGAGCAAGAGCCTTATGCGTGACTGAGAGATTTATCTTCCTGTGCAAGTCTGAGCTCCCAGGGATAGATTGTCCCTCAGGTGCCCTGTCTCTGCGTGCTCATGAAGACAAATTCCTCCGTCGAGGAATCACAGAAGCAGCTGCCACCCCTGACAGACAGACAGATGGAGGAGCTAGGACCACAGGATTTTTCACCGATGTTTTATTTGATAATCACTTAATTCCTATGTTTTAAAAATATCTTCTTCTCTTGATTCCTAATTACAAATCAAAGAATGCTAGAGTCAGAAGATACTGACTCCTGATTTTACATATTATGGTAAAGAAAGCGCAGAGAGGGATGGGGCATGGGACCAAGGTCACATACCAAGTTAATGGCAGAGCCAGGACAGGATCTAGGACTCCCCACTTTCTGACCTATTTCACAGAAGCAGATGCAGGAAGCACAGAGAAAAGCAGCTCAAAGTCTTGGGTGGGTGGCAGAACTGAGACGGGTGTCCAGGGACATTTCCCTAGCCACCTGACCAGGCTAACCAAAAGCCTAGCAACGGAGACAGTGCCTACCCATAGCCCACTGTGTTCCTGCAGCCCACACAAAGCCACACAGACAGACAGACAGACACACACACACACACACAGAACCACATGCAGAAAGAGCAGAGTTGGAGGGGCCTGAGGGATACTCCAGCCCAATTCTCGGTAGGGAAACTGAGGCCCAGAGGTTCAAGTCAGCACAGCTAGGCAGGGACAGAAGTCTTGTGTCCATGTGCCAAAAAGTGGAAGCCTAGGAGACATCAGTGTGGGCTGCTTTGGTTCAAATCCCCTGTCTGCCACTTACTACCTCTGTGACTAAAGGCAAGTTGCTTAACCTCTTTGTGCCTCTGTTTTCCCATCTGTAAAATAGGAATCACGATCACCATGGTGTCTACACTGCATAGGGCTGTTGTGAACAATAAAGGAGACAAGACATCAAAGCACCTGGTACTCAGTAACTGTTCCATAACTACTAGCTGGTGCTACTATTATCCAAGAGAGACATCCTTGTTGGTGGGAGTACAACTGGAGCAACAAAAATCTGAAAATCTAGGACAGCACTGGCCAATAGAAACATACTGTGAGCCACACATGTAATTTTAAATTTTCTAGCAGCCACATTTAAAAAGGTAAAAAAAAAATAGGTAAAATTAATTTTAATAATTTATTATATCTAACCCAATATATATAAATATCATTTCAACTTATAATCAACATAAAAATTATTACTGAGATGTTGTACGTTCTTTTTCTCATGCTAAGTCTTTGAAATCAGGTGTGTATTTTACACTTACAGAACTAGCCACCTTGCAGTGCTTCGTAGCCACCTGTGGCCAGTGGCCACCAGATTGGACACTACAGGTCCAGGACATCTCCAAATGGGACTATCACGGATCATTATATTTTCCAGGTTGTCAGACTCTGTTTTATGGTGACACAAGAGCCATCTTATTTTCACTAAATTAGGCAAAAACTATATTTATACTAAACAATTTTCTTTTCTTGCCAAATCTCTCAGAATGCATAATTATAATTCAAATTACTATAGTATTCAAAGTATTAAAAAAAAACCTGTTTCCTCATTAAAAAAAAAAGACAATCCACACATTCAAGAACAAAGTGTTTGTTGGGAAAGGCTCTAGCACCTGGAGCAGCCGCACAGTCAGTTGAACAGTTTGTGAAAACATTCCCGGCATCCCTGAGATCAGAAAGTTTCTCCGGGATGTCTTCCTCTCAGGCTGTCCTGGCAATGGCTGAAGTTGAAGCAGCAGAAGACGGAGGAATCATGAGGGAAGTCATTTTTGTCTTCCTGTTAGATGTGTCTCTGACGCATGGCTGCTTTTGCGATGCTTCCTTTTAAAAGAACTTACTCCTCGGAACAACATGCAGGTTCATTAAGTCAGGTAGACACTGACGAACTCAGTCAATTTAAAGAATTGCCAGGAACAACCCTCAGTGATTAAAAGCAGAGCATTCCTTCCAAGCTCCCAGGGAGAAGACCCCACAGAAAAGTTTTCAGGCAACTTTGATATATAAAATTTTAGGTGCATAGAGGAATTAATGAATTAGTCAAATATCTACTTTTGGTATCTACTATATGATTTAATTACACATACATATTTAAAACCACATGTTTCATAAAATAATATGTCGATTCAAAAATAGATAGTGTTTTGGGGCACAGACTCGGGAGCCAGACTGCCTGGATTCAAAGCTCAGCTCCTCCATGGACCACTAATTTTAGAGTGAGTTATGGGACATTCTAGGCCTCAGTTTCCACATCTGTAAAATAGGGGTAATAACAATATCCAGCTCACAGTGTTGTTGAAGTATTAAATGAGTTAAAAAAATGTAAAGCCTTTAGAACACTGTCCAGTAAGTGGTATGCACTTGTTAGGTTAAAAAAATAGTGGTTTATTGTCCATTCCCATAGATTACAAAACCTCTTTATTCAAACTTTTCAAAGGCACCAGTCGGTCTCAGAAGAACCACTTTTTAAGTTGAATGTCACCAGCCTACAACACCTCTACTTCCAATTATACCATTTGGAATATAATACTTTTTGAATCCAGGAATGATGTCACAGAAAACGTCAAGGCAAGCATCCGTGTAGATATTAGCACAGATGCGTTTACCCATTCATCTGGCTGCTGTACATTCTGATCACCACAATGATCCCCTGTTGCTTTTCAAAACCATTTTTAGGACACTTTATAACAACCAACAGCACTCATCATTATTTGGTCATATCCTCCAGAAAAATTGCTAAACCTGCGTTCAATTTTCTTGCCTTTTCTTCCTCCCAATTCTGTGATCTCTGTAAACATCCCAAAATAGCACTGATTGGGGTCATTGCAGGCTAATGTAGTTTCTTCAATTAATTTTACAGCTCTACGTACTCGAGAAACCATCCCGTAATAGGAGATGCTTTGTAAGAACTTTTCCGAGAGCTGTTTGGAGACAGAGATCTTGTCTTTTATTTGGGCATATGGGACACATTTTGGCTTTTCTCTTCTCCAACTGCCGTATCTTGGTGTTAGTTACGTAAACCATGATACATCTATCCAGTAGAATACCATGTAGCCCTGGAAGGTGAAACTAGATCTGAATATGGTGGTATGAAGAGAGAACTACGACAGAACTATTCAGAACTATGATCCTACTCACTAAGAATTTAGGAGGTGCTCCAGTGAAGCCCTCCAGAGCCTAGATTGGACCCGGACTTCCTGAAGGCAAGTCCTGGCTCAACCATATGCTAACTACGACCTTGGGCAAGTCATTTAAGCTTTCTGTGCCTGAGTTTTCTCATTTGTAAAATGCAGATGATGATATCTACATCAGAGGACTATTGTGAGGATTAAATAAGTTACTAATTTAAAGTGCTTAGGATAGTGCCTAACACATAGTGAGCACTGCACAAATATCACTTCTCATCACTATCGCCACTTACATATATCCTCTCTTTGCCTCATTTCCTCCTCCTCCATTTCCTCCTGCTCCCTCTTGCTTTCTCTCTCTCTCTCTCTCTCCCTCCTCCTCTCTCTCCCTCTCTCTCAATACACATCAATATGTTAATAGTGATATTTAGGTAAACCGAAATGGGGATGGAGAGAGGTAACATATGTACAAACAGTATTTTTATGAATGAATATATAATATTTCATTATATCATTAAAGGAGAAATAAAAAATGTATTGATTCGATAGTAGCTAAATGGGAACCTAAGAGCTTATAGCTTTAAAACAATCAATAATAGTATCAGGAGTGATTAAGAATACTTAAAGGCCCACACTTTCAGATCACTTTAATGCAAGCCTTCCACTAAAGGAACAGTGGGTCAGTTGGGTATGCATCCTATGTGTCCAAGAGGGAGCTTCTCACAGGTCACAAGCAGCTCCCAGAAGAAAGGAAGGGATAATCTCCCATGTCCCTTTATGTGCCCCAAGTATCCTGGGTTCAACTCCAGAGCAGAAGAACTCAGACCAACCAGGGCCTGGGACCAAGTGGCCCACTCTGACCACAGCCACATCAAGCTGAGAGTCGGCACTCTAGATACAAAAACTACAGATGCCCCAGGTGTCGTGAAAATGTCAAAAGCAGGAGTCTACCCAAGGTTCTCCTGAAGTCATTTTCTTCTGACTTTCCCCAAACTAATAACCCTCACAACAACATAGTCCACATATGGACCACCTGCCTTATTGCAGGGCACAAGGAGTTCAGCAATGACAGGCAGCCCATGCCCAGAGCAGCTCACAGCCCTGGTAGAAAATCAGAGACAATATGTGGTAAACTGAGCAACAGAAGCATAGGAAAAAGGTGAGTGCTGGGAGAAGAGTCAGGGAGGGCCTCCTGGAGGAGGTGCATGTGTGCAGGGTTGTGATATAGGAGGAAGGGGAACAGGAAGTGTGCTCTAGCCAGAGGGGTCAGCAAGGGCAAAGGCATGACGTTGTGACCTGCAGACTTGTGGCAGAAACAAGACATCAACTATGATCATCTTTCTAAAAAATAGGAATGTCCTGGAAAAACACTGGAAAGCTCATCATGAACAGGAAGCTGGAAGATAAGACTTGAAAAACAAGCAGAAAGCAAGGCAGTTCTGGCAGACCTACAAGCAGGAAGTCCAGCAACCTCTTTTAGTGCAAACAGCATGGCCAGACACCACCACTACCACTGGACACTCCAATATACAAGCCTCTGGCTTCTGGATCATCCTTCCTACAGGAGGGTCCAGATGGCTGGGTCCAGGTTACCTGTCCAGCCATGCGCAGGCTGCCAGGAAGTGGTGAGTATCCAGCACCTGCACCTTCTAGCAAGTGCCACATTCCACATAGACTCAACACAATGGGAGATTCCCCAAATCAAGAAGCAGGTTGGAGCCTGGACTCTCTAAATATAAACATGAAGAACTGTCTCGCATGATTACAGAGAGGGGGAAGGGAAGAGAACAGAGGAGAGAAGGAGACTGAACCTAGAGATAGATACTGGGGTCAGATCATGAGAAAGTTCAATTATTAATAAGAATAATTCATTTAACAAACATTTACAGCTACCTACTAAGTCTCGGCGCTGTGGTTACAGATAAAAATAAAATGTTGTCCCTGCCTATGTGAATGGAAGCTAGTTCTGTACACAAACCATGAACATGCTTGCAATTTATCCAGCAAGCACTGGAGAGCCCACCCTGCTTTT
>VBSM01001118.1:39784477-39865027 GCA_008086735.1 Cheirogaleus medius
CGGCCTCCCAGAGTGCTAGGATTACAGGCGTGAGCCACCGCGCCCGGCCCCCACCCTGCTTTTTACAGCTAATATGCACACGTCCACCTTTCCTGGCCAATCCTTGGACTGTTCTTTCTGGCTGACACTATTTAAACATAATTTTGCTAAAGCCCAGAAGGTCTCCATCCAGTACCTAAGCTAAGAGCTAAAATGGGGTGCAATCAGGGGACCACGACTAGTGCCTGACTTGTGTTTAACACTTCAATGTATTTTCCTGACCGTCCACTCATGGGCAAATTTCCAGGATTCCATGTTTGACATGTAATGATATTCCTCCTCCAGATCTCAAAGATAATATACGACCATTCTGCTTTTGGTACATAAGGGAACACAGATATTTATACATATGAATGCAAATTTGATAACTCCTATTGGAGATGAGCAGAGATGTGTGTACAAGAACACTCACTGCAACGTGATTTAGGAGTCAGTAACTGGGAGGAATTTAAATATGCAAGAATATAGGGTGGTTAAATAAATCGTGGAATAGTCACTGCAGTGGAAAACTATGAAGCCTTTAGAAAGCTTGCTTTTGAGGAATATTTAATGACATGGGAAAATGCTGAAAAAATAGCATTAAATAGAAAAATAGATATTTATGTGAGTTTGTGGAAACATGACTTTCATTTTATTCTTTATAGCTATTGCTATTGTGCATATGCCCTACAATGAATACACATTATTTTTGCCATCATAAATCATGACTGCAAATAGAAATAATTTTAAAAGATGCTTAGTTGATGACAGTACTGTGTATACAATATATATATCTCTTTAGCCTGGATTCCAGGCCTGGCTCCTCTGCCACATAAAACTCACATGACCTTGGACAAGTTGCTTCACTTCTCTGGGACTCATTACTTTCTCAAAAATAAAGGGGTGACAATATCTCTGAACTCATGGGATGGTGGCACAGTAGGTAAAATGTCCTATGGGAAAATATCTACCCCGATTCCTGGGTAGGAAATGCCAGATCCCTCAGAAGAAAAGCAAAGGTTCTAACACTTACGGCGCTCTTGCATGAATTCTCATTTGGAAAAGGAAGTAGGGTCGGGGGCTGATGTGTCATTGACTTGGTTTTAGTTCCCTAGAGCTGCTGTAACCCATTTCCACCTGGGTGGCTTAAGACATCAGAGAATTATTCTCACAGTTCTGGAAGCTACAAGTCTGAAATCAAGGTGCTGATTTCAAATCAGAGCCACGTTCTCTCCAAAGGCTCAAGAGAAGACTCTCCCTGCCACGCCTAACTTCTGTGTCTATTGACAATCCTTGGTGTTCCTTGCCTTGTAGCCATGACGCTCCAGTCTCCGCCTCCATCTTCACGTGGCCTCCGTCCCTGTGTCCCTGGGTGTCTCTCTGCCCCCACCAGTCATGCTGGGTTAGGGTCTGGTATGACCAGCATGACCTCATCTTAATTTGATTACATCTAGAAAGACCTTATTTCCAAATCAGATCACACTCACCAGTGTCAGGAGTTAGGACTTCAGTTTATCTTTTGGGGGGGATACCATTCAACCCATAATAGGCCCCAACCTTCTCTCTAGAAACATCAGCCAGTAGAGCAAGGCAGGAACCCACGGCCAAGGACCCAGTGGGGTGAAAGGAGAGCCCAGTCCCGCCCTGGAGGCTGCGCTGCTTCACTGCACACTGCTGGGTGGAGATGTTCCTGTCGTGTGCGTGTTCTCCCAACTCCTGCCCTTCGTCAGGAAACTAACTGGCTCTTTGTGTTTCTCTGTTCTAGAAATGTGTGCAGGACACAGAGAAGACGCTGCTTGAAGTCACAGCTTCCTTCTTTCCTCTTTTGTTTTTGTAACGTCTAAACTGGCTGCAGAGAGTATGCTGTGGGGCTGAGAAAGGCTGGGCTCTGTGTTTCTCTGAGAGCTAAGGTGAGAGAGACGTTCCCCTACCCTGGTGTGGGGACAGGATGGCTCTGCTGGTGCCATGCTGCTCAGCGGCAGTACCTGCGGAGCGGGCAGGCCCGGGAAGGATGTGGGGTGGTGCCCTTGGGCTCCCAGCCTGGGAAGGAAGCAGCAAATCACTGGACCAGAAGAAGGGACCTCAGCAAACGCAGCAATGGGCTTCTCAGAGTAAAATATAGCGGCCTGCTCAAGTCCTCTGGACATTCACAGAATCCTGGGGAAGGGGGTGCCCAATAATGACTATAATTTAATGTCTCAACTCCCCAGGGGCTCAGGGTCAGATTCAAGTTGACGTAATAAAGAGAAATAAGTGCAGCATTTCTTGTGCACCCAAGAATGCAGCCTGAGAGTCAACCCTAACTCGTTCCTGATGTTTAAAAGAATGTCCTACAAGCATTAGAAGGAAATAGGTGGAAGCCTCCCAAGCCCCATTACCTCTGGCTTCAGCCCTTTTAAAAGGACACCTACAGCACTTGTATCTTCCTTCAACCCCCAAAAGACCTCCCTGCTGGGCTCTGGGCTGCACCTCAGGGTGGCCTTGCTGAAACCCATGCCAAGGACGGGGAAGGCAGGGCAGGGAACTGGTGGTAGCTGCAGTGAGTCCCATGGACAGGACAGAGGCCTGGAGAGGGGGTTTGTGGGTGTAGTAACCCCTGTTTCTCTGTGACAGCCCCAGTGAAGATAAGGTGGGGGAAACCTAGTCTGAAGCCTGAATGCTAGGCCAAGAGCTTTTCCCGCGGAGAGGGATGAGGACAATGTTAGGTTTGTTCCAGGTGGAAACCCGAAAGGTATGTATAGAACAGAATGCGGTTAAGGGAAAACTTAGGCTTGTAAAACAATAGCCGCAGGAGTCAGGAGAGTCCCCTGAGGTTGTAAAATCTAACAGACAGCTGCAGGCTGGCATTCCTATCCCCCTGATAAGGATGAAACTACCCCCCTCCCTTATCTCTGCAGGATGAGACAGATGCAGGGGCCCCAGAAATTGGTTGTTTAAATAATTTTATTGCAGCAGCTATTCTGGCCCAAGTACTCAATCCCCCCAAAGAAATCCTCTATAAAACCCAAGGCTTCCCCTCCCTCAGGGTGGATGCTCTTTGGCCTCCACCATCTGCACCCAGATGCCCAAAATAAACAGCATTTTGCCACACATGAGGCTTTGTGTGTCTCTCTCTCAGCTCCGGACCTAACAGAAAAGAGTATGACAGTGGTTGTGTGTGGCTTCACAGAGCTGAGCTGGAGAAGACGCCCGTGCCCTCGGGGCAGCAGTGTTTTCTGGGCATTGAAAAGCCCCTCTGGCCTGGCGGGATCCACAGCAGACCACCTGCTGGGCAGTTTTCCTTTATAAAGCTGCATCTGGGAACCAGTGAGCTTGAAGAAAGGGCAGGGTCTAAGGTAGACTTAGACTTACAGTCCCAGAAATTGTAAGAACCAGAAAATATTTAGAAAAACCAACATCGACTAAGCCCTACGCCATGCAGACAGTTCACACTCACGCAGACATCCTCTATTTCGATCTCATGCTGGTGCCCAAGTTAAAGATGAGGAAACTGAGGCAGAGGGCTTGAGGCTCCAGGGTCACTCAGCTGGGGTGTAAGACTGGAATATGCTGACCTGCAAAAATGTCTATGATGAGGACTTTGAAAGCGAAGAAGAGAATATCATGCATGAGAACAACGAGGGGGCCCTCAGTTAGACAGACAGATAAGGGAAGGTTGCCGTGAACTGAGACTGATGACACTGGCCGAGTGAAGAGTGGAGAAGACAAGGCCAGGATGCAGGAGCAGCATGTGCAAAGGGCCTGTGCCAGGAAAAATCTGACATGCCCAAGGAACCAAAAATATCCAGTGTGTCTGGAGCATTTTGAGAGAGAAGAAAAAGAGCTAGAAAACACTGGATCATGCAGCACCTTGCAGGCCACGGTGAGAGGTTTAGATTTCATGCTGTGTGCCAAGGGAAGCCACCAGAGGGACCTACCTGGACCAAGTCTAACACAGAGCTCATCACACAGACAAGGACCTCTAAAGGCTGTGGAATATCTGAACAAATAGACTCAAGCTAGGTTTCCAAGAAGGTGAGAACCGCTGGCTTTACAGAAGGAAAAGTAAGATCTCAGCCTTTGCCCATGAGAAGAACAAACAGTTTCGCCTAATCCAAATTTGCTTTCATGCCTCTCTGCCTAAGAAGCACACAAAGCCACTGAGAGAGATCCACAGGCACATCATGACAGAATAATTTCAGTGATCATTATCAAATGCCTCTATTTAGAAAAGCCCAGAAGATTGTATTAGCATGATCCAACGTTTATGAAATGACAATGTGCTGTAATGAAGGGCTGAGAAAATTAAGATTAGAAGCAAAAGTTGTGTCTCTGGGGAGAGAGTAGCACAGGGGAGAAGCAGCAATCTCACTCAGCTCCTTGGAACCTTGGTTTTCTAGTCTGTGAAATGGGAAGGACAGTAGCAAAGATGAAAATATGTGATCAGGTAGCAGAGGCACCAAAAGCTTTTAATAATGTTTATCATTCATCCCTTCATTTAGGAAAAAACACCCGATAAAGACTATTCATTCGCCCATCTATCCAGGCATCCATACAACAAAATGTTATTTAGTATTACTACATACTGTGTACAATGCACCACGTTAGGCACTGAAGATAAAGCTGAGGACAAGATTGTCACGGTCCCTATTCACACGGAACTTCTCATCGGGGCTAAAACAGACATTGAATGGATGGCAGCAGCTGTGATGCATGTTGCTGAGGAAAAACGCAGGGGTTGCCACACAGAGCTGGCCCAGGCTGAGACGTCGAGAGAGTGGGGTGGGGGAAAGGTTCCGTGGAGAGTGCCAATCTTATGTGAGTTCCTGAGGCAGGAGAGAGTCAGAACATTCTGGCAACTGACAGAAGCCAGCACAAAGTGAGCACAATGGGATGTGGGACATGAAAAGCCTGGAGGTGTAGGTAGGACCTGCCATCAGGACCCTGGAGGCCACAGTGGGGCCTTGGTCGTCCTTCTAGAAGCAACAGGCAGCCCGAGAAGGGCTTGAAGCAGAAGGGAAGGGTAGGGACAAAGAAGGAGAACATGCTTATATTCTAGAATAATCTCTCTGCCTTTTTTTTTTTTTTTTTACAGACTCTGTCACCCAGGCTAGAGTACAGTGGTGTCATCACAGCTCACAGCAACCTCAAACTCCTGGGCTCAAGCAATTCTCCTGCCTCAGCCTCCCAAGTACCTGGGACTACAGGTGCGTTCTACCACACCCAGCTAATTTTTCTAGAGACAGGGTCTCACTCTTGCTCAGGCTGGTCTAGAACTCCTGAGCTCAAGCGATCCCCCCGCCTCCACTCCCAGAGTTCCAGGATTACAGGAATGAACCACCATGCCTGGTCTAGATAATCTCTTTGGCTTCTGCATGGAGAATGGATAAAAGTCAAAAGAGTAAGTCAAGGAGCCTTTTAGAAAGGTTTCCAGTTACCCAGGAGAGATCCGATGGTTGTGTGCACCAGGCAGTGGTGGGAGAGATGCAGGGACTTAGGCAGACACAAGATACACTAGGCAGGAAAAATGGTAGAGCAAAGATTGACTGGAAAAGGGGGTGAGAGAGAGGAAAGACAGAAGCTCAGACCCTGGGCTTCTGAATCAGCGCCAGAGTGGGTGAAGTAGACTTTTCTGAGACAAGGAATGCTGGAGAGTGAGTAGGCAGGGAAAGGGGAATGGGAGAATCAAGAGATCGGTTTTGCAGATGTTGAGTTTGGAGAGCCGACAAGACCCTGCAGGGCGTCAGGTGGGCTAAAAGTGAGCAGAAAGAGCATATGGGAGCATGTACACACACACTCCCATACACACACATGCATGCATATACATACACACATATACACATACACATACACTCCCATACATACACAAACACACGTACACATATACATACACACATACCTATACACACACACATGCATACACACTATAAAATCTGGATTTATTTGGCCAATATCAAAGACAGCCAGGCAGAATAGAGCAGATGTGATATGTTTAAGCAGAGGTGTCTTGGACTCTTGGAGTCCCTAATGGGATGGGTGATTCTATCATCTAAACCAGGACATTTTTGAGAGTAAAGTCAGCATTATTAAAAAATAGGATTGGAAAAAAAATATATGATTGGGTAACAGACATAGAGGTTGTTTCATGTTGCCTTACTAGGGGGCAGGTGTAGCTGTTATTTCTCACTTTGCTCACTCCAAGGAAGATCCTACCAGATCTGAAATGCTCAATTTTGTACCACAGCCCAACTTTAGAAACCTAAGGCTTGTATCAACCCTCAGGAGAAACTTACACAATTTATGTCCTTAACAGGAACTACATAGAGCCATCCAGTGCCTCCCACCTTGGAGCCAAACTCAAGTCAATGAAGCCACACCCTCCCCTGGACATCTCTGAGTATCTTCTTTGCCTCCAGCTCAGTGGCATCCAGGAAAACCCCATGCCCCAGAGGTGGCCAAGAAGACTGGCAGCTGGGCAGTGTTGTATATGACTAAGTTTCCGAGAGCTGTCGAGGCTAGAGGTGTAAATGTTGGGATCGCTGGTATGCAGGTAGCATCTGAAAGCATGGGAGTGGCTGGGCCATAATGGGAAGAGCAGAGAACCAGCCTGAAGGACTCCAGGGTGCAATGGCCAGAGTGCACTGAGAGAGCTGAGACTGAGCACAAGCGCCAGCTAGGGGGGAGGTAGGGTTTGAAAATCAAGACAGGTGTGGGTTAGAGGGAGCCGGGTTGGGGGAAACTGTACAAGATGGCTTCCCATCTCCAACAACTAATTGACTGCAGCCAGGATCATATTAATCAGAGGGATGATCTGAACTTTCTCACAGCTGGAACCTTCCTGGCTTATATCACCAGGTAAGCCTCTTCAAGATTCACCTCACCCAGGTATTCCTCACTCTAAATGTCTTCTCCTGAGAGTACCTCCTTCGGCTCCTTCCCCTGAAGTACAGCAGGGATCCCTCTCCTAGGCCTGCCCATGCAGTGTCCATCAAGAACTCGCATTAGGCTTCAGTCCCACCAGTTAAGGATAAGCTTGTTATTCGGGGTGTCAGAACATTAACCTTATTACAGGTCACATTCTGACTGTGGAAATCTCCCTACATACATACAACCTGTGTCTGTGTGGCCATGAAGGAAAGGAGTGACCTTAAATTCTTCAGAAGCTCTTTCTTCTCCTAAAATCCCACAACCATCAGGCTCCCAAGCAAAACCCAGTGATGCCCTAACTTGTAGCTAACACTTAGAATCTCAAAGCTAAAAAATATGCTAAGGGTCCCTGAATCCAGGTGACATATGGTTCCTACCACACCCTGAAGAATTCACTTAGCCTTGGTTTGAACACCTCTGCATGTGGGGGACTCACTATCTACAGAGTTTCTGTTGCCATCTCTCAGACATCTCAATCCAGAAGGAAGTTCATCCCCCATGAGTCATGGTAGAAGCTTGGTGTCCCCATCACAGCCCCAAACAGGATGGATCACATACCTGTGGGCACCGCCTGGTCCAGCATTGGTTTCTCCCACGTGTTAATCTGCTCCCAGGTGAACCCATTGGTCCCCAGGGCCACGCTGTAACCGCAGTTGCTGTAGTGCTCCTCAAAGGAACAGCCACCTGCAAACAAAGAGATATGGGTAAATAAATTCCCGTGTCTGAGGCTCCGTCCATTATCCCCATCTCATCGGCTCTTCATTTACAGTTTTGAATTTTAAACTCTGGAGAAGATTTAAAAAAAAGCAGGGGGCGAGCAAATTGGATTTTTATATTTGCTTTGGTGCTCTCAGGAAAGGCGCTGGCATCTGCAGGCCCCCCTATTTAAAAAAGTTAATAAGGCTAGTTACATTGATTTTAATCTTCCTTCCTGAGAAAGTAAACAGCAATGTCTCATTCTAAGTAGGAAAAATGAATGCCGGGGCATGCCTCTATAATTGCTTCCTACAACAGGGAGAGATGCTGAGAGGCAGCAGAAAGAGCACTAGCTTCAGAGTCTAACAAAACCAGACACATAGCACCTTTGCAAAGCTGGGCGAGCTCAGGCCAGATGCTTAACACCTGTGTGTCTCAGTTTCCTCACCTATAATATGGAGGTGAACATCTACCTTTCAGAAATATTATGAAAACTAAATGGAATAACATATGGGAAATAACGGGCACAGAATACGTTCTCAATGCCCAACCCCCTTCCCTGTAAAAGCAACCTGAAGAATCATTTCTCATGGAGTAAGAATCGAATTTGTGAGAAATCAGACAACCAGGCACCTGGAAGATAATAAAGGCAATGCTGATCCTGTTTAAAGCTTCTCGCTTTAACTTGAAAGGTCAAACCATCCACCGTTTGACAATAAGTTATATCCATCTGATTTTGACAAGGATTCACTGAGCATATGCCACAGGCTGTAAGTCACCTCCAGGTGACATTGAGAGAGACATAGGGTGTAAAGTGGAGGCTCCAAATAGGAAATGCTGGTCTGTCCAGGAAAACAAGAGCCCACCATATTCTGGAAGAGAAAAGGGAGGAAGAGGAGGAGGACTGAACAGGGCTCTGAAGGATGGCAGCACGTCCAAGGGCACAGGGTGGGAGGAATGGAACTCCGGGTGGGCCCACTGCATCCACAAAGGCAGGGAGGCAGGGCTGCACTGAATTCTACAGCAGCCTCCCAGCTCTTCTCCCAGACCCCAGCTTCGCACCCCAGTCCATCTTTTCCACTGTCCCTTTCTTGTCTCCTTGGTGCTCAGAGATCTCATCACATGACCGTCCCCTACCTTTAAACACTCATAGGTTCCCCAACACACACAAGACCACATCTGCTATAGATTGTTTGCATCCTCAAACCCCCCCCCCATTCACACTGAAACCCTAAGCCACAAGGTGATGGTGTCAGGAAGTGGGGCCTTTGGAAGGAGATTAGAACATGAGGTATTGGGATTAGTACCCCTTTAAAGAGACCCCAGAAAGCTAGCTCACCCCTTCCAACATGTGAGGACACAAGGAGAAGCCTCCATCCATAAATCAGGAACTGGGCCCTCACCAGATGCCAAATCTGCCAGTGCCTTGACCTTATACTTCCTAGTTTCCAAGACTGTGAGAGAAATTTCTTTTTTATGCTGCTCAGTTGTGGTATGCTGTTATAGCAGCCTGAGCAGACTAAGGCAATGTCCAAACACGGCTCTGCTCAATGTACAGAAATCACTGCACACTCGCCCCTGCCTGTATCTGCAGTTTCATGTAACATCACACCATTGTCTCCATCAGCTACAAAGGATCAAATCCCTCCTCTGAACCCTAGACCTGGGATTTCCTCTGGACAGTGGTGGTAGAAGTCCTGTTGACAGATTTGATACAGAATTTCATCAAAACACCATAAAAGAAAACTGGTGATGGCAAAGCTACTTTCCTTTCTTGCTGGAAACCCTGGAGAACTGGCCTTTAGCACCTGCTAAGGTCTAAATGTTTGTGTCACCTCCAAAATTCATGTGTTGAAACCTAATCCACAATGCAATGGTAGTAAGAGGTGGAGCCTTTGGGAGATAATAGATCATGTGGGCTCTGCCCTTATAAAAGAGGCCCTGGGGAGCTTGTTCACTACTTCCACCACATAGAAAGGCCCTCACCACACACCGAATCTGCTGGTGCTTTGATATTGGACTTCCCAGCCTCCAGAACTGTGGGCAAGAAATTTCTACTGTTTATAAATTACCAAGTCTAAGGAATTTTCTTATAGCAGTCTGAATGGACTAAAACAGCACCCCAATAATTCTTGGGCTGGGCAAAGGAGGACTGGACCTACTTTGGTGGTGCAGCAGTTGAGAGTATTACATTGCTTTCCACTAAAAAGTAACAGAAAGTGATTGGAGGGTATGTAGACAGCTAAAGAGGAAAGAAAGGAAAAAGAAAGAGAGAGGTCCAAGAAGCACAGTGAAAAGCAGAATCCCATGGAAGGTGACAGCCAGTGAAAATGTCCTGGGATGGGAAGTAGCTGATGCATTGGTAGGGACCAAGTATTTCCCTAAACTTATTCAAACTAATTCAACAATGATTAAATTGAGTACTTACCGTTGACCAGGCATAGTCCTAGGCACAGGTTTACAGAAGAGACATTGGTCACAATTTAGTGACAATTTAGACTGACAGTAAACAAACAAACTAATGAACAATTACACATTCCAGTGTGTGCTAGGGATGCTGCAGTTAGGAGCAGGAGAGAGGATGGCTAAGCTGGAGTGGTCTGGGGAGCTTTCTGACCACAAGTTGGACACAGCTCCCTGTCCTGTGCTGTGGCCATCACAACACCCAAGCCCTCCGTGATAATCGGCTACACACAGCAGCCATGTGTCACTGGTGTGGAGGGAAGAAGGCAATGGCCAGTGTGGATGGATAAGGATCTGTAGACAAGGATGGAAGTCACAAGAGACAAGAGGAAAAGTAAAGACCAGATGACAGAGGAGACATCCTCCCAGATATACTGGGGAGGGAGGACCCTCGAAAGGCAAGAAGGAAGATAACAGACCAGTTTCCACTGGAAGGTAATCTCCAGAAAGCCTGGGAACTCTTCTGGCGCATAGTAGGGGCTTAATAACTATGTGCTGATCAATGAACCAATAACTGCTGATGGGATGCCTGACACAGACCAAGCTGGACTTGAGTGATGGTGAGCCCATACTAGTGGACCTGCCCTTCCAAGCCCTGAGCTCCACCTGCCCTTCCAACCCTCACACCTGCCCCTTCTCTCTAGAAAGCTCCTTCCCCCTTTTTCGCATTGCCTGTCTGACAAATTCCAAATGATCTTCCAAAAATCACTTCTCTAAACCTTCTCTGACCAGAATAGCAGAGTGTATGTTGCAGATATGAAAATACAACATACTCTATTTAAAATCAAAATAAAAACAGCAGAAGTGGAAGCAGTTCTTTTTGCTCCAAGAAAGCCAACCCCCTTTCCCTACATTGTCAACTCCTCACCAGAGCCCAGCCTGTGGGAGACAAGTGAATCAGGTCAATGCCATCAGCAACAGATCCTGACATGCTGCAGTTCATCTGTGTGGGGAGCCTGCAGCATCCCAAGTGTTCTTTGGAAGAGCTGACTGAGAATCCTAAACTGAGATTAGCCTCCAGGACTGGAGAAGGAAGTAGGGGAAGGAAAGCATGGCCAAGACAATGCTATGCGTACAGCAAACAATGTCATCCTTTGTTCTTGTGCACACAAGAGCGCTATGTTTCTAGGCCACCTTGCATCTAGGGAAGACCATGTGGCAAAATCTGAAAATGTGTAACAAAGTGATAGCCACCATTCTCAGGACTAGCCCATACAAATAATCTCTTACAAACATTCCTCCTCACCTTGCCCTGCCATGAGAACCTTCAAAGCTCTGGTGGAAGACAGTGGCATCTAAGGAAGAAAAAAGTCTGGATTCCTGAGATATTGGAGAAGGGCCATTTAGAGTCACCTGACCAGGAATATGAGCATTCAATGTTTCAGGAGCAAAATACAAACTTTGCTTGTCATATGCCACTGAGACTTTAGGGTTTATTTGTTACCACAGCAGAGACTTGGACAACTTGAGTAATATAACAAGTGGGTCATACCTCAACAGAGTGATTTAAAAAAATAAATATTAAACAGAAGTGTGCTCTCTCAAGCATTTGCTCTGAGCCGGGCAATACACTAGACACTGATTATATATGCTATCTCATTAGCTTTCACTTAATCCTCACATCTATATGAGGTACATTTTATCCTTGCTTTAAACATAAAGTAATTGATGCAGTGAGGGGTTAAATGACCTGCTTGGGCCACACAGAAGGGAAGTAGTAGAGCCAATATTAAATCCATGGTAACCTAACTGCAGAGCCCATGCTCTCTAATAGACCAGAGAGAGAATCATTCCCCCAAACCAAGGATGAAGGCTTTCGCTTCTAAGGGAATGAGAGGGGACCAGGCAGATAAAGGGCTTCCAAAGTGGTTGGGTCTCTCCCATTTGAATCCATTCTCTCGCTTCTTCTAGAAACATTTAACAGAGGTCTTCTTTTTTATGAGCTCTATGCAGGGTTTAGAATTGACAGATATGATCCTTACCCTGACCAAGTTCACAGAGTAGAGGGAAAGAGGAGGACACCAACATACACTGAAGGTGCAATGTGAAATATGCTTTTATACAGAGGCGTTGATGCTCAAAGAAGTTATTCATTTATTTTAGTTAATGGTTTAATTAACCAAATTATCTTCCTTCTTCTAGACAAGATTTAACAGGGCTCACAGTTATACCTCTAGGCATCCCAGATTACAGATTCCAGGCAGGGTCGCATGAAAAATTGCTCCTACTTCATTGGATCAGTGGTCCACCCCTCACCTCCCTGCCTCTGCCCAGTCACAGTGGACGCGTCAGCTACTCCTGAGCTGGCCGCTGACAGGTCTTAGCCCTGTAAGAACTAGGGACCTGACTTTTCTTCACAGCCACTCCCCGGACCACCTTATTGCTCCCACCTGCTGAGCTGCAGTGGCCATTTCAATCAGTAGCCAGTGAGCAAATGCTTTTCCCTTCTTTTCATTCTAGGGTCTCACAGCAGTAAGCCTGGGACCCTAGTGACCCAATTTTTATTTTCAAATTACAATCCTCTTTCCCCTGCAGAGGAGCTCACTTACAGTGGATTTAAAAGAGCCTCTCATTCTATCTTGAGCCACTATTTCTTCAAGATATTGAGGCCCTGCTGTCAGTTCTATCCCACTCTGCCAGAATTTGTCACCAGTCATGGGGGCCTTAATGTCCCTCCTATGGGAGAGTTTCTAGAAACGGGCTCCTGTTCTACACTTTTATCACTCATACATGTCTGAATCCCAGCAGTAAACACGGTTCATGACCTTTCCATGGAGCCCCTGGGCTCCCCACAAAGCAGGAAATTTCAAGGGATGCTTTCTATCTGGTCAGTGGTCCAGCCACAGCAGCCCGATAAACACAAAAGCAGGGCATACGGCATGGTGGTGAAAATCAAACTGAGGGCAGGAAAAGGAAAAAAAAAAAAAAAGGACAGAAGGATAAACTGCAAACCCATGCTACAATTCCCTATGTCTGTCTGTTGAAAGGGGGCTACATATTTGGCTCTGAGCTTCTGACACCCGATAGAAAAATGAAAACCTGGCCAGGTACCGGACACTATGTGTTCATACAATGAAAGACAAATTGCTCAGGAAAATGGCAACCATTCCAGGTGCTTAGAACAGCCAAGAACTTCTCTGCAGGAATACTCGTAACAGAAACCACATATCCCATAATGAAACAACATCCACACAAGGGGTGCATGGCCAATTTCATGAGACGGTTTCTCATAACCATTCTCAATATAAATTGATAGCACCACCCAAACACACAATTCAGGAAAAGTAACTCATTGGGGCTCAGCCCAGTGCAGTCTGGACACCTGCTCCCTGTTGTTCTAAGTTTTAAGAACCATTCAGGAGATCAAATATACCTCATAAGTACTTTTTAAGCAATCCTTCCTGGATTTTCTTCCTCTCAACCAACGGATTGAGAACTAGAGTGTCCATGAGCCCAAGACCATACACCTGACAGCACTTGACATGCAGCTGGGTCCAAGCTCCCCCATTTCTGAGCCTTCATTTTCTGGGTTCAAGGCAAGAGACTGGAAAAAATGATTGCAAGGACACTTCCAGTTGTAACAGTTAAGGATTCCAGAGAATCAGAAGGACTGGAACTCTCAGTAGCCACGCTGCCAGCCCAAGCACCAGCCATAGTGCCGTGGGCACTGAGAGCCACCAAGGGGAGGAGGAGAAAAGGAAGCCAAGTGTTCCCTGGACCCAGAGCAGGAAACATCCCAACCCATGATGCTGAGTCTCATTGCAGGTCCTCTCACTCCTTCAAAAATTACATCTATTTGTCTTGGTGCAATTCCTAAGGACCATAACACTGACGACAAAAAAAAAGTCCCTAGTCATCACTGCAGGTGTTTATGGCAGGCTACTTAGGGGAGACACGGTTGGAGAGATGCCCAAAAGACACTCATTTGGATGCTAACCTCGTTCAGATCTGAAGAGCAGGTGGCCCCATTTAACTAATGACAACCTCACCACAATCATTTTTTGAAGGGGGAGAAACAAAACTTCATAAACCTACCCCGACCCCATGAGCTAGGCTCGGCCTCCAGAGGACAAGTCCTGGTCTGGTGAAGATGCACATAACTGGAAGAGGACCGGGAAGTGCTGTCACTAGCCAAGGACCTGAACAGACGACTATTTCCCTGGGAAGGTTGAGGTCAAAATGTGGCAATGGCCCCAGATGCTCTGATGTGAATCAAACATAAAAAGTCAACAGAGAAATGGAAAACTGTAGCAAGGAAATTGGATTTTGAAAATCCATTTGGGTTTGGTAATGTATAGCATATCAGCATCTGTAAGGGAAGTAAAAATAGTGCAGGATACACACTTTAGGATACATTAAAGCATAAATAAAGTTTATAGTGTCAATCAGAATTTTTTTAAAAAACATGAGCTCTTCTTTTGAAAATGAGAGAGGAATAGAATTCAATAAAAATATAAATGTGTCTGCCTCTGCATTTCTCAGATATGATCCTGTGTATTCTTGAGCAGAATTAAGTTTAGTAGAGGAACTGAAAGATTTGGTGGGCTTCTGCTGTGCGCCAGGCACTATATTTGAGCTGCGTAGGTGTGTATGCATATGAATGTAGGTAACTCCAGTACCCCCACCCTCTAAGACAGGGGTCAGCAAACTTCCTATAAAGGACAAGACAATAAATATTTTCAGCCTTGCAGTTGCACAGTCTCTGTCTCAACTACTCAAGCCTGCCACTGTAGTGCAAAAGCACCCAAGCACCTCAACAAATGGGTGTGGCTGTGTTCCAATAAAACTTCATTTACAACAATAGGTGGCAGGGCAGATTTTTCCCAGGGGCTGTAGTTTGCCAACCTCTGCTCTGAGAGCGAAGCATTGCTCTCTCCTTTTTATGGATAGAAACATGTCATTGGAGCTCCTACAGAACTTGCCCGGCTGAAAAAAAAGAGTGAGATCACATACAGCGATAATAATAGCAACACCTCCTTTTATTGACAGCTGAACGTTTGCAGGCCTCACCTATATTATCTTTCACCCTCACCACGGGCCCTGTCATTTTGATTGTACCCATTTTACAGATGTGGTATCAAACTCACCCCCATGAAGCAGTGGAGTCAAGATGCTAGTCCTCGGCTGGGTGGTACCAAAGCCCAGGTACTTTCCATTGCTCCAACCCTGCCCTCTTGCAAACACCCTGTGTGTGTTCACAGAATCTGGTCTCACCCTGATGTTTCCAGAATTCAAAGTTGTGCCTTTAACATCTAGCAGTGGAGCTAAGTGAAGAAAGAAAACTGGGCCGAACATTAAAAAGAAAAAGAAGAAGAAAAAAAAAGTGTCTTCAGTTGCCCTCCATGGGAGGTACTATTTCCGGTGGAGCTCATAATTGTGACAAACGTGACCAGAAGCCCCAGTGATCTGCCGTGGATGAGGATGTGCAGAAACACCCCCTGCCCTGGCTTATGCAGCTGGTACTGAAAGTCCTGGTAGCCCACTCAACACCCATCCTTACAGTGCTTGGAGAACTCAGCAGTGGGGATCAGGGACAGGGACAGACAGCACAGGATTGTGTACGTCCAACTCCAAGCCCCAAAGCTCCATGGAAACAGGGACATGCCACATTGGCCCCTTTCCTCAGAGTCTGGCCTGTAGCATGTGTTTGACCTTCAATGTTCAAGAAATAGTTGGACATATTAAAATTCACCTCCATTCATGTAGGAGAGCCAGGCTGGGGCCCACAGAGGGGGCTCTCGTCCACTGTCAGTGGGCTTCTCTTGAGGGCCAGAGTGAACCCAGTGGAAGCCCTGCAGCAGGGCAGGGACCAAGAGCTCAGAGGTCAGGCTGCACCTGTTAAGAACATTTACCCTGATGCCACAAAGGCCCATAACAGATGGAGACTCTGAAGCCACAGAGAGAAGGCAAGTCTCAGAATGAACCAAAGAGAAGCCATCAGGCCACAGGCAGGGGAGAAGAGTGAGATGAGGCTGCGGGAAGGCCAAGAAGCCGTTAGAGGAGAAATGAGAGTATTAGCTACAGGTCAAATGAGAGCTAAGACTGCTCAGGAGTGAACTATGAGCAGGTCTGAGCAGGGTTGGCAGGGCCAGGTAATCATGATGCAAGGGAGAAAGATGGAAACAGAGAGCTATTGAGCACAAAGCCCCTGTGTTCACAAATCCCAATTAGATCTGAGAGACAGTAAGGATAACCAGGACTCAGCGCCAGGCACACCATTCTAGGTGTTTACCAATAGTAACTCACTTATTACCACAAACACACCATGAGACACATGTGGCCATTGGCCTCCATTTTATGAATAAAGAAACTAAGGCATAGAAAGGTTTAAAAAACTAGCCCAAGATCACACAAATCACAAGTGGCAAAACTTGTCTTTGAATCCCAACTATTAATAATAGCTCAGTCTCTGCACTTAATCCAATATACTCGGTTGCCATGGCAATGAACTGGGAGATTAACCTTGACCTTGAAAGGAACCAGTTGAAGGAAGCAGGTGGCTGCAAAGCCTTCCCCCATCCCTGTAAGAATGGCATTGAGCCAGTCTGCATGCCCTCTGCCCCTAGTCACTGCCAGGAACCTAGATGCCAATCGGCCGTTTGGGAGGCCAAACCATGGGGGATAGACTCTGCCCCTTCAACTCACAGGGAAGGTCATGGAATGACGGGGAGGGGAAGGAATGGAGTTGGGGTCTCAAAGTTAGGGAGGAAGATGCACAGGAGGGACGGGGGAACCTTGGGCCTCATATACTCACCAGGGATGTGTGGGGAGCTCACACTGTGAGCTATTCAGACAGACTCAGGACATATCAAGAATAAATGGTTAGAGGGCACAGGAAAGAGGGATGAGGTCAAGGTATTTTATATTATTTTTTAACCTAGAGGTTGTCTAACTGTTTCTGTAAAGAGCTAGAGAGAAAGTATGTTCAGCTTTGTCTGTTGCATTAGTCTGCTCGGGCTGCCATAACAAAATAATACAAACTGGATGACTTAAACAACAGACATTTATTTCCTCACAGTTCTGGAAGCCAGGAATCCCAGACCAAGGTCCTGCAGGGTCGATTTCTGGAGAGGGCTTCCTTCCTGGCTTGCAGGTGGCACCTCCTCATGGTGTCCTCACAGGGCTCTTCCCGGTGTGAGTGTGCAAAGAGAGAATGTGCTCTGGTATCTCTTCCCAATTTTACGGAACTAAGGCCCCACCCTTATGACCTCATTTAACCTTTTTGTGGGCCCTCTCTCTACATACAGTCACACGGGGGGACAATGCTTCGACAATTTGGCCGAGCATGGTGGCTCATGCTTGTAATCCTAGCACTTTGGGAGGCTGAGGCAGGAGGATAACTTGAGGCCAGGAGTTTAAGACCAGCCTGGACAACATAGTGAGACTCCATCTCTACAAAAAATTTTAAAAAATTAGCCAGGCATGGTGGCACATGCCTATAGTCCCAGCTACACTTGGGAGGCTGAGACAGGAGGATCGCTTGAACACAGGAGTTTGAGGTTGCAGTAAGTTATGATAATGCCACTACACTCTAGCCTGGATGACAGAGTAAGACCCTGTCTCAAAGTAAAATAAAATAAAAACATATGGATGGGGGAACAGAATTCAGTCCGTAATGTGGTGTATTCGTTTTCTATCGCTGCATGACAAATTACCACAAACTTAGCCGCTTAAAACAACACCTGTTTATCATCCAGCAGTCTCTATAAGGCAAAGGTCCAGGCACAGCTGAGTTGGGTTCTCCTCTCAGGGTCTCTTTCTGGACCTTGGGGTACTCTCTTGAGCTTGCGGGGTCTGCGGCATAATTTGTTTCCTGTGGTTGCAGGATGGAGGTCCCCATCCTCGTGTTGGCTGCCATCCAGGGGCGTCTCGGCCCCTAGGAGCCACCCTCAGTTCCTGCCTGGCCAAGTGGCCCCCTCCATTAAGCCCCCATGTTTCAAATCTCTTCCTTTAGGCAGGGCTCAGTCCCTTTGAAGGAATCATCTGATTCAACCTGGTTCATCTAAGATAATCGTCCTTTTAATTAAATCAACAGATTGGGGGCCTTTTTATATCTGTAAAATTCCTTCACTTTTATCACTAATATAACCTAATCAAGGGAGTGAAATCCATCACACACACAGTCCTACCCAAGGGATGGAGATTATACAGGATCCGTCCACCATACACCAGAGGCCTGGGTCTTGGGGACCACCTTAGACTTCTGTCTATCACAGCAGGCCACATGGTCCCTGTCACTAGTACTCAACAATGCCACTCTGGCACAGAAGCAGCCATAAACAATACAAAAACAATGGGCACAACTGCATTCTAACAAAACTTTATTTATTGGCACTGTGTTTTGAATTTCATATGATTTTCACATGTCCCCAAATAGTACTCTTTTGAAGTTTCTAACCATTTAAAAATATAAAAACCATTCTTCATTTGTGGGCTATATAAAAACCAGTGCACATCCAGATTTGGCCTAAAGGCTGTACTTTGCTGACCTCGGCTCAAACGCAATAAAAATTTCCAATTTTAACAGTCACTGAAATTTAACACAGTACTGTGAATCACCATTTGAGTGTCTGATGTCATATGCTGTTGACCCTTTCCTCTCAATTCTCAGTTCTAGAATGTTCCTCCCTTGCTCTAAGAAGTGGAGGGAAAAACATGTCTCCCATTGTCTCCTGATGCCACACTCCGGCCCCCTGGGTAAGGGATTGAGTAAAGAACCTTAACTCCCCAGACTTGAATAAGCATTCCACCTAAACTATAGCATGCGTTCATCCTGGGTACGAAGCAGGACTCTCACTTTATAGATGACGAGACCAAGGCCAGAGTGGATGACACACTCAGATGATGATGTACCAGATCAGGGTCAGAGCCAAGACCTCAATCAAGGACTTCTTCCTTGGCCAGAAGGTCTGAAAACCAAGGCAACCTCTAAGGTAGGCTCAGCTACAAAATGTATGGGGCTCAGTGCAAAACTAAAATGCAGAGTCTCTTGTTTTAAAATTATCAAGAAATCAAGATGGCAATAACAGAACATCAAACCAAGCATGCGCTCTTCTGAGCACCGGGGTCTGTGTGAGTGAGTGCACAGGTTGCATGCCCACGAAGCCAGCGCTGCTCTGTGGACACACACATTCTGAAGGGAAAGTGCCCCAAGCCCCAAATCGTGGAGATTCCACCCTCATGCCCACAGATGTGTTGAAGGCAAGGCAGTATCTAAAAGGGGCGTATTAATCATGAGCAGCCTATCTTGGGGAGCCGATTCTTGTCCCCGGAACGAATGTAAACCAGCCTTGCATAAATTGAATTCCTTTTCTGAATATCTAATTGAATTTGCAAAAGTGTGTGCCAGGGGGGTGTTTAAATAAGTGCACAAATATGATAAGAAGGCCTTCACACCATTATATCTAATTCAGTAAGCAAAAATAATGGCAGGGCACGTTCCAATTAGTGTTTGATTTATTTGCTTTAACAAATCCAATTAGTAGAATGTTTTATAAAGTCATCCAATGTCAAACACTCATGGACTCCACAGATAGAAACAATACTCCTAATAGAAAAAAAAATATTTTAAAGCTCTTTGAACAGTGAATTTATAATAAATAAGATGATGTCTCTCTGATGGCTTGGGCATTCCCCAAGGACCAGGGAATCAGTGTCTGATCTGTTCATTTGCTTCTTTCTCTCCGAGACTTGGTGTGGCAACTTAGGTTAATGCGGCCCATTATATTAAATCCAGGAATGAAAACAACAAAGGTGGAAGTTAGCCAAGGGACTTCAAGGGAGAATAATAAACTTGCTGCTGGGTGTCTTCTAGACCAGAGACGTGTTCAGACTTCCAAGACAGCACAGTGCAGTGGAGAAAGCACAGGACTAACAGAAACGGCAGTGGCCTAGAACCTGACCTTATGCCCTCATGCCCTTTCCAGGATTCAGTTTTCTCCTCTATAAATTAGAGATTTTAATGAGATTAGGAGTCCTCAGGCATGCCCACCTTGGGAAGCAGGTGATGTTCTCTGCCCAGTGAGACATATCACGAGGTAGTGATTAAAGCTATGAACTCCAAAGCCAGTATCTAAGGTCTTTCTGTTTAGTTTATGACCTTAGTCAAATTATTTAACCTGTATGTGCCTCCATTTCCCATCTGTAAAACTAAGATAATAATAGTGTCTACCTCAGGGTTGTTATGAGGATTGGGTGAATTTAATCTTCGGAAACACTTGGAACAGCGCCTAGCACATAGTAAGTGCCAAATAAGTATTTGTTAAATTAATATTTAATTCCAATCTATGAATTAGAAACAGAAAAGTGAGCTATATCATCTATGTTCAGCTCACATAATTTCATAAAACAAACAAAATATTTTAAAGTAACTGTGTCTGAGTTTGTCCATCAAGTGCTGTATGAATTGGCAGTGTCAACTATGATATGCTGCTGAACTGCATGGCAAATCCAGGCTTTTGTCACCACTTACCACTGTGTGAGCTTGGGCAAGTCACATAGCCGTTAGGGCCAGAGTTTCTTCATGTGTGGCAGAGGCAGTAAGTTAAACCCTCTCCCAAAACACTTTGACTTCTGACAACCTATGAGACCATAACTGCATTCCCCTTCATGATACTCAGCTACATTTGCTGGGACACCAAGAGTGCCAGGTGTCCCCTGGAAACAAGAGTCTCCGTTCAGACCAGCTTCTCCATGTGGTCTGCCATGGGCCTCTGTCTGGTCCATTTGCACATCACAGAAAGAGGAGAACACAGTGGGACGTGGCAGACAGATTCTGTCCGCTCACGCAGCCCAGCGCCCCGCCTCCAGCACCCGTTTGCAAGCAGACATGCGATGCATTGGGACAGGCAGGAAAGAGGGGTGAAGGAAGGAGCCCATGTGTGGGGTCAGCACCCAGCCTCACTCATCAGGGAGAGGCTGAAGAGGTAGGGGAAGAGAATGGTCACTTTCAGTTGAAAAAGGTGAAGACAGTTCAATTTGGAGACCAGCTAGAAAGCCCCACCAGCCTGAAAAGTGGTCCCACCCAAGCCAGCAAGTCTTTTTCCCCAAAAAGCAGCGTGGGATTCTGCTGCTCTTGCAAATTTAAAGAGAGAAGGGATGGTCTGGCCCGGCTCCTAATTTCACAGGTGGACAGACAGGCACACAGAGGGCCAGGCTACAAAGAGAAGGGGCCCTAGGCCAGAACTCTGCCCACTCGGATGCCAGAGCGGCAACTTTCATCTTTCCTCGCACAACAGTGATGTCTTTTTACATTTTTATTTTGAGGGAACAGTGTAAGAAGGAGATGGCCACAGGTCATTCCCCATGTCAGGGAAACTTCAGATCACTCGGGGAAAGGTGAGGAAAGGTTTCCTCCACACAAAAGGACAGGCTTAAACTGGTTCTGGCAAGAGTTGTGTCAGCGTCTGAAGCCTGCAGAGGCCCACGCCGAGCTCCTGATGGTCTCAGAGTCTTTGCACTTGCTGTTCCCCCTGTCTGGAACACTCTGGCCCTGGCGTGTCACGTGGCTGGCTCCCGGCATTTTCTGTATCTAAAATCAAATGCCACCTTCTCAGAGAAGACCCGTGGAACATTCAGTGGAAATAGCCTCCCTCCTTCTCCAGTCATT
Source organism: Cheirogaleus medius (assembly GCA_008086735.1). Taxonomy (NCBI): domain Eukaryota; kingdom Metazoa; phylum Chordata; class Mammalia; order Primates; family Cheirogaleidae; genus Cheirogaleus; species Cheirogaleus medius. The sequence continues at coordinate 39,806,169 of VBSM01001118.1, forward strand.
CCCTATGACACCACCTTGCTGATGTTTGACGGGGCTGTTGCTCATACTCCTCAGTTACACTCTGAAATTGTTTATTTACTCATTTCCTTATTTGTTTTCTGTCTTCCCACAGAAGTTGGGAAAGTTTACCAGGGTAGGAAGCCTGTGTCCCTTTTATTCATTACTGAATCCTTCAGACTCATCAAAGAGCCCAGTACTTTAATGCTTGAGAGAAACCCTATAAATGCTTCGTGAAAGAATGAATCAAATGGAATTTGGTAAAGTGTCAGGAATGCAAGATTTACTGTCGGAGGGTGTCACATGGCTTGGTTCCGGCACTTTCTCTGTGACCTACGGTGGGTCAGGAGAAAACTTCTGAGCCTCCATTTCCTCATCTGTACAATGGGAACAGCAATGATACCAGCCAACATTTACTGAGAGTGTTATGTGCTATGCACTGCGCTAAGCCACTTCCATGGATTATCTCATTTAATCCTCAAAAGAGCCCCAGGAGTTAGGTACTATCACCATCCACACTTTATGCACAATAAAACTGAGAATCAGTTAAATAATTTGACCCAAATTTCACAGAGAGGAAATGACCAGAGATGTTCTTCAGAGCATGTTGGAACAGGCAAATTTCCTTACAAATCCACTGAGGTCCAAAGGGGTTAGGTCACATTCTAAGGGTCACAGAGACAGCAGGTGGCAGAAATGAAATGCTAATGCAAGGTTGGTCCGTCTGAAAGCCCAGCTTGGCTCAAGCTAAGCCACTCTCACAGAACTAGGGGAGCTAAGCCTAGGTCCTTCCCGCCCAGCCAGGTGTGAGTGAGGCCCCTGCCCCAGTGGCAAGTTATAATAAGCTGGTTTCAGGTGCTATCTCTTGAGGGCCCCTGATGGTGAGTAGCAAGAGACTCCTAGTGAAACACGGATATCTGGCTTGTCCCAAGGACTAATGCCCAAGTTCCATCATCTCACTACCCTTCCCCAGCACTATCTTTCATCATAGCCATGTCCTCGAGCTCTGACTGCCTCCATTCTGCCTCAGTTTACCACATCCTCTATCATGCTTCATTGCTATGGCACCAAAACTGGCAATGTCACCCAGAGCCCGCATCATACAGAAGATGGGAGATGGGATCTTCATGGTTGGTCCTCAGTTTCTTCATCCATGAAATGTGGATAATAATAGCACATTCATCATAAGTTCTCATGAGGATTAAATAACATGTAAAACAGCGAAGAGTCTGGTACACAGCAAGATCTCAATGAACGTTAGCAATTATTATTCTCATCGCAGAATATCACACACATGCACCCCTTATAGATGAACATATATTTGGAAGAATAAAGCACTTGCTTATTTCCATACTGAGACATATATTTCTAGACTTAAGATACTCAATAACATGGACTTAACACTCATGATTCCATAACTGTCCACATGGATGCTCTTGGCTTATGCCCCAGGATCTCCTTCTTTCTTAGGCAATCAGTTTGAATCTTCTCTTCTGGATTGCTATGTTTGCTAGAATGCTTGACCACAGTGGTAGCGACATTTCTGGGTAAGAAACAGCAGCCCACAAGACCACCACAAGCTACTATATGCCTCCTCCTCTGGGCACCGCTCCTCCCACCCCATTAAGGAAAGGAAACAGGAAGATAGATACAAGAACCAATGCTTTTCTCCAAATGAGGATGTTTTAACACAGAGGACAGCAAACTATGACCTGTGAACTAAAAATCCAGCCTGCCTCCTGGTTTTATAAATAAAGTTTTATTGGAACACAGCCACACTCATTTGTCTACATACTGTGGCTGTTCCAGCTACAGCAGCAGAGTTGAGTAGCTGCAATGGAGACCGTAAGACCTATAAAGACTAAAATATTTACTATCTGGCCCTTTATGGGAAAAAGGTTGCTTATCCTTCCTTTCAAAGTTCTGAGGGCAATGTAATAGCTGTCACCCAGGGCATGCAGGAAACCAGGGGAGCGGATGATGGCAGGTCATTTTTGCTCACCCCAAAAGTTGCTACGGCTATAGGAACATCTAGCTTTCTAAAAATCTCTTCTTGTGAAAGTGACTTATTTTTAACACACAATTTTTTTTTTTCAGAGCAAAAAGAAAAATAAGAACTGAGGTCCTGAGCCTCATCGACAGGCCTGGCGAAGTATGTCCAGCTTCCTGGGACAGTGAGTGCACTGTCCTGGCGGCTCAAGGTCATGTGGACTCATATGGTCCACACGTGGCTCTCTTTGGGACTCTGGAGCTCCCTTTGACCCCACTCCAGACCTCAGCTCCATTAGTGACCTGGCTTAGAAAACCTCAGGTGAGATGGCAGCCAGGTGCCCCGACCCTGGCCCTATGTGGAGCAGGGGGAGGAAAGGACCAAGCAATAGTCACTTTTGAGTGATCAAGAGTCCCTAGGAAAGAACACCCTGGTCATGCACAGTTGTCTCAAGTTCTACCCTGAGAAAAACCAGCCTTCGGTGCCCATTCTATAACTTTGAACTCTATAACTTTGAATTAAGTGCCAGGTACTTTACAAGCACTACCTTATTTTTCCCGGGAGAGCAGCTCTGTGAGTTGCTCTTTGAGAGTCAATGCACCATTTTGCAAAATTGGAGCCTGAGGCTCAGAGGAGTTAAGTAACTTCCTCAAGGCTACACAGTTTATAAAGGGCAGAATCAGGATTAGAATTGCTTTCAATTTGACCCCAAAGCACAAGCCCCCCCAACTATATCATAACGTCTCCTGCATGACAACACTAGTAAAATTCCCTGGTTTGGAAGCTCTCACTCCTCCTCATTATTCTCTCTGGATTTATTCAACTCATATTTGAATTTTATTCATTCATGCTAGATCAAAGGTCTACTGTAAGCATTATTCTAGGCACGAGGGAGAAAGCAGGGATTAACAACTACGACCCCTGCTTCCTTGGAGCTCACGCCAGTGGGAGAGACTAACAATAAAAACATGGAGCAAAATAAGGCAGGTAAGATACCCACCTTGGTTCTTCACATAACATAAGACCTTGAAGGTGGTAGGCACTCGATAAATACACCCATAAGGTGGATGTAGAAAGGGATCCTATTGAACAGCTACGCTTTGCCAGGCATCAGGCCAGGCATTCCACATGGTCTTACTTCATTGCAACAACCATCCTGCGATCCAGGAACTGGAATTGATCGTGACCATTTTAAAGATGAAGAAACTGAGACTCCAGCAAGAATCCGGGCCATGTCCTCTTTTTGTGGAATCTGTTTTCTTTTACCAAAGGCCACTCTCCTTCTGCTGCATGAGGCCATGCACACAGAAGCCTAAGAAACATTGAGAACTGGCTGACAGATAATGGTTTATGCACTCAGTTTTTACAAGTATATTAACATTTAATTACATAAAGTAAAGACTAGGGTTCCATATAGTCAATTAAACTCGATAATAGCATCCGGCATTATATAAATCACCAGACTGGTAATTGTGCAGATAAAATATTATTGAGGTCTGAGTATTATCCTAAGTACAGTTGGTTGTGGGAAGTCCCCTCAAAACAGTTAAGCTTTGGCAAACTGGTCTGTAGTTGGCAGCTGGGCTTCATCGACCATGGCCTGTTAAATGTGCATCGAATGTGGGATGAAAGGTTTTTAAGGACATAGCAGAAGGAAGGCTCTACTAAGCTAAAGCTTCAATGACTTGGATACCAGGATTGGTTTAATCAAAAGGAGTGGTGTTCTGAGGTCTCAGGGATGGTGATGGTTCTTTGGGTAACTGTCATTATAGCTGAACTAGCATGCCACCCCGTGAATGCAGGGAGCCTTCTACTCTTTCTCTCAAATGTTGACACTTTGGTTCCCTGGAGAGATAAGTCTTGCCAAGATGAAGGCACACACAAACGGGAAGCAGCACTCTTCTAGTAATTAGGGAAGTGGCCTCTGATCAATTTCAAAAAAGAAACAGTAGGGTAGTCACTAAGGTTTCTAAGCAAGAAAACAAAACAAAACAAAACAGACCCTGGACTCAAAGCTGCCTCATCTCTGCCTCTCTGATGCCTGGGAGTTCACATCCAGGACATATAAAAATGTTCCCCATCTTTGGAACAAGCACTCAGCAACTTCCAGCTCTATGCACACTGTTTTTCAATCTGCAAAGCCCCAATGCAGATGATCCTATGTGTGCAGCCCCTGCCAACATGACTTCACCTCAGGCTAAAAGTCTTTGAAACATAAATGAACTTCCAACAAAGCTGCCACTTGCTAAATCACATAATAATTCAGGGTTTGACAGGACAAGAGAGGCAGGTGGTCTTGAAGACTGAAGATGTGCCTGGGAGAAAGGAGCCCCACATTAAAGACTTGGCTCACGGCATGACCTTGGCCAAGTCACTTTCTGTTTAAAATGGATCTGGCTGGAATCTCCTGACAGTCTCCTGCAGAATCACTGCAATGTCCATAAAAACACTTGAAAAAGGCAAAAACTTCCAACAGCACTGAAATCAAGGGCTCACAACAAAACAATCACTAGCATCTGGAGGAAAACTAAAATGAATTTAAAAATGCAAATGGCAGACCACCTCTGTTACACAATTGTTATAATCCGGGAAGAAAAAAAGGTTAAACCTCATCTGTCTGGAATTAACTAGATAGAATATGTGTTCTACCCTGTCAACACCCAAGTTCAATATTACACAGTGTCTAACGAGTAGGAAACTGTGTACTGTCTGTGACTGTGACCTGGCTTAGGCACCTAGAGTTTCTCTCTTCTTTACTATCTCCTACCTACAGTCAGAATATATAATCTTTTGGAAAGAAATAAAAATTATTATGATTAAATTTAAAAAATGAACACAGCGGGAAAAACAAAAAGAAATCATTGTGATTATTTTTTAAAAAGACCTCTGAAAATGATCCACTAAAGGAACCTGAAGAATGCTTTGGAAAATGTGGAGCATCCTGAACAGGATGCAAAGAGACCCAGCCCTTTGCGAGACAAGAAGGGAAAGCCACACAGAGAGACTACGATAAACTGATAAGACAGTAAGATTAGATGATGGACCTGCGGGTTAATAAGAGATCTTGGGGAAAGTAAAAATGCAAAAACAGGATCAAATGAGCATTAGTGAGAAAGATGGCAGCATCAATGGAGATTTATTGAACCCTCCAACCTCAACACTGAGTGAAATGAACAAAAGTAAAAGTAGCAGAGAAACCACAATCACTGAAGTTTTTAATGTTTATTTTCTCGTTGATTTAGAAGATGCAACACAATTTGGGCCTACCCAAAGTGTCAGGAGTTTATCTACTATGGAACCCATTCTGGAGAGAATCGCACAGCATGAGAGGAAGTGGAGGAATTCCAGAAAACGCAGCAATATCTGCAGGTTGGCACATCAAGGGCCGTGGGATGGGAGAGCTACGGAAAGGATGAAGGATGCCCAACTGGGTGCCCTTTGGCCTCTTGCATCAACAACATTTTAAGTCTTCATTAGTCTGTTGTTGTTTCCCCTCTAACTCAGTTCTCCCCAGAGGCCCTGAGACCATATCTCATCTGGGAGACACCCCAGAATTGGAAGGGTAAGAGCTAGGGGCAGAGTGAAAAGAGGGAGAAATGGCAAAATGATTTTTAACATGAGTACCAACAGCAGCAATGAAGTAACAAGCAGCCGTGAGAACGACAGCTTTCCCCCAGTGGCTGACTCACCCTGGAGCCAGGCGGAAGAGAAGTTCCCAGGTACCCCACCAAGTCCACAAACACCTCCCAAAGAGGGGATGATCCAAAAGTCAGTGAAGGGCTGACTGCAGAGAACTCTCCACATCTTCCAGGCCTTGGCCATGAGTGGCTGCAACTCCACGAAGGCAGAGAGAAACAAAACCGGAACCCCAAACACACCCCACTAGAAAGGCAGCACAAGGTGGTGGCTGAGCATTTTGAAGACACAACTCAGCCCAGCCCACGACCATGGGACCTGGGACAAGTCATGCAACCTCTCCCAGTTTCAATTTCCTCATCGTAAGAAGAAAGTAATAATACCCGTGAGCAGGTCTGAGTTTTATGTGGCCTGGAGCTTCAACACTCTGGGGAGGGAGCATTCTTTAAGGAAAATAATACAAACTTAGAAAAAACACTATTTAAAATGAGAAAAGAAATCACAAGTAATAAATTTCTAACCACTAACAAATACCACAAACATTGTACAATCCAGAAAAATAACATTTTTATAAATTATCTTCCTGACAATATTTTCCTCTACATTTCTGGATGCATTCCCTGGGATTAACTCTTCAAGATAATGATTTTGTGATATCACTTTTTTTACACAGAGACTAGAATTTTCAATGCTCCATCTAGCAGGTTGATTAATATTTATTATTATTAATATTTTTTAAAATCTTCCTCAAGTTCACAAGGCCTTATTTATTAATATATAGGGTCATGTACACTTTAAAATTATGGTCAAATTTGGAGAAATTTCTTTCATGTATATGCTGTACTATTTCAGGACATTAAGTGTTCCTGTACATTGAGTAATCATAAATGATCTTTGAATTTATGACCTTAGGTATGTTCCTGGATGTCATTTCCACACCAGAAGAGCTAGTGATGGTTTCGCTACACACAAGGAAATATATATGTATATGTGTAGGTATATGATATATATATATATTCCATTAACCCAAACTAAGCTTCAATTTCTGCTTACTAGGTCCCTAAAATGCCCTGACTACTGCAAAGGCTCCACCTCCCACCCCTCACCCCCAAAAGGAAAGTATGATGAAGAGAAAGTTGGAGTGGAATCACACAGAGCCATGATTAAAATGATCTTACCTTTGATCATTTTATAAAATAAAGGACTATCTGAACATATTGCACAGGCCCCTCCTGGGGCCTTGCAAGGGTAACAATGTGACAGGGAGAGACCCTGAGGCTTAAGCTTCAGTAGCTTCGCAGGTACAGGGCTCTCAAATTCCCTTGCAAGGTGCACGTGGAGGGTGGGGCAGGTGCCTGGCTTCCGAAGTGATGGATGTCCTTACCTGCAGCCACGCCACATTTCTGAAGGAGGCATCTGAGACCCGACCAGCATCTATCAACCTTGACTGCACCTGCGTGACTGTGTACCTCACCTCTCTAATGTAACAGTAAACCCCAGGCAAGAGATGGGCTGGGCCTTGGGGACAAGATCTATAACATTCAGCTACATTCGGTTACTCTCACACAAACATGCTGGATTTCACCTTGGGGAGAAAAATATTCTACAGCTGTGCTAGAAAGCATCGCTATTGTCCTCAGCTTCAGCAAAACACTATAATTCAGATATTTGCCCAGTTTGCTAAAACTTGCTGAGGCCACTTGATATTTCAGAGTCCCGTTAATTTTCCCATCTCTTTCCTTTTCTCCCTGGCAGCTCCCTCCAGACCTCAATCACACCTTTGAGCCTTTTAACTGGATGCCGTAAAGCTGGTCACCTCACCCCCTTCGACCCCTGCAGCTTGCCTGGGCTGCAGATATTTTTCACGCGAAGCCCCAGGCCACATCACGTGACACAGCCCAAACCGCGCAGCCTCCCGAGGACCATCCAGGAGTCCTGCTGCACACCTGGGAGTTTGAAACTGTTTTGATTCAGACTCACTAGAATTACCCTGGGCTCCTCCTAGGAGGTTTTAACCTAAATTTCTCATAGCAGCTTCCCTGGGAGGCTCAAGGCAATCCCTAAAACAGGGAGCTATGCCGGGGGCGACCTCTGCACCAAGAATTTGTTGGGAAGCAGCAATGGGCTCAGTGGCAAAATCAACAGAAATTTTTATATTCTCCTTTATCATTTCCTGATTATTTTAGAAATAAATAACAGTTATGTAAGATAGGTAACTCTGTTATCTAGCTCTTACTAAAAACGTAGATAGGAGAAATGATGTTGACAAAAAATGGGCTTCGAGTTAATTCAGTCCATCAACTCCCCAAAGGAATCTACAGTTGGCTCCAGGAACAACCTACACAGATCACGGAGAGCCACATCCTCAGTCTGCACATGGCTTTGAGCCTGGAGAGGATCCTTTTTGCTTAACAGAGCCTTGGTACCCACAAGAGCATCGTAAGAGTCCGTCACACAAAATAAAGGGCGAAACTGAGGTTTGGATGATAACAGAACACAAAATCTTCTTTGAAATGGCTCACAGAAAAGCATTTTCTTAAATCATGGTGCCTCCCTCAAAAATCTAACATGTTTATCTCATGTATTTTGTGAAACATGGTATACACACGCACACACATACATAATAAGCTCATAGAATTTCTTAGAGGAATTAAAGGAGACAATAAACAAGTAGAACCTAGAAAAAAGTCTGACACATTTTAAGAGCTAAATATATAGCTATTATTGTTGTTATTAGGAGTAGAGTGCCTCTAAAATGTATTCATAATTTAACACACATTTTAACAAGTCATAACTATTGGTAGATTTTAACTAGTAACTATTCTGGTTACCCTGAAGTCACAAATATTCAAATACCTACTAGCACCACTGCATTTGACAGTGCTGCATTTTTTTGGTGTAATTAACATCTGAAAGGTATATACATTATATAGGGGCATCCTATATATATTTACTTATATATAAATCTATGTATATGAATATACATTAATGCATATGAAGGTTTATTAGTTTTTAATCTAATTGCAAAAATAATACATTTTTACTGCAAAGAATTTCAAGAAAAATTTAAGAACACAATCCCCTCTAAACTCACCTCTCCAGGGGTTACCATTGTTCATATTATTATATGACCTACAGTTTTTGAGCTTTTTTTCCCAACTAATAGATTACAAATTTATTTTCCAAATGTATTTTCCAGAATGTATTATCAGGTTACAAATGTTTTTGGTTATATGGATCACTTTTGTAATACTCAAGTCAGGATTAAAAGTGTTCCCATCTCCCAAATAGTATTCAGTGTACTTGTTAGGTAGGTTTTTGCCCATCCTCTCCTCCCCCTTCCCCCTTGCTTGATTTCCTTTGAAATTTACTTCCCTCTATGCACACGTGTGCTTGCTCATCAGTTATTAAATAGTTCCAATTTAATAGTGAGTACATGTGGTGTTTGTGTTTACACTCTTGAGATACTTCACTTAGGAGAATAGTCTCCAGTTTCATCCAAATTGTTGCAAAAGGCATTAAGCCATCCTTCTTTATGGCTGAGTAATACTCCATGGTATACATATACCACATTTTGTTAATCCATTCATGAATTGATGGGCACTTGGGTTGATTGCATATCTTTGCAATTGTGAATTGTGCTGCAAAAAACACTCAAGTGTAGATGCCTTTTCGATAAAATGATTTCTCTTCCTTTGGGTAAATACCCAGTAGTGGGATTGTTGGATCAAAGGGTAGGTCGACTTTTAGTTCTTTGAGGAATCTCCATACTGTTTTCCATAGAGGCTGGTATTTAATCAAGTCCTAATTTGCATTCCCATAAACAGTGTAAAAGTGTTCCTTTCTCTCTGCATCCATGCCAGCATCTATTGTTTTTGGACTTTTTAATATAAGCCATTCTAACTGGGGTAAGGTGTGATCTCAGTGTAGTTTTCATTTGCATTTCCCTGATAATTAGTGATGTTGAGCATTTTTCATATGTTTACTGGCCATTTGTCTTTCTTCTTTTGAGAAGCTTCTGTTCATTTCTTTTGTCCACTTTTTAATGGGGTGGTTTGATTTTTTCTTGCTGATTTGCTTGAGTTCTTTGTAGATTCTAGTTATTAGTCCTTTATTGAATGTATAGCTCATGAAAATTTTCTCCCATTCTGTAGGTTGTCTATTTGCTCTGTTCATTATTTCCTGGGCTGTGCAGAAGCTTTTTAATTTAATCAAGTCCCATTTATTTATTTTGTTGATGCTGTGTTTGCCAGTGGGGTTTTCTTCATAAATTCTTTGCCTAGGCCAATATCTAGAAGAGTTTTTCCAACATTTTCTTCCAGAATTCTTATGATTTCTTGCCTTACATTTAAGTCCTTTATCCATCTTAAATTAATTTTTATGAGTTGTGAGAGATATGGATCCTATTGCATTCTTCTGCAAGTGGCTATCTAATTTTCCCAGCACCATTTATAGAATACGGATTCTTTTCCCCAGTGTACATTGTTGTCTGCTTTGTCAAAGATCAGTTGGATGTATGTGGATGGTTTTATATCTGGGTTTTGTGTTCTGTTCCATTGGTGTACGTCTCTATTTCTGTGCCCATACCATATACTTAACCAAGGAGGTGAAAGATCTCTACAAAGAGAACTGTGAAACACTGAGGAAAGAAATCACAAACAAGTGGAAAAACATATCATGCTCATGGACTGGTAGAATCAACATTGTTAAAATATCCATACTACCCAAAGTGATTGACAGATTCAATGTAATCCCCATCAAAATACTATCGTAATATTTTACAGATCTAGAAAAAAAAATGCTATGCTTCGTGTGGAACCAGAAAAGAGCCCAGATAGCCAAAGCAACCTTAAGCAAAACGAACAAATCGGGAGGCATCACATTACCAGACTTCAAACTATACTATAAGGCTATAGTTGTGCAACCTGCTTTTAAAGAGCATTACAATATCAGGAATATTTTCCTGTTTTACTAATGGTTCTTCTAAAACCTAATTTTAATGGTTGCCATTTTTTTACTTAAGGTTTCCCTTAATTTACTAAACCAAATCCCCTTTCCTTATTTTTGTTGTTTTCATATTTTATTATTTATAAAGCAAGGAATTAAACCTTAAGACATATCCACATTTATATCCTTAGGATAATTTTCTAAAAGTTGGATTTCCAGGGTCAAAGGGCATTATAATTTTATATATAGATTAAATAGTCAAATCACCTTCCGGAACAGTTGTTGCAATTAGCACTGCTTTCTGCAACATGTAGGATTGCTCATTTCCCCTTGTGTCCTCACAAGTACTAAGTATCATCACTGTTTTTAATCTTTGTCAATTTAATTGATGAAATGCAGAGTCCCATTATTTTAATTTTAAGTTATTTGAATATTAGGTGAGATTAAATGAATTGGCCATTGGCATTTCATTTGTAAATTACAGTTTATGTCCTTCTCTCTTTTTACAATTCATCCATTCTAATTCATAAGTGCTCCTAATATGGTAAACGCATTAACTTATTTTTTATATTTTCAGTAATAAATATTCCTCTAGTTTCTTTTAACCTCTTAATTATTTTTGACATATGCACATTGTCTAGCATAAAGTAAGATCTGCAAATAATTTCCCACTCTGGTAAAATTGCCTACACAGAATATCTGATATTCATGTATCTGATACTACAGAAGAAATAAATATTCACCTGTATCACTTTTTTATCCTCTTGTTAAATTATGAATACATTTAAATCTTTAATTCATCTTGAAATAATTTTAATGTATAATGTGGCATATAAATCTAACTCTATTTTACTTTTTAAAGTACTTTCATTATTGTTCCAGCACCATTGAATAATTCATCTACTCCCCGATGACTATCATATATGAAATGCTTACACATACATGGGTTTATTTCTGACGTTTCTGTTCTGTTCCATTGATCTATGTGTCTAAATATTAATATATCAATGCCAAACTGTTGTAATTATTATAGATCTGAACATTTCATAATTTATGGTAATGTTAGGGATTAGCTCAGAAAATAGATTGCCTGGGTTTAAATCCCTGTCTTACCTGTTACTAGCTGGATGGCCTTGGGAAAGTTTTGCTAATGTCTCTGTGCCTTAGTTTCTTCATTAATAAAATAGGGATAATAATCATCTCTTCCTAATAAAATTGTTGTAAAAATTACAATAAGTTCATGGATATAAAGTACTTAAAACAGTACCTGACACTCAATAAATGTTAGCTATTATATGCATTTCCTAGGGCTGCCATAACAAAGTATTATATCACAGGCTGGGTGACTTAAATGATAAAAATATATTGTCTCACAATTCTGGAAGCCAAAAGTCAGAAATCAATGTGTCAGTAGGGCTGTCTCCAACTGAGGGTCATGAGGGAGACCACCTCTCTCTAACTTCTGGTGGTTTGCTGGCCATCCTGGGCATTCTTTGGCTTGAAGATGCATCACTCCAATTCTTCACCTTTCCCTGTGTCTCTGCACATTGACTTCTGTGTGTGTAAATTTTTCCTTTTAATAAGGACATAAATCGTATTGGATTAGGGCTCACCCTAAAGACCTCATCTTACTTGGTTAAATCTTCAAAGACCCTATTTGCAAACATGGTCATATTTTGAGGTACCTGGGGTTAGGACTTCAACATAGCTTCTTTTAGGGAGCACAAATTTATAATAGCCATTATTTATTATACCCTTTTAATGTTGAATAATGGGAGTATCAGATGACTTAGTCTTAATATTGACTTCTATGTCAATGTTTTTAATTTTTCATGGCAAATGATAACATTAGCTTTAGATTGAGAAAAGCTGTTTGTTTGTTTAGCATTATAATGACTCATCTCACAATTCCTATTTGGCCAGAGCATTTGGCGTATTGGGTTCTTTACTAATTTTTTTTTTTTTTTTGAGACAGCGTCTCACTCTGCTGCCTGGGCTAGAGTGCCATGGCATCAGCCTAGCTCAAAGCAACCTCAAACTCCTGGGCTCAAGCGATCCTCCTGCCTCAGCCTCCCGAGTGCTGGGACTACAGGCACGCACCACCACACCCGGCTAATTTTTTCTATTTTTAGTTGTTTGGCTAATTTCTTTCTATTTACAGTAGAGATGGGGTCTCGCTCTTGCTCAGGCTGGTCTCGAACTCCTGAGCTCAAGCAATCTTCCCGCCTCGGCCTCCCAAAGTGCTAGGATTATAGGAATGAGCCACCATGCCCGGCCCTTTACCAACTTTTAAACCAGAATGGGTGCTGGATTTTATCAAAGCATTTTTGAGACTATTGAACTAGTCATATGGTTTTCTATTTTGATTTATCTATGTGACATACATTAATTAATGTTGATTAATTTCCTAATGTTGAATTTTCCCTAAATTTCTAAGATAAATCCTATTTTAGAGTGGTGTTATTATTCCTTTAACATAACACTGGAGTAGACTTATGAGTTTTGTTGTTTTGTTTTGTCTTTGATGGTCATATCCATCTTCACTTGCATAGTTGTCCTCTATACTCCCTTGACAAACTTCACAACTAGATTGCCTTTGCTTTCTCAGGAAAGGGATTTGTGGATCAATCTTAGGTGACCCTCTTTAGTCACTGTATTTTCTAGAAACTACCCCAAGTATGAGGCAGAAAGATGGCCCCTTTTCCAGTTTCCAGCCTGGTCATGTCAATTTTTTTTGTCCTGTCAATTCATGTCAAGGAGAGTATGGTGTTTAGCTACCTTTGCCAAATCCTCTTCCTTCCAAGAAACCTGGGCCCATTGCACAAATTTTTATGAATCGCCCATCAAGGCAATGCCAGTTGTCTCTATAGTTCTTGGATCCTTACAACCCAGTTCAAAAATCAACCACATGTGCATCCTTGCAGTGGAATCCTACTCAGTAATAAAAGGAAGAAACTATTGATGCATGTAACAATATGGACAAGTATCAAATGATTTACGTGAACTGAAAGAAGCTAGATTCAAAGGTTACAAAATGCATGCTTGTATTTATCTGACTTTCTGGAACAGTCCAAACTATAGGAAACACAAACAGATCCTTGGTTACCAGGAGTTGAGGGTGAGGCAAGGTTTGACAACAAAGGGAGACCATCAGGGAATCTGGTCGATGGTAGAAAAAAATATATTAATAATACATAAGGGATAAGTGGATGTGAGTATGGGTGAAACAAATTGGCCATGAGGTGGTAATTGTTGAAGCAGCCAATGAAGGTTCATTATGTTACTCTTTATATATGTTTGAAGTCTTAAAAAGCCTAGTTAAACAAAATAAACACATAGCACCAAACTTGTGTGAGGCATGACCCTGGCAAACATGACCCTAGGATACCCTTTCCTACTCCAATTATCTGAATCCTTAGCCCTCTCCAAATGGCCTGTTTCATGAATGTGCTATCCAGTGACTTAATGAACCCAGAGATAAGAAGAGGAAAAGAGAAATACAATTAAGGAAACAGAATCAGCCCAAACTTTGGCCGTCCAAGTGAAATGGCTGTGCTAATGTCTTTGTTAATGTCCTGTGGCCTGAACAAAGAGAAAATCGCTCCCTGGATTACAGGCTTGGCCATTTTAGGGCCTCTCTGGGAGCCCAACTGCAAGGCACAATGTGCATGGAAATCTGAGCTTCCGTTAAAAGTCTGCAGTTATGACACAGCTTAGAGACTTCCAGAGCACTCAGCCTCTCAGCAAGTGTCCTCAGGCCTGGCCAGGCTACAGGTAAGGCCTGTGGGTCCCTTTTCTGACAGTAGACCACCCTCTGCAAGCTACTCCTGATCTTCCTGGGGTGGGGGGAGGTGGCTTATCCCCTGGTCCTGGGAAGGCTGCCCCCAGCCAAGGTAATGTGCGTTCTTCTGCAGAGTGAACCAGCTCAGAGTAGTGGAGGCAGCCGCCTTAAGAGTACTCCTCGCAGTGTGTCTGCTGTGTTACTGCTGGAGACAGATGAATTGCTGCTGTTTCTAAAAGCACTTCCCTCATTAGGACCGACTGTCACCAAAGGAAGATCTCAGAAAATCTGAGAACACTGGTTGAACAATTAACCAGTGAAATCACGATGCTTCCTGCCTTCCCGTCATCAATCCAGGAAGGGAACTCACCTATACCTAGGCACTTAAGAGGTGAGGGACCACTGTCCCATTTTACTGATTAAGGAAATTACCTCCAGAAGTCATATAGCTACTGAGAATCAGAGTGAAAGTTCGAACCTTATTGGGTTAGGGGATGGAGATGGTTAACTCTCCTCCATCCTCATTCTCCTATAGAAAAAGCAATTGCCACTGCTTGCACCTCAAGGGGAAGTGTTAAAGGAAAACTTTTATTTTTTCCTCCCAGATTCCCAGAGAGTGTGGGATTCACTCATTTGATTGGTAAAGTTTGTCATTCCTTGGGCTATATTTACTAGTGCTCACAGTGTCTCAGAGGTGCATCTCTCTGCTTCTATCATGTCTTTGCCCACCTGAGCTCAGGTGCCTAGGGTCCTCTGACCTGCTCTTTCATTTTCTTCTCTCAGTACAGATGAGGAAAGAGCCCCCTGGGCATGGTCCAGGGCTGCCATTCTCGCTCTATCCTGGACACCAATAGTGAGAGGCCAACCAGTGCCATGTGTTCATGCAATAGAGTGAGTGGGTAAGTCAAAACAGAGCTTACCGTTGACAATGTTGAACTTCACCCAAGCCCTTCTGGTTAAGAAATCCCCCCAATCTCCAAGAAACAGCTTACTGCAAAGAACCACCTTTCCCCATATAGCTTAGGTAAGAATTATGGCGGATCCTTTGACAAGGCCACACATAGACCCTCCAAATTCCCATACTTGGTCTCAGAAACAATTAGCTGCACTGTTCATCTACAACACTAACCAATCTGGATAAACTACCCACTCAAATGACTTGATTGAATCTTAGTCAGGCTTCACTCCCTCCCATGGAGGACTGGCTGACCACACAGAACGTCCTGAGTTGAGTTCATCAGTCAGGCCACCTACTCTCCCCACCCACCCCAACCAGTGTCCCTTATTGCGACCGTCCTCCTATTCCTATTGTCATAGTCCCCCTTGACAGAGGTTTGCCTTACTACTGTACAAACCTGCAATTTTTTTTTGACACTCTCTCTCTAGTTTATGAGGCAGGGAGACCTAAGCATAGTTTATCAGGCATGCTACAATCAGGGGCTAGGGAGTGCTCACACAGATGAAAAGAAATGGTACTTGCTTCCAGTTTGTTTGTGTGTACGCTCCATCAGTTAAATCTCTGAGGGAAGATGGGCAAGAAGCCGAATCTTGGTGCCCTAAACATCTAAAGTCAGCCTGTCTCCCTTTTCTAGTCTCTTCTCACCCCTTAACACCAAGAGAGGCCCTCAGCTCATACTGCACCACCCACACCACTCTCTAAACAGTAAAACAGATTTCACGTGGCAAAGGGCATCAGCTTCTCCCATTTCTCAGGGACTGAGGGCCAACATCAGGAGACAAAACAGGCAAAGGAAAGCTCATGTCTCTATAATGAAACAAAACACACAGCACGTCTGGAGAAGTTTCTCTTCTGTAGGCTCCAGGGATGTCCATGACCTCTCCAGCCTGGGGTCCCCCCAAAGATGCCATAAAGGAACACCCTCTGATTTGGCCAAGCAGCTGAGGATTTAAATGGCACATCTCAGCAAACACAACTGCAGGAGGCTTGGGGCAGCAGGAGAGCTAGAGATGCTTTCTATGCTCCCTCTCCTTGAAGCTTTGTTCCCTTTCCATGATTAAGGTGGTTGGACCCTGCAATCTGAGCTTCCTTTGAGGACTGGACAACTGGTCTACAGATGGATGACAATGGGATTATGAGACCAAGCCTCAAAGACATGAGAGTGAGGGCTCGTCTGTGGGGCTGCACCAGAGATGCCAGCTGGAAAAGGCTGAGACCAGGTGGCCAAGATCCTAACAATTTTTCAAAAAACAAGGGTTCTATGTGATTCTGATCTGGCAAGCAGTAGCTTCAATTCCATGAAACGTTTTGTAGCATATACTATGTGCCAAATCTGGGCTAAGTGTTTTGCAAATATTATTAAATCCCCACTACCAAAAAAAGAATCATTTGAATTAAAGTTACAGAGACCTAATACTAAAACAGGGTAGGAAACCTTGTGGATAAGCAAGAAGACCTTAGAATTCCCCACCCATTGAATGCAGACTCCTTGTCCACTCATCCGCATATTGATTTCTTTTGTTCATTCCTTTAGTCTAGTTCAATGGATCTTAAACTGCAATGTGTATAAGAATTACTCAACCAGACATATTTTATCATGGGTGCCTTTAAAAAAAATTCTAAGGTTAATTTTGAAAACAGGCAATTCCCAGCTTAACTATTGACTTCAGAGCCCAATCCCCACCTAGGATTCCAATCCACTATGTTACAATTTAGGATTATCTCATTAGGGCAGTGTCGTGAGCCCAGGTACAGGTGGGGCACTTTGCATTTTGAATGTCCTGCATGATCAAGAACATATTAAAAGAAGCTCTCTGGCTGTGCCTGTCACTTGCAATTTAAAGATGAATAAGGTGAATGAGTTGAGTCAGAGACAGGCAACGAAAAATAAGTGAATGGATTAACAAATTGTGGGAGATCCTTGGAATACTACTCAGCATGAACTATTAATACATGAAACAAGATGGATAAATCTTAAAAAGAGTAGACTCGGCCGGGTGAGGTGGCTCACACCTGTAATCCTTGCACTCTGGGAGGCCAAGGCTGGTGAGCTCAGGAGTTTGAGACCAGCCTGGGCAAGAGCGAGACGCCATCTCTACCAAAAATAGAAAAAATTAGCTGGGCATGGTGGTGCATGCCTGTAGTCCCAGCTACTGGGGAGGCTGAGGCAGAAGGATCGCTTGAGCCCAGGAGTTTGAGGTTGCTGTGAGCTAGGCTGATACCATGGCACTCTAGCCCAGGCAACAGAGTGAGACTCTGTCTCAAAAAAAAAAGAGTAGACTAAGTGACAAAGTCAAGCACAAAAGACTATACAGCATATTACTCCTTTTATATAAAGTTGAAAAAAATAGCAAAACTATAGTATCAGAAAAGTGGTTTCCTGGGGAAGGGAGTTGGTGGGGAAGGCCGTGGTGGCAGGGGTGGATTTCTTTGATAGAAAGCAAAGAGGAGAAGGAGAGGAAGAGGTGTGATTCTATATCTTGATGTGATGGTGGTTACATGATTGTATACGATGACCAAAGTGAACTACTCTGTACACTTAAATTTTACAGTCTAGAAATAATACCTTAATATGTTTTTTAAAAAAGGAGGGGGGGGGAAATTCGCAGTCACCTACATACAAAAAGATTAGAGTACTTTATTCCAAACAAAAGACTATTGAGCAATTTGGGTCAGAAGAAGACACAAAGCAAAATCACATCCTTCCTTTCAAATTTCTCCTTTCACAGTGGTGAAAGAAGAGGAGGAAGAAAAAAGAAACTGCAACATGCATTTGAATTTTCCTTTCCAGAGAGGGGCTCTAATCAGTGCAGAGAACAGGGTAACAAGACCAAGAGGGTTTAATTAAACTGAGCAATCATTAAACTGGATTTAAGAGTGCTTGTGTTTGCAAAACAACAAAATATTTACAGACATTTTCTTCATCCCCTTCATTAGTTTCAGACTCCACAGGAAATATGGAGGTTGGGAACAGGTCCTAATGAGATCATGCAAATTTTAACTACCGAGGTTACTCTGGCAAAGAGACAGCACGGCAAAATGCTCATGATGAAATGTTAAGTGAGGAAAGCAAGATACAAAATGAGCTTGCACTAACATTACAAGTGATTTAAAAAATTATAAGCATGATGCAGGGGTGGGGCAGGGAGGAGGGTGAGTACGGGAGGCTGGAAATTAAAATATCCTATCAGCGATGGTACAAAAGGGAGGTGGGATTAGAGAATTGTTTTCCTCTTCTCTATTTTGAAAAATTTCTGAAATATGGTTTTATTACTTTTATTTCTTTCAAAATAAAAAGCTAATATAGGCATTTAAAGTCATGCATCTTTACTATCTCTCTGCTCCCCTTTAGAACAAGACAAAACTGGAAAGGGTGTCTGCAGCCGCGGTGTCCAATCTCATGCCGTTGCACCTGCAGCGACTCAGATCAGGCCCTTGCTGCTCCCAGGGCAGTGAAACTGTCCTCCTCAAGGTTGCCCATGACCTCCACGTTGCTGAGCCCAAAGGTCAATTCACAGTCCTCATCACGCTTGCTCTGTCAGCAGTGTTGACAGCAACGATGGCCCCCTCCTGCTTTCTCTGGGATTCCAGACGCTGTTCTCTCTGCTTGTCTTCCACCCACCCCAACTCAGTCTCCATGCTGGACTCTCACCCTCGTCTTGATTCCTATATGTCAGAGTGCTCAGAGCTCAGTCCTTGAATTTCTTCTCTTCTCTCTCCACTTATCCCCAAGTGTCTCACCCAAGTCCGCAACCTTAAATAGCACCCATACACTGACTACTCCCAATTTTATGTCTTTGTTCGAGCCCTCTCCCCTGGACTCAGGCTTGTATACCTAACTACCTAGCTGACATATTCACCTGGATGTCCAACAGACACCTGGATCTCCGGTTTCACCTGCCCAAAGCCAATATCTCCCACCCTTCTCCAAACCTGTTCCTCTGAATCTTCCCTGGTACCTCAACATCCCCTGTAGGTTCCCTTGGTCTTGCTAACACCATCAACAGTTGCTTCATTAAATTCTCATTCTGAATCCTGCAGGAGCCGTGACTGCTCCATCTGGGATGACACTCTTGGAGGAGCAAGTCCTCCCCTGCTGCCTTCATTCATGTCCTGAGCCATGTCCCAATCCAGCTTAGCTGAGGGTCACTCAAACACATTGTAGCATTTCATGCCTTCATTGCAGGCAGGTAAAGCCCAGACCACCCTTACCCTGTGATCTCCTCACCCTTGGAAATGTAGTCAAAGTAGCAAGTCTCCCTCAGGGAAATCTTCCCCGACCAGCACTCCCATCCCAAGTTGAATGGGTACCCCATCCCTGTGGTCCCCAATACTTCATTTGTGGCTATTTTACAAATGACCCTACAGCTGATCTTTGTAGACAGGTGAAGCTCTGTAACAGAGTCAGGGAAGCCCTCTGCACTCCTCCTCTGCCCTAGCACACCTTACTAGTGCCAAATCAGGCCTGCAGGAGGGCCAGTCACACCTGCAGCATGTCCATCCACTACATGTGGGGACTATACCTGGAAATCAAGAACTTTAGAGGTCACCTCCAGGGATCTGGGTCCACAGAAAGTATAAATAAGCAAAGCCACATATTAGGCAGCACAGAGGGGTAGGATGTTCAATGAGCCAAAAAACACAAATCCTGTCTAAAGGCATCCCAGAGCAATTTTTAGAAAACATTGTATACTCAAAAGAATACATGTCTGTGCATTGATCTGAGCTCATGGCCCATGAATTTGCAATCTCTAAGCAAAATGACCACAAAGTACCTAAATGTGCACGACCTCGGTGATTAATACTGAATGAAGGCTTCCTGACAGACAGGAAATGCCTGCACATAACTTTCCAGGTGACAGATGGGCAGACAACACCCACGCACCATTGCCTAGGTGACAACACACTTTTCACACTTATCTTTTCAGTCATCCTCATCATAGCCCGAGGAGACAAGTTCATTATGATCCCTATCATACCTTTGAGAAAACTGGAGCCTAGAAAGGGCAGATGACTTAGCAAGGTCACGCAATGAGGATTTGAAAGAGCCAGAAGCCCCAGCACTAATTCCAGGTACCCTATGGGCACTGCTGGGCCAGAGGATGCTTCACAACTTGAAAGATGCCCTGGGTCCCTTGGGCCACCAGTGTCCCACATCAATACCCACCTGTTGATCTTGGTGGCGCATTCTTACTACATGCTATGGACTCACAAAAGAATCCCCATACCAAGACTCTTATACCTGCCCTCTAACTCTTCCATTTTTTTTTCAATTACAGCCTGTGCTACAAAGCCCTGGAAGATCTCTGTGTTTAAAACGCACACAGCTAGCTGAGGAAGGCTGCAGCGTTTGCATGTAAAACAGCCTCCCATTCTGGTCATGGAAGCAGCCACGCTCTGATGCTCAAGCCGTGCAACATTCACCAGCATCCAATGCCACACCTGCGAGCCTTAGAAAGAAGAAAACAACAACAACTTGATGTCCAAAAGCACTCCTACAAGGAGCAAAATTGGCAAGAGCCCAAACTTTTCCTAAACCCCGTACAAATATCTCAATCTCTTTGCTGTGATAGTTTAAGTGTAAGTGAAATAGCTTTGAATTACATCCTCAAGGTGAAGAAAGCTGAGCTCACACAAAACAGCTAATATGTGCACAGAACATCACAGCTGGTAAATCTCCCGAGCCTCACATCAATCCCAAAACACAGCTGCTGTTAACCTCACTTTTCAGATAAGGAAATGGGGTTCAGAGAGATTAGGTGAGTTGGCAAAGCTGAGTGGAGATCTGAATGTAGGTTGGCTGGATTCACAAGTCTATATTCTTACAGCATTACCTGTTGTTCTCAGACATTATTGGTTATATAAATCACCTGGGAGCTTGTTGTTAGATGCATATTCCGGGGCTGTGCTCCAGGAATTCTAATCCAATAATTTAGGGGTGGGACCTGAGCACCCACATTTTTTAAAGAGCTTTCCAGGTGGATCCAGCACAGGTGCATAGTATGAGAATCACTGCGGCTGTATCACACTGTCTTTCAGGAAAGAAGCCCCTTCACAACGGAAACCTTAATGCCACAAATAGTGAGAATCGCCCCCGAAAGCATTCCAAGGACCATGAACCCAGTCTTTGCAGGAGTGCTGGCTTCTAAGCAAGCTTCTTAAATCCTGTAATGCCTCTGGCACTAGCTTTGCCAAATCCTGGTGCTACCTGTACTAATATTTAGTGAACATTTTTTTAAATGGCTCACTTTTTCTTAATTTACTTTAAAAGGAAACTTCATATTACTACCAAAAAGGAAAACCCAGTCTCACTTGCTATAAACAGACAATGAGGATGAAAACAAAATTAACAGAAACAAAAAAGTAAGTAAATGTTGGCTGGATATTTTTGCTCACCTAGGCTTCTGACCCTGAGACACACTTTCTCCTAGGTGAAAATGAGCATCAGGAAGTGTTGGAAGGGCAGGGGATTGCAGACACCCCAAAACTGAGAGGTTGTCCTTGTATAAAGAGGAATTACAAGAGAATGAAGAATTCTCTATGGAATTGAATTCTCAATGGAATTCAATGCTCTTGGATGATCACACACCACTTAAAATTTCACTAGCCACCAGTGGTGACATCGCATATTCCAGGCTTCACTGGTATAAGGCAGTGGTTTGTGGACTTAGAGTGAGTCAGAATCAGCTAGAGAGTCACAGAGCGTGCCAGCCCTGCCCCTTAGCTTTCTGGTTCCATAGGTCTGGGGAGGGGCCTGAGAATCTGCATTTTAACAAGTTCCCAGGTGACATAGATGTGGTTCCATGGGCCACACTTTGAGAACCACTGGCCTAAGTAAATCAGAGCAACTGAGGGAAAGAAGGTGTAATTACCTGGGACTCCCTAATGTCTACGAGGGGCTGTCAACTGCATGTGAGCACCTTCCAGTACTGCATGGTCCCTCTGCAGATTGCAGACACCAGGCATTCTGTCATCTGGAAGCCCCAGCTCCATGTAAGGCCTTTATAAATCATTTTACTCTGAGACTCTTCTGAAAGCCTCCTCTAAGAGGGGCTAAACTCCACCAGGTGAAACTTTTAGATGGGTAACTCAGGGAGCTGTGGGCAGGAAGTCTAGCCAGCATGTTCCCCACTGACCTTTGGGGCTGCATCCACAGATGGAGCCATGTCCCATCCTCAGGTCTTGTGGCCTCCATGCTGAGGCTTCTGCACCTGCCTGAGGGACCGTTTCTGGCCGTGCCTGAGCCTTGTTCAGAGGTCTACAAGCTCCCCTGACCCCACGTGGGTGGTGCCTCAACCACTCCTGGGTCCCCCCCACCAGCCCTCCTCTTCTCTGTCCTGGGCCAGGCTGGACCCTGACCCTGCCTTTCCCCAGGTCACAGATCCCAGAAACAGGCTATGCTAGCTCTGGGCTCCTCTTCATCAGGGTCAGGTAGCAAAGAACAATTTTTTTTCTAAGCAACTCTTACGGCAATTCCCTCCACTGCACCTGATGCATTAAGGAGCTTACAGCACCCAACAAGGGGCCAAGGTTAACAGGGGAACATGCTTCACGGGGAACAGAAGTCTCCCACCAGAAGCACTTCCCAGAGAACCTTGGGCCCAGCTTCTGGCTGCGCACCCCAGTGGGATGACAGCCCTAAAGGGAGATCATAGAGTGGGTCAGAACGACACAGGTTCTGGGGTCCACACAACTAGGTTAAAATCCCAGCCTTGTGCTTACTCCCTTTGTGTCCTGAGACCTCTTTCTGAACGTCTCCAAGTCTTATTTCTTATCTGCAATACAGAGGAAATCACACCTACCTGCAGGGCTGTTGTGGGGATGGAATTAAATAATGTATGTCAAGCCCCAGCAGGGTGGCAACCAGGCTTACTGTGCGTTCCCAGGAAAGGATGGCAGCTGCCACAAACACTGCCACTGTTATTACTGACGGAACAGCCGCTCTAGGTGGGGGTCATTTCAACTTTGCTCCAGGCCCCATAGACGGCTATTACCAAGGAAAGGACGTTTCCCTGCTGGTGCACGTGTGTGTGTGTGTGTGTGTGTGTGTGTGTGTGTGTGTAATGCAGCCATGGGAGCTAAAACAAAACAGGTTATGATGTGCAGGTGGGGTTTTTAAGGTTGCTTTTGACATGACTTTGAATGTCTGCAATGAGAAAGGACAGGAAAACTGAGCGTCCAGCAAAGAATTCGTCCAAGATTTCCCACCTGCCCTCAGGAATAAGGCAGGGTTTGGCAGCTGCCAGAGTTGAAGCCACTGCCTCAGAAGTTAAGAGGAGGAACAAAAGGCAAACCTGGTTGAGACGAGCAACACAAAGACCATAAGGGAAGAAAAGACGCAGTGCTATGATGTCCCCAAGCCTGCAGTCAGACAGACCAGAGTTCAAAGCCCAGCACACCACTCACCGCCAGCATGTGTGTACACACGGGACTTAACCTTCCAAGGGCTCCGTTTCCTCTTCTGTAAGTTGGGTATGACACAGTGAACTGAGCTGTCGGGGCATTAAATAAAATTCTAATAATATAAACAAACGCTAATTAGGCACGTAGGCTCTGTGTGTTATTTCTCACCATTTTACCACCGAGAGACAACTTACTTGAGGTCATGCAGCCAATAAAAGGAGGGCTGGGATCCAAACCCATGCTCTTAGCCACAAGGCAGACCGTGTGCACAGCACGGTACCTGGCACACAGCAGCTGTTCTTCAAACTGGGGCAGGGGGCAGGGAGCGTGAGGATGCTTTCCCAAAGCCTCTGTCTGGATGATGAGAAGGGGAGTGAATCTACAGACTGGAATGAGCTAAACTCAAGCTCATTGCACAAGGCTCTGGTTCCCTGCCCCAAATTTAAACAGCTGCTCCTTCAATGTAATGGAACGCAAATGTCTGAAGAGCTTCGAATTTTAATTATCAAAGTCCTGATGAAAATCTGAATCAACAGCTGCTCCCGGCAAGGCGGCCCTCAGAGATGCCCAGAGAGGGGCAAAGGGAGGGGAAGGGAGGACACAGCCCAGACAGGGCGCGATGACTGCAGCTGTCTGGGGAGGCCCAACACCTGCAGCTGGGAGCTACGGGGTGGACAAACAGGCCAGCATGTGGCAAGAGGAGGAGGGAACCTCTGGGGTGCACCTGTCCTGGCGCCATAGAACATATGTGTCTGGCATATCTGTGAGGGTGACAACAAGAGGGAGGATGGCAGGGGCTTTGGGGAGGCCCCACCATGGTGTTCCTGCTGCATAGGGCAGGGAGTGTGGGTACAACTGCCAGGGATCCAACAAGGGTCTGACGGAGCAGGAACAGGTGTCAGACTAATGACCTTCAGCCAACTAAGAGGTTGCATGTGACAATGGCTTTGAGGCTCTGCTGTGCCAATAACTCCTACGTTCCAGGCATTGAAGCCTCTGCCCATCCCTACCACCTTCTCTTCTCCAGATGTAAAACATCCCCACATTCCTGCAATTATCTCAGGAAAGACACTGCCAGTCAATACAAAAACCTGTCCCCGTTTGCTTCAACACAGAAGAAAACCACATTCCCCCCCTCGAGTTCCATCTTTTGATTCTCTTCACCTCTAACACCTTTCATACCAGGGACTTGTCTGGATAATCCCAAGCTGGACATACTAGAACAAAATGGCCACGAGAACATAACATGCCTCTGCTCTTTTTTTTTTTTTTTTTTTTTTTTTTTTTTTTTTTTTTTTGCTTTGCCCATCAATTTGGCAAGACGGCAGTGAAGCAGTTACTGCTGGCAAGCAGGGAAGATTCCCAGAAGGAAGTTTGGGCACGTGTGTCACTGCTAACATCCTTAGCATGTGATAGAGTCATTCTCTCCTAGGGAGATATTTTCTGCCTTTCACGCAAGGATATACAGTAAAGTGATATTTATAAGAATGCAAAGGAATTCAAAAATGTTCAAAAATAGGAAACCAGTAAAATAAGTTGATTTACTCATGTAGTTGAAGTGCAGGCCATCATTATCAGTAGCTTAGAGTTCCAAATAACCCAAAGTACAGGGACATGTTTATAATAAAAACATTAAGTAATAAAACAGGACGTGAAAGAATCTGTCACACACATGATTGTTCCAATTGTGCTTAAAAGAGACAGATGCATAAATAGGAATAGGAAAACATAAAACTAAAAATCCATGAATCACCTCTGTTCTTATGGATGAGTTTTATTTTTTCTGTGTGCTTTTCCATTTTTTCTCACTTTTCTACAGAAAATGCGCATTCCATATAAACTTTATAATTTTTTTCAATAAAAAAATCAAAAATAATAAAGAAGGATAGAGAAGTGAGGGAGGGAGAGATGCTGCGTAGACTTGACGGGGCGCAGAGCCTCTCACGGCCCTCAGAGCCAAAATGATGGAGACAGTTTTCCCTTAAATCAAGTCTACAAAATAGTATTTCGTCTGATGTTTGTAGGAATACAAGTGTCCTGGGCCCCTGCAGGCGTATGTCAGAGAAAGCAACTCGAGAACCCACTCCTGAACCCTCAAGGATGAGCTGTTGCCATGACAACATGTTAGCAAACAATTTATTAAGTACTTGAAATTTCTCTTCCTCTATTAACCAGTAAATGGGGATTGCAAAGGTCCATGTGACCCATTATTGCAAGTTCTGTGTCCCCATCTCAGAGTCTGATCTGGCTGCCAGTGGTCCTCAAATTAGGCAGCCTGGCTCTAGGCTGCTGCCATGAATATGTTTGGTAACTACCCAAGAAAGCAGTCATTGGGAAAAGTTTAAGCATAATCACCCTGGACTTGTTTCTGGTAAAGCAGAGAAAGGGACAAGAAAAAAAGGATTTGGGGAAGGGGGGTGCTTACTGATGATGAGAAAGATGAGTTCTGCATTTGGAGTACCCACTATTTTTGACAGCAGTCTGCAGCATCAGTGTGATGGAAAACCACCCACCTGCCCTCCTAGGTCCCTCTCCTGGTGTCCACATCACCATCGGCTGAGGAGGCCAGATCCCTACCACTGCAGGTCTACATTCCAGGAGGCTTGGGCCCCTGGGCATTCAGCTCCACATCATCCATTCAAGAAAAACTGCTCTGAGGGCACCCACAATGTGACAGCGCCAAGCAAGGTCCCTGTCTAACCACCCCAGATCCTGTCCACCCTCATGCACAATTCCTGTGACTTGCCCTCTCTCTTATGAAACAAAGCTTGCACCACAGCTACAAAGCTTACCTTCCAGTAAGCAGCAAGATACAGCTGCTAAATAAATGAGCTGAGCTTACGATTATAGTTGTACCTGGTATCTGTTATAGAATATAGAAGCTTTAAAAAAAAATACAACCACTCCTCATCTTTCTGCTATCTGGACCAGCCAATCCTCCTCCTCCTAACCCCCCACCTTAGCCAGCACCAGTACCCCTGGCAGTGCATTCCACGCAGGGTGCCAAGCTCTCAGGCTAGGTGGGAGTCAGGAGTCAGACTTGGAGAAGAGCAGTGCTATGGACTGAATTGTGTCCCTGAAAAATTCATATGTTGAAGCCTTAGCCCCCAGAGTGGGCCTATTGTACTTAAAGGTAGGGCTTTTGGGAGGTAATTAAGGTTACATGGAGACAGAAGGGTGGGGTCCTAATCTGATAGAACCGGTGGCCTCAAAAGAAGGAGAGAGATTTCTCTCTGTCTTTGCACACAGGCACCTAGGAAAGGTCATGAGAGGACACAGTGAGAAGGTGTTCTTCTGCAAGACAGGGAGAGGGCCCTCACCAGAAACCAAATTGGCCGGAACCTTGATCTGGGACTTCGAGCCTACGGGACTGTGAGAAAATGAATGTCCGACGTTTAAGCCACCCAGTCTATGCATTTTGTTACAGCAGCCCGAGCTGACGAAGAGAAGCAGGTGCCAAGAGGTGGGAGTGGCTACTTCCTAAAAGCTAAAGCATTATCACACTGGCTCAGAAGAGAAGTGGAACCTGTATGGAAAGAGAGTGTAAGGAGACTGTTCTGCTCAGAATGAGGGAGAACTTTCTCATAGCAGGTGCAGAACAGGCACTATGCAGGCTTCTGGGAGGGGGAAAAGGGTGGGAGGAGAGTCACACCATTGCTAACACGTGCCGTTGCAAGGAGACCTCTCGCTTTGGATGGGAATTAGATGAGAGGACACAGCGTTGATGCTCCACAAATATTTGTTGAAGGACTGACATGTTTTCCTTCTAATTGGAAACTGGGCATGCACGGAGACGACTCACAGCTGTTTAGCAGCGGGGAGGCTAGTGCCAGAGAAATGGCTGGGACCAGTGAGCCAGGGCCTTGCTATGGCGGAGTCGAAGTCATGTCCAATGGTTTTCATTTCAGCTATGCAGCACTAAAAACTCATCCTGTCAATGTTTCTCCTGGCTGCATCCATTCCAATTTTTGCACATAGCCTGGACACTACTGTCTGAGGCCACAGCAGCCTGCTCATCCCATGAATGCCACACACAGGCCTGGCTTGGGCACAAGTACTGCTGGGTTCATCCTGTTGGAGGACAGAGAGGCAAACACAATGACGGGTGGCTCTGAGAACACAGGGCCTGTGCGGGGAAGGCAGGGCCCCGTCCCTGAGGTGCAGGAGATGGAAGTTAGAATGGAGGCCAAGGGCTAGAACCAAGCCTAGCAGATCTGCACCGTCCAACAAGGGTCCCAGATGAGGGGCAGCTCTAACAAAGCAGGCAGCACCTCTCAGAGGAACATGCACTGGGTCTGGACAAAGGGCTCATGGTCTGCTACAAGTGAAGGTCTCAGGGCTTTAAAAGGTGGATAGTGTTTGTCAAAGACAAAGAGGACAGGGGACAGAGCTGGGGCCCAGACAAAGAAACTGAAAAACTTAGAGTGGCATGGTTTCTGAAGGTCTGGCTGAGCAGCAAGATGGGGGAGGGTAGGAAAGGAAGAGAACCTGTGTCTCCCAGGGCAGCATGTCCTGTTGTGCAGCCTGGTCAGTGTCACCCTGCTGGCACAGGTGACCAGCTTGTCCAGTTTTCCCAAAACTTTCCCAGTTTCAGCACTGGAAAACAAGAACAGCTAAGTCACTCCACTGCCAACCCAGGCTCTAGGTGCAGTCTCACTGTACTCTTCAAGAAGGACCTTGAAAACCTTCTATCTGCCCTGGACACCTAGATTATTTCTGAAACAGCTGCCTCCAACTGCATGACCTCCCCACAGGTGTCTACTGTCCCTTGGAAGTGGCTGCCGTTAATTGAAAAGGAGGAGAAAACAAAATTGCAAACAGTAAGCATGGTTCAGAGTGACCAAGAAACAAGGGTCCTCATCTTTGCTCCCTTGGTCTGTCTGCCCCCATTCTCACCTCTCTCAAACTCTCCTCCATATTGGACCTGACAGTGATCTTTTCAAACCCCAAATCTGACGAGGCCTCCCCTGTTGGACCCATCCTGGGCTCCTTGTCACCCCAAGGACAGAATCTAAGCTTTGATCCAGCCCTCAGGACCTTCCCAGACCACCTCATCCATCCCTCTGGCTTCTTTTCCTGCCTCATGCACAACAGCATTGCAGAACTTTTCGATTCCCCAGCCCAGCCAACTTCAGGGCCTTTGCACGGGCCAGTCTTTCAACCCAGAATATACTCTGCCCCCCAACCCACATCCTTATCCTGCCACTCATCAACCCAATTTATTTTCCTGCTCAGGAAAGTTTTTATTTTCCCTACCCTGTTCCCTGCAAGTAGGACCAATTGCTCTCTCTTTGGCCTCCCACAGAGCCCAAGCCTTCGTTTCACTGTATTACAACTATTTTAGATATTTATGTGTTTGTCCCCCACCTCACTGTTCCATGAATTCCTTGACAATAGACGTTGGGGTCTACCTCTATTTTTCCAGCCCTGAGCATGGTGCTGGGCACAAAGTCGGCACACAGTGTGTGTTTGTTGGTCTGCTAATTGATTGACTCCTAAACCCTTCCATGTGAGAACGTATCTTCCTCAAAGATTTTCGCCATTACAAATAACAAACAAGACGACTCTGAATTCCCAAGCACTTATCTCAAAGCTTTTAGTTTTGTCTACCAGCTCGTGCCACCAATGAGCTTAGCCCCAGCAAGGTTTCTGTCAAAGTACCTTCTTTTTGGTGATTTACTTTAAAATGCAACTCAGTGGCTGCAACTTAGAAGCAGCAGCGGCCGCGTCTTCAGCCTGTCCTTAAACATCTATCACCAGTCAGCTGAGGAGATGTGACTGTCATCTCCCCAACCCCGACAAGATGATTTTTCTCAACCACAATACGAGCCCGGTGAGCCATACGCTCATGGTGAGTTCCCTATCAGCTCAACATCCTAGGCAATTTTTCAGAGAATATGATTCTATCTGAAAATAAGTGCAACAGTCTGGAACTCATTTTTCCCCAGTGCCTAACTTTCAGCTTCCTATAAATACCAGACGGCCTTCCAGGCAATGACACACCTCAGAATTATCGAACAAGTATCGCTTATGACTTTGCCTTGAGCAGTGTCAGAAGGTACTGAGAGTTTACCCATCTCATTATGGCATTGCTAACAGGGTCTCAGGCAGTTTTCTGGGCTCAAAGTTCTGTCAAATTCCAGTGCGGGGAAGGTCTCAAACGAGAGAGAGAGAGAGAGAGAGAGAGAGAGAGAGAGAGAGAGAGAGAATAAATATGTGTGTGTAGCCAAGGGAAGAAACAAGAGGAAAGAGAATTCAACTCCTTCAATAGAGGAATATAGTTTCCTGACAAAGCAGAATGAGTTATCTACTGCCACACAACAAATTACTACAAAACTTAGGAGTTTAAAACAACACACATTTATTACCCCACATTTTCTGTGGGTCCGGATTCCAGGCAGATCCTGGCTGGGTCCTCTGCTTCAGCATCTGTGAAGGCTGCAGCCAAGGCACAGGCCAGGGCTGCAGTCTCATCTGAAGGCTTGGCCAGGGAAGGACATGCTTTTACATTCCCTCACATGGTTACTGGCAGGATTCGGTCTACCAGGGGCTGTTAGATGAAGGTCTTAGGTCTTTATGAGTTATTGGTCAGAGGCTTCCCTCAGTTTTTTTGCCTTGTGAACGTCTCTATAGAGTTTCTCACAAATGCCAGCTTGCTTCGTCAGGTGAATAAATGAGAGGGCAAGAGAAGGTGCCAGCAAAGGGAGAGTGCCAACCAGATGGAAGCCGCCATCTTTTGTAACCTAACCTCGGACATGACATCCCAGCACTTTTGCTCTATTTTATTCTTTAGAAGCAAGGCTCTAGGTCCAGTGCACACCTGAAGGGAAGAGCAGAAATGATAGGAGACAGGGATTATTGAGAGCCATGTCAAAACTTCCTTCCACAGAAATGCCCAGTAGAACACCAGAAAACTATCATCAGAATCTCTTGTCTAAGGCCTGGAACATAAGAGTATTTTGGAAACTCATTCATTCCTTTTACAACAAACATTTAATGAGGGTCTGCTATGGACCAAGCACTGTCCTAGATGCTAAGTGAACAAAAGCAGAAGTGAACAAAACATTCAAAAACCCCTGCACTCAGAGAGCTCATATTCTAAGGGAAGGAGAAAGACAGTAAACAAGATAACTAGTGTGTTGGGTGGTGCTAACTGCTAAGCAGGGAAGAGAATGCTAGAAAGGGGTAGGGGCAGAGGTTGAAATAAATGGCATGTAGGAAAGGCCCCAGTGAGAAGGTAACATTTGAGCAAAACATGAAAGAAGTTGGGAGCAAACCATGTGGTTATCTGGGGGAAGAGCAGTCCAGACAGAAGCTGCACGTGCAAAGGCCCTGGGGCAGAAGTATGAAGCCAGAGGGGCTAGAATGGAATGAGAAAAGAGAGAGAGAGAACAGTAGGCATGCGGCAACAGAGCTGTGGGGGGCAGATCACACAAGGCCTGGTAGGCATTTGTAAAAACTTTGTCTTTTATACTGAACGAGATAGGAAGCTACTGGAGGGCCTGGGACAGAAAGTGAGATAAATTGTCTTATAGATTAACAGGCCTCCTCTGACTATTAGGTAGAAAACAAATTTTAGTGGGGTGGCAAGGGCAGAGAGCAGAGGTCAGTTAGGAGGCTATCGCTCTAATCTAGATGAGAGCTGATGGTGGTTTAACCTAGGGTGGCAGTGCAGGAGATAAGGTTTTCAAATTCTGGGTACATTTTAGAGGCACAGCCAAAATTTTGCTGATGGGTTGGATGTAGAGTGTGAAGGAAGGAAAGAAATCAGAGATAACTCTGAGGTTTTGGCCCTCATAACGGGAAGAATGGAACTGCAGAGTGAGGGAGGAGGGAGTTTAGAAGTGAACACCAAGAGCTCAGTTTTAGAAGTGGCAGAAAACAAGGGAGGGCACCAGACTTGGAGTTGGATCTCTGGAAGAGAGTCTCGGCCCTGCATCTGGGTGACCGGGCATGGCTCACACAGCATGCTGAAAACTCAGTTTCCTCAATGCACCTGCAAAGGCCAAACCCCTCCTAAGTCCCACACTTAGCCAGCAGCCCACCCTGTACAGTGGGGCCCCCAGTCTTTCATGTTCTATGTGCATATCATGTTCCTACATAGTAACACAAGTCTTGCTGTACAGGCAAATAATAAAACTATTCCAAGAGGACAGATGACTTGAAACCAGCATTTGATGTGCAGCTATTATGTGCTAGGCACTATCCTAGGCACTGCTCATATGTTATCCATGTGTATACACAGGCACTGGGGCTCACTGGGGCTCCAGCAATCAGAGGCTGTGGTTTTCAGGTTCCTTGGCAGTAGGTTGTGGTCATCTTTCCCACGTGTGCCTGTGGTTCTCTGCATTGAACTTTTCAGAAACGGGGGTCCTGTCTGTGGCTCTCTTTAGTACTGTAGTTACCGTGAGCAACACAGTCTCTGCGTGTATACTTTTAGTGACAGGAACCTCACTACCCCATGAGACAGCCCACTCCATCATGACAGCTAGTTCTTGGGAAGTTCTCTCCCATCTTAGTATCGGCCAAAATCTGATCTTAGAGTTTTTACCCATTTACCCCAGTTCCCCTTGTAGAGAACATTTCCTTTCTGCCTTCCAAGTCACAAGCTCTTGGAGAGTTGAGAGCAGTTTTTCAATCTTCATTTGCTGCCAATGATAATAGAACCAGCTAAAATCTGAATCACACTTGGTCAGAGTGTTTTCACAAGCATTATCTCCCATTCGCCATCCATATCAGCTAAAGATTAATGCTAAGTATTATTTAGCTATCAATACTACATGGGACAACAAACAGGAAAACCTTGGTAAAATCTGTGATGATTTCATTCTGTATTATTATTCCCATTCTACAGATCTGAACACTGAGGCTCAAAGAGGTTAAGTCACTTCAAGATTACCTTTGGGTAATTAGTGTTAAAAGACAATTTCAAAAAATCGTAAACTCATGACTCTTGAATAAATAAAAAATGAACATGTGTTAAAGACTTTATTCTATCATTAATTAATGAAGATTAGGCAGATGCTACAGGTGGTTCAAAAGAGAACCCAAAAAACAGATTCATCTATAGATTAGAAATATTTAAATGGATGTAAAAATAGAGGTGAAATTTGGGGGTTGGGAGGAATGTTGAGTAGATCAGTTGAACCTCTACCAAACAGAATAGAATGTGTATATCAGTTATAGCTAACTCAGAGTTGTCAAATAGGTCCCACAAAAGCAAAATCGGATAACCAAGAAGGACATCCTCCAGAGTCTAGAGCTGGACAATCAGTTTTCCCCTTAAACACAATTTTTTCCCTACCCAGGCATAGCTAGGATCTGAACATGATTCTCTATGATTCTTTCCACTTCATCACAGTGCCCTCTAAGAAACGCTGTTTAAACCATCCACTGACTTTTTTTAAGGCCCCATCGTAGTATGGGTAGGCTTCAGTTGCTGGCAGCCTGGGAGAGAAGAAGCAGGAAGAGGTGCTGAAGAAGAAAGAGTTCAGCAAGGACAGTATGCCCTGCCTCTCCACATTTTTCCATGTCAGTAATAGCCTTTCCCTTCCTCTCTCTCTCCCAGCCTATTTCTCACTTAATAAGGAGTTGTGCTGGGTATTTCTAGCCTAACTCCCTCCCCCCGCGCTCATTAGAGAGTGCTCCATTGTACACTGAAAGGAGGTAAGGGGTTATGCATGTTTTCGGTTTTACCCAAAGTCTATAGTGTTTCAATAGTCTCTTTGTTCTCTCTCTCAATAGTTCCTGTGTTTTAAGAAATTACAAATTTTCATTCTTCCTATTGCATTAGTAGTTTGGGAAGAAAAAAAAG
This sequence comes from Cheirogaleus medius, assembly GCA_008086735.1. Taxonomy (NCBI): domain Eukaryota; kingdom Metazoa; phylum Chordata; class Mammalia; order Primates; family Cheirogaleidae; genus Cheirogaleus; species Cheirogaleus medius. The sequence goes on from VBSM01001118.1 coordinate 39,839,695, forward strand.
AAAGAAAAGAAACCAATTAAAAAATAAAGTTCTTAGGCTTAAGAACAGCATTTATAATAACTTCACAGGTCTAACCTGCACTTACTGCCGGCAGTTTAAACAGAAGGTTCCTTGAGAGGTGAGCAATAAAGAAGCCATTTAGCACTTGATCTCCAGAGACGCTTTTATCAACTCACTTGCCCCCTTAACCGTGGCTGGTTTCTGTATAATCCATAGAAAGAGGAGACAAACCAACCCACTCTCTCACATTTGCATGGGTCAGACCTCTTATTAAATGAGTTTTCCCCAAATGGCAATGCTTAGCGTACTCTGATGGCAAATGCTTAAATATTTCATCAATTTCAATAGGATGTCAATTTCTCCTGCCAGGCAAGGTGGCCTTCTAGGCTAATCTGGGGTGAGGGAGGGAACAAATTCCAAAGCAGAATGTGACTCTGAATATAGAAGGCTTTAATTCCAGGTGGTGCTCATTACCATCCCTCCCATGGCAGCCCATGTTTCTACCAACACTGGCTTGGAAATTGGAAAAGATGGAGATTCTGTTTCTGTTTGACCAAGGGATGGAGCCTGTCCATTTTCCCATTCCCTCTTGACAGCAGGGCCTGTCCTGTTCATCTCTGTACCCACAGTCTCACTCAATGCCTGGCCAATAGTTGGTGCTGAGACATGTTTGTTTAATCAAATTGAACTAAATTCTTGATTTATCTTTTTCATTCACTCACCTAATATTACTTGGTACCTGCTATGTGCCAGGTTCTCAACCAAGAGCTGGGGCCATGGCAATGAATCAAACAAGGTTTTTGGCCTTCAAAGGGCTTACATCTTAGTAAGAGAAAAAGGCAATAAACAAATGAGTGAATAAAGGATGTTGTTAATAAATAATAGCACTTCACGTAGAAATAAGGGCTCGAAAGAACAAAGGTAGGGTCCATGATAGCGAGTGATAGAGTGGTAGTGTTGAGCAGGGAAATAATCCACCTTACCTTCATCTGTCTACCCAGTAAATACTTGCTGAATATATTCCTATCCACGCAAAGAGTGCTTGTTGGACAGATTGATGAAGTTAAAGCAAATGATCTCCCATCTTAACACCACTACCCTGTCACTCTCTAAAGGTCAATGGATAAAAATCTACTAGTACTCACTGAGTGTCTACTGTGAGGCCAGGCTTTTAAGATAAAATTATTTGATTTAATCTCTTAAATCTTCACTGGAGATACTCCTTATTACTTTAGTTCTACTGGTGAGGATACAGAGGCTCAAAGTTGTTAAGGTATTATACTTTGCCCAAAATCACCTATCTGAAAAATGGTGGGGCCAAGATTTGAACCTAGCCTCCCCTATCTGTAAAATGCACACTTTGCATGTCATAATATACCAGTTCTGGACCTGAAGCATCATGCCAGATACCGCGGGGGATGTAAAATAGTCAGATAGCAGCCTTTGATGTTGTCAAAGAGATCACAAGCTCAGTGGGGAAATGAGCTGTATTCATACAGCCATAACCAAGGCAAAGAAACACGTATTTCAAGAGAGATAAAAACTGATGGATTGGCATCACCCAGGAAAGGGTAAAATGGGTCCTAAAAGACAGGATAGATCTAGAAATCAAGATGAAGTTGAAGAGGGGATGGGAGACTGTTTATACACTGGAGCATCTACAGAGTGTTGGGCACATGCATGATGAAAAGACATATGTGATGTCTGTTCCTGAGTGGAAGAAAAAGTTCATGCCTAGCTCAGACGTGATGTGCATCTCCCTAGAGAAGGGTCCAGAGAGACACAAGGGTGCTTAGAAAATGAAAACTCCACCTTATAGTTCCATCTTCTCTTGAAGCTGGGTACATTTTAGCACAAAAAAAAATACCAGAATTTCTGTTGCAGGGTTCCACCTCGGCTTCACTAAATTCTACAAATTTTATCAGTATTCCTAGGTAAACCTGGCCCTCACTAAAATAAAAGTTTAGAAAAGAGCTTCAAAGCCTACTCAGATAGGAACAGCTTACCTCTCAGTGTTGTGGTTTCCTCGTCAGTAAAATAAGATAACAAATGAAAGGATTCCAAAGTCATTGTTAAGATGAAGAGATGTCATCACGCAAAGGACTTGGCATAGTGCCTGGTCCACCCCAGGTGCTCAGCAAATGTCAGTTCCAATCTCCCTCCCCTTGATTCTCCTTTTCTATAAAATGTACCTGGTCATCTAGAAAATTTGCAATTGTCTTGCCCATTCCCTGTTCTCTTCTCAATGCATATATTCAATGGGTCATAAAGTCCTGCCAATTTCCCTACCCACAGTGTCATGCACATACATCCCTTCCTTTCATTCTTGTGACTCCTGACCTAGCTCAGCTGTTCTGGCTTCTCTCCATGCTTCATGTTTGTACCTTCTAGTTCTTCTGGGCCTCAGATCAGTCCTCCTAAAACACCCTTTAATGATGTCACTCTGAGACAGCAGAAAGAGAGAGATGGAGTTTCAATTTCTCAGGCTGTTCTTAGATGCGCTGATTGGCCGTGAACTCCTTGAGGTTAGGAAAGGAAATGTGTTAGTCCATTCTGCATTGCTATAAAGGAAATACCTGGGGCTGGGTAGTCTATAAAGAAAAGAGGTTTATTTGGCTCGCAGTTCTGCAGGCTGTACAAGAAGTATCATACAAGCATCTGCTTCTGGTGAGGGTTTCAGGGAGCTTCCAATCAAGGTGGAAGACAAAGGGGAAGAACGTGTTGTCACATGGCAAGAGAGGGAGCAAGAGAGAGCCCATGCTCTGTTAAACAACCAGTTCTCACATAAAAATTAATAGAGGGAGAACGCACTTATTAGCACAGGGAGAGCACCAAGATATTCACGAGGGATCTGCCCCCATGACCCAAACACCTCCTCCTGGCCCCACCTGCAACCCTGGGGATGGAATTTCAACATGAGATTTGGAGAGGACAAATATCCAAACTATATCAGGAACTGTTAACAAAATGGGAACATCCCTGAAGTAGAAAATTATGATGAATTCAAAAAATTCCATGTAGTTACAGCAGACAGGAGGCTACGCGATGTTGGGCATGAGGTGCTTAAATAGCACTGCCATCGGTGGCCCAGGGAGTATCACAGGAGAGACCACATCCAAGTAGCCCCTCTTTTGCCCATTAAAATTGAGAAGCCATTCTTTGCAGTAAAAACAGCAAAATACAACTCTCTCCAAGGGATAAAAGAAGAAGCAAAGGGTTGAGCCTGGAAGAAAAAACATTCAGCCTACAGAAAAGACTATGGCTGTGGTTGGAGTGAAACACAGGCTGCCCAGGGGGAGCTGCTGTCCTGAGACATCAATTAATAGAGACCAGATTCCAAAAGTACCATGCAGCATTTGAAGATGCTGAGCCAAAGACACCCTGCAAAGAGTACTGGTTGTGACATGTCCACACTGGCTGGCTGGCTCAAGAGAGCATTGGGCAATCAACAGGAAAGACAGGTCATCTTTCCACCCAACCCAGCCACGGTTCCCAAAGAGAAGAAAATATGCAAACCCACGACAGAACTCTTGGGGTAGTGCTAGATGGGATATGTACTAGGCTTAAATTTCTTTTCCCTATGGAAGCCTACCTCATCTGAAAAAAAGAATAGGCTGGGTACTCTACCACATGCTCTTGCTAGAATTCACTTTCATAGCCTTTATCGTTTTTCATAATTGTCTACATGTTTGTCTAAAGTCTGTCTCCTTTCAGTAGACTAAGAGTGAAAGGAGAGCAAAGGCTTTATCTGATCTTCTCTCGTGTCCCTGGACTAAGCATGGAGCTTGGCACTGGGGGAGGATAGCAGGGGTATGATTGCTCCCATCTCTACTAGCTGTGGCTAAACGACCTTTCCAAGTGGCCAGCTCTTCCAAGCCTTGGTTATTTCATCACCAAAATAAGGATACTGATGATATCAACCTCATCAAGTTGATAGAGGATTTCAAGAATTAATGCACATAGACTATTTAGGTACTCCCTGGCATATAAGAAGTGTTCCGTAAATTTCCCTTATTATTATTAACTATTAATATTTTGATCAGGTCTCCATAAATACTTGTTGAATGAATGAAGGAAAGCTTACATTAGTTGCATACTAAACTCTGCAACACAGCCTTGGCATCCACAGATTTTAATATTTATCACTTCCATTCCTCATGTCAAGAGCCCATGGCTTGTTGTCATGCAGTTTTTGTGTGGCATCCATCTCAATCATCCACTTACCTAGACCAAAACCCAGACGTGACTTAAGGGGGAAAGGGGTCGTTCAACAGGGGTTCACACCTCAGCTGAGGTTCCCATTCCAAGAACATCCAGGCAGAAGCCAAGTTGCCTGGCTTCCAAAAAGGCTGAGATTAGAAACATGTCACAATATAGAAGGTGTCACAAGAAGTCCCCAGACACTAAGTGGATATCATCCCAGAGCAGTAAGATCAGAGATCACCAGTTGCTGGAACTGACCCAACCACTCTAAAGCAAGCCATTCAGGGGACTGGCTTGTGGATGGATATGCAGCACCTTTCATGGACTGGCTTGTGGATGGATATGCAGCGCCTTTTGGGTAGAAGCTGTGTTCAGTGCCTGGAGCTGGGCAGGTGTGGGCAAGCTTGACCTAATGAGAAGAGATGTCCATTGAAAACTGACTTATTCTTCCTCCTCCCCTAGGTGCCAGGCATTGGGCAGCAGCCGTCTCTACTGGGGCACCCGACAGTCGCCTGGGAGGAAGGAGAAAGCACAATCTCCTACCTGGACCAAATCTCTACCTTTCCCACCTTCCCTCTGTCCTGCATGAGAGATCTGAAGCCACCTGCTTCGCCACATACCACCCAGTCAATGTCTCTCAACATACAGCTCAACTCAATAAGCCTCCTTGAAATGACTTAAGCCCTCACCACTCCAGGAGGACCTGGCTCTCATTCGTGAGGGTCAACTCATGGGTGAAGCCCACAGAGGATCTGGGCTCTTCCACCTCCAATAACACCTTCCACACCCCTGTGTCCACTGTTCCCCAATCGAGTCACAAAGACTTCTGAAAAACAAACACGGGAGAGCAGAGAAGATATCACAGTTTAGCGTCTTAGAGCTAATGGGGCTGAAAGAGCTTCTGCTGGAATTTCTCTCTCCCTAAGCAGATAGGCAAAGCCAGTGCTGGTTCTCACGTGGGAACGAGTACAAGATCCTGCAAACTGCTCTTCCTATCCCAAGCCTCTCCAAACCATTCCCCTCCCTTAGCAGTAACCTTCCTGGAATAAAAATCCAATCACCGGTGCCTACATTGGCTTCCCTTTAAACCTGGGATAAAATCCAAATTCCTTGAAATGGCCTACCAAACCCAACATGAAGAGCATCTCCCTTTCACAACTCCAATCCTACCTGGGGTCACCTTCCCCACTTGCTGTTCCCCGGCCACACGAGTCTTCATTCGGTTCCTTGAACAGGCCAAGCTCTCTCCTCCTTAGGGCCTCTGCACATGCTGTGCCCTCCACCTGCGACGCTCCCCACTCTTCAGGTGACCAAGAGAAGGAGGGGCCCTCTCTTCCACTAGGTCTCAGTTCACTGCCGTCTCCCCAGAGAAACGGTCCCAGCCACCACGTCTAAAGTCCACACTTGGCTCTGCCTGGCTTCAGCACCCGTTTAGTGTTAGTCATGGTATTTACTATAATTTGCAGTTATGTGAGTCTGGGATGTCTTACCTCCCCACTGGTCTGTAAGCTTCATGAAGGCAGAGAATGTGCCTGTCTGAGCAGTGTTTATTCCCCGTGCCTGGCACATAGCAGGAGCTCAGGAAACCCACTGCATGAATGAATCAAAGAGGGAACCCACTCCACCATTTACAGAAGTAGTGAATATTCAGCAGCATCATTTGTGGCCAAACACTGTAGAGGAGCTGTGTGTATAGACATATTTTTTATATATGTATATACACACACACATATAATATATATGTATTATATGATTATATATTATATGTGGTATTTATATTATAGAAATGTAAGTATTTATATTCATATATCTAGTATTTATATATTATATGCATTTATTTATATTAAAATAAATGTAAAGAAACCTATTTTATACATATTTATTTCTCTATTCTGACCTAAGCCTCTCTGGTCTTGTGGGATAGGCATTATCATCACCGTTTTACAGATGAGGAAACTGGAGCATGAGAGGTTAAATAATTTCAATCTAAGGCCGCACAGCTAATAAACGACAGCTGTTTGACTTCTGTCACCACCACTCACAGCGCCTGGATAGCTCATCTCAGTTGTGGGACTAAAGGCAAGTGTCCACGCGCTCCCTGCAGTGGAACGCAGAGGGGACATGGCAAGTGAATCCGTTTGGGCGGCAGGGCCCAGGGGAAGGCTCGCCGGCCGCCACGCCCCTGTAATGGCTGCTGGCGGGAACACTGCCTCTCCCCAGCTCTACTTTGTACCCTGCAGGAAGCGGGCTACGAAGGAGGATTTAAACGTGTCTGCCAGGGCGTCTGCTGTCTCTCCCGGGACTAATCTGCCGTGAAGCAGATGCAAAGCTTCATTAATCACTTCCAATGAAACATGAAAGAGACAAAACCCCAGCGGACACTCCCTGCTTCCAGAGTCCACCAGGGCAGGGCTTGTCCCACTCCAAGGGGCCTGCTTCCCCGAGGGAGGGCCTCTCCCTCGCACCCACGGGGGCCCTGCAACCTGTGCTGGGCCAGGGCTCTGCCATCTGGACACAGGCCAGCTGAACCACACTGTCCATCAGGGTATTTTGCTTTTAATTGAAGTGAAATTCGCATAACATAAAACGATCATTTTGAAGTGTAAAATTCAATGGCATTTAATACATTCACAATGTTGTGCAACTACCACCTCCATCTAGTTCCAAAACATTTCCATGACCCCCAAAGAAGACCCCTACCCATTCAGCGGTCACTTCCCATTTCCCCTTGCCCTGCCCCTGGCAACCACTGATCTTCTTTCTGTCTCTATGGATTTGTCTGTTCTGGACATTTCATATACAATATGTGACCTTCTGTGTCTGGCTCCTTTCACTTAGCATAATGTTCTAGAGGTTCATCCACATTGTAGCTTAGATAAGTACCTCCTTTGGGGTTTTGGCCCCTTGCCAGTTAGAGATGTCAAGTCAGAGAGGGACACGGCAGAGAACAGAGCTGACAACCAGTCTTTTCTCACCTTACCCAGATGCCCTAAGAAATGGGGGAGTCAGACTCATATTCATTTGGAAACTTTCTCTACCTGCAGGAGGTGGGCAGCCCCTTGGGGGAACTCATGCCCAGCCAATGCATCACCCTGCAGAGTGCCAGGGCCGGTGCCAGGGCCCGAGTTTAGACCAGACCCACTGGAGACACCAGAGTCCAGCCCTGCCCTGCCTGGCGCTGGGAGGTCCAGCACTCACAGAGAGAAAGGGAAAACATTAATATTTATACACCTATATGTTTTTGCAGAAGAAAACCAACCTCAGCAATCCTAAGAACTAAGCAATCCCCGAAGTTTAAATTGTGCTGCATTTCAGCCTCCAGGACAACAGACTGTGGGCTGACCTCACTGTGGCATTAGCAAAGTACATGACACACAGACGGAGGGTCAGAACGTTATCAGTTCCTTAGACAAGGGCCCTGAGTCATGACTATAAATACATCCATTAGATCCTCTGGCAAAAAAATCAGTCTCGGTACTGAACACCCATTACCTTCTAGCAGGGGCAGCAGAATCGTTTACCATATATATTTGTATAATTCTTGCTCCAATTCTTCCCTTCTTTCTTCACCCAATGTCATGGCTACTCCCCTCCAATACAAAAACAGTGGGATTTACAACAGAGTTTCTCAATCTCAGCACTGTTGACATTTTGAGTAGGGTAATTCTTTGTCCTAGGGGTCATCCTGTGAATTTTAGGGATTTTAGCAGCATCCCTGGCCTTTACCCAATAGATACCAGTGGCACCTCTTTCCCAGTTGTGACAACCCAAAATGTCCCCAGACATTGTCAAATGTCGCCTAGAGGGCAAAATCAAGAACCACTGACTTAGAGTCAGGTCAAAGACAGCAGCTACAGAGAGGTTTCTGACGGTGGTTGCGTGAGAACTACAGGTATGGGATCTTGAGCCGTGCTTCCAAAATTAGGTTAATTACAATCAACTCTGAATTATCCAGGGGCCAATTATCCAGATTAGCCCAGCTCCCGCCCCCACACTACCTGCATTCCACCCAATTCACCAGCCACTCAAAGCAGCTGGTGCAACGGGAGAGAAGGAATTTAGAATCGAGAATGCAGACTCACGGGAAGGTTGGATGATCTATTCTGTTTTGTTTAGGATGGAGAGACATGCATGTGTTAAAAGGCATCCTCCTTGCATCTTGTGGGCTTTTAATGTTGCACAGCCTTCCCCCAGCCCCTGGAAGCAGAGGCACTAACGGGAGGAGGAAGGGGTCCCTTCCACTCATCTCTGGACAGCAGTAATCCCCTCCTGTTCTCTGTGGGCAGGGGAAATTCCCCCTCCAAAGGCCCACTTGCATTTTTTTCAGGCAAATAGACAAGGAGTGAGGTCTTCTCTGTGGGACTAGCCCAGACACAGTATCACAATGTTTGAGGCCACAGAAGAATAACATATGCACAGAAAGGGAGCACCTCATTCTCATATTACAATAAATAAATACACCAAAAACTTCCCCTCAAGCTATCTTCCCCTGCAGCCTTTGCTCCCTTTCTCTCCTCTCCTAGACAACCAAACTTCTTGCAAGAGTTGCACTCACTCACCTTTCCCTCCTCAAACCTCCCACGTACTCTCAAACCCAGTGGATGAAGCCACCCCCATCCCACTCCCTGAAATCATCCTCACCAAAGTCACTGATGAGTGTCCACCTTGTCATGAATCTCATGACCCCTTTATCCTTATCTAGGATGTAAGATCCCCGAGGGCAGGGAATTTCATCTGCTTTGTCCACTTTTGCATCCGTAGTACTGGAACAATGCCTGGCACATAGTAGGTGCTCAGTCTATATTTGTTGAAGGAATGAATGAATGAGTTGATCTCACTTGACTTCTGCGAGGCATTTCCAATGCTGATGGATCCCTCCCTGTTGAAATGTATCCTTCCCTTGGTTCCCAGGAAGCTCCCTGCTGCTGGTTTTCTTCCCACCTCCCAAGGGACCCTATCCCAGCCTTCTTTATGGAGTCTACTTCCTTAGTTTGTCCATCAGATGTTCCTCAGAGTCTTGCCTGGGGCCCCCTTCTCTGCTTACCCAACAACACTCCCTTCCCAGACCATCTATTTTATTCTCTTGGCCTCAGTTTCTACCCAGAGAGGACAGTACTGCTTGAGCTGCCCTCCATCCAATCATCATCTTTCTCTAAGAACATCTGGATCATCCTCTGGAGAACTAGCCCTCCCTACTCCAGCCTGTCCCACATATGGGTTCTTAACTCCAGGGCTGGACACTCGGAGCCTCACCTGCCCCTGGCTTGAGTGAATGGGTCAGGAATTGTAACATGGCCCAACACCAGCCAAGGCATGTCTGGTTCAGACCTTGAACAGTTGGTGAGGAGAGTTCTCTCCATTCCAGCGAACTTAGGGGAAAGTGTGCCCAAGAATTTAGCCTCTCACAAAAGTGAAAAGTGAAGAGATAAGAGAGAAAAACCCGGAGTGATCACTTCATGTGAGCCGCTGGATTCAGGTCTACTTGAAGAACCCTACCCCAGAAGTTTTCGATTAAATGACCCAATAAATTTACTTTTGGTTCATGCCAGTTTGGGTTGGAGTCTATCCTGCATAAGCAGTAGCCCCGGCTAGAGCGATAACTGCCACATCCATATCATCAGGCCTGATTCAACTCAGCATCAGACCCCCATGTTCAACTGCCTATGGACATTTTATGGCCCCTGTCACATGGACATGCTGCTGGGAACACACTCCCTGAACCAAAATCTGGCTTGATTAGAAAAACCCCTCACCATTGCACAATCAACCCCCCATGTTGTCCTCGTCCCACCTGTTAGATCTGTTGCCCAACCACAACCCCATCACAATGCTGACTTCCTCTCCACTACGATTTCATTACATTGCTGAAAACAGAAACCTGGGATGCTTCAGTGGGGAAGCTTATCTTCAAGATGTCTGCCATCCATTCCTCCCTTCTGTGGAATGCATGCCATTCCCTGGCTGAGAGCTGGGGCATAAATTTCTTCTCTTTTTACATCTTCCCTGGTTTTAGTTATTTGTTTTTTCCAATAAAATTCAGTGGTGGTGATGTGATCTCCTGGAACTTTTAGTTCATAATAAGCCTCGCAACATCCACAGCCACAGAAGAAGTTCAACAATCCTGAGGTGGCCATGATGTAAGGAAGCCCAAGACAGCCACAGGAAGAAGCCAGGCAGAGGGAGAGTGCGATGCCAACTAGCTCCCCAGATGTTCCGGTCATCACAACCTAGGTGCTAGCCATGTGCTTAGAGGAGCCATTCTTGTACATTCTAGCTCCAGCAAATGCCATATGGAGAAGAACCAAGGTTCCAGTTATGTGGTCCTACGTGAGCTATGCCAGCCATATTTGCCTTCGATCTACCCCAACTGAGCCCCCAAATATCATGGATGGAGACACACCTTTCCACTGTGCCTGTCCTAATCCATGACCCACAGAATCATGAACATATGAAATGGTTGTTGGTTTCTACACTAGGTCTTGGAGTAACTTGTTATGCAGCAAAGATAACTGAACCATCCACTATTGCTCATGCTTGCAGACCATCCCTGGGATCCACCCAATACCAGGCACTTCTCTCTAAGGTATCCCTGGCCAGAAAAATCTCTCTTGTAGAAGTGAAATGAAGTTATCGATTTGCCTGTCTTTCTCCCTTACCGTAACGTGGTCTCCTCCGGGGCTCAACAGTGTCTGGTGCTAAGATAGCAGTATGTATCTGAAGAACAAATGAAAGAAAGGAAGGAAGAAGGCCCGCACACAGCTGCCCTCCATGAGAATGTTCTGCGAGTCCTAGAACTAACCGTGTCTTTGGGACTCGGTGGCAGCAAAGCAGCACTGCAAGTGTTATTATAATAATAGTGACGGGTTCCAAGCCTGGTAATCATTAACCATCCCCAGGAGAGCTAGTTAGCTAGCAAAGAAGAAAGCCCCCTCCTTGGGGCTGGGAGCGCCAGTGCCCTGATGGCACTTGGCTTCAAACTGAACTCCCCACGCCTTCTCACAGAGCCGATCTGTCTATAAAATTGGTGGTTTCTATAGAAACAGAAGCACTGTAGTAAAGCGAAGGGAAATCGTACATTCTGTCAGCGTACGGAGATCAATCCTGTTCTTACACAGGGCCAGGACTCTTTCACGCTTTATTTTTGAGTATCTCAACTTTCATTTCCATCCCAGCCATCTCATCTCATATTTATGAGGCTCCTGTACTGGTAATCTTGTCCCTTCTCGCCTAGCTGCCTTTGTTAAGTATGACCACAGGCAGAAGTCCGTGGAAGCAGCATGGAACCCCTGGCATCTGCTTGCGGTGCCAACAGGTCCAAAGCCCAGTCTCGGAGGTAGAACTGGGACCCCTGGCGTTCTGGAGGAGCACCCGAGATGGTGGGCAGGAGCCCCTAAGTGAGTCTCCACAGCCCCCTGACTGGACATTATGAAAACCTACCCTGTAATCGGGTACTTGTTTTACATGCCTGTACCTTTGCTTTTGACAGTCTCCAAGCTCTTAAATATTAATATGTCTGCAATCTCTGTTTTGTGCCCCAAAGTGCAAGTGCCTTTCTAACAGGCAAGGAATGAGAACTTAGCTTGTATCTGAATAACTCATGCTATTTCTGATCATCTATGGAGAAAATTCGAAAAGGCACAGGTTATATTTTAATATTTTAGATGAAGGTCCAAATTTTGAGGCACATGTTAACTCACGAAAGGTATCTGCTTTAATCTTGATTCATTCTTAAAATAAGAAATAATATGATGTTTTCTTCATCAAAGGGCACTTTTATAATACCTGATCTAACAGCAGTAAATGTGATTTGCCTTTTTCCTGTTTTAATAAATGGCTGGTTGGATGAATAGGAATAAAAAGGTAGATGAATGAGGGAATGAAAGATGAATGAATGGATAGATATGGATGAACTATATGATGGATGGATGGATGGATGGGGAATGGATGGATGAATGGGTAGATGGGTGGGTGGATAGATGGATGCACAGATATATGAATGGATGGGGATGAATTATGGATGTGTAGATGGTTGATTGATGGATAGATAGGGGACGGGTGGGTGGGTAGATGGATGGATGGATAGATGGATAGAGATGAACTATGGATGTGTGGACATGTGATGGATAGATGAATGAGGAACGGAGGGATGAACAGGTAGATGGGTGGGTAGATAGATGGATGGATTGGGATAAATTATGGGTGTGTGGTTGGGTGATTGATGGATAGATGGGGGATGGGTGGATGGATGGATGGATAGATGATGAGCAAATCGTCTATCAGGATAATTTTTCTAAAATGTAAATCAAATCATCGATCCATTTATTCCTTCACCACATTTTTGAGCACCTACCACTCAGGCACGATGTTAATTAAGCACAGAGGACTCAGCAGTGGATATTTGAGATAAGGTCCCAATCTTTGAGGAGCTAGTATTTCAATATCTTTGGAGCAGCAAATGGCTTTAAGGCAACAAAAGTGGGTGCAGGGAGAGGAATGCATCTATCGCCCCGATCCAGGTGAGAGTTGATGCCAGCTTGGTCTAGGATAATAGCAGTGGATACAGGGAGGCAAAAATAGATTCGAGAGTTATCCGCAGGCCTTGATAACTGACTGAGTCACACAGCCCGGAGTCTAAATCTCAGCTCAACCATTTACACGCTGTGTAAGCCTCAATTTCCTCAGCTGTAGATCGCAGATAATTGTACCTGTCTCCCAGAGTTGCTATGAGGAATAAATGAGATGAAGTATGTGAAAGAGCCAGATGTACGACCTGGCCAAGAAAATGCTTTAAACATCAAAAGCCTCCATTTTAGAGCAAGGCACCCAGAGCCCTAGCCCTAGCCCCAACTATGAACTGTAAGGAACATGGCACTATTATGGTGAAGAGTAGCCAGAAGGTTGCAAGAGAGGACTTAAATGCATAGCAGGACAGGTCATCTGGCCACCCAGCATAGAGCCTACTCCTTCCTCTCTCCAAGGACTCAATCAGCTGCGTGCCACAAGCCTGCTCCACAAGATATCTGCATCCACATGTCACACCACCCTCGCTGGCCATTAAAACAGCCACAGAAGACTGAGCCCCATCCACCTCACCAGAGGCAACCACCAAAAATCAAACTTCCATGAAGCCAGAGTCACAAGGCTGCACGAACCAAGGAACTGAATGCATGCCCCTGCTCATCTTGTCCCTGTGTAGCCACAAAGCACGAGAACAAAAATAAAAATTGCTGGGCAGAACTCTAAGCAGAATAGCATAGGAGCAAAACATGGGGATACTGGGACAGCTAGACTGTCTGGTTTAAATCTCAACTCTGCCCCTTAGTACAATAGCTGCATGACTCCAGGCAGTCTGTTTACGTTCTATGAGATTCAGTTTCCTTATCTGCAAAATGGGGATAATAAGTACCTTCCTCTAGGCTTTAATGATAACTAAAGCATGCAAATATGTAATGCAATTGGAAAAGCACCTGGAATAAATAGTATATAAGTGTTTGCTCTTATCACTACCAATGCTCCAGCCACCTCACTAACTACACGAATGTGCTGTTCCATCTGGTCCACATGACAATCCTGAGAATGAGTTACAGAGAGGAGGTTTGGATATAGATCTACCAGCATCTTGCTGTGTAACCTTGGGCAGACACCGAACCTCTCTGGGGCTCTCTTTTCTCATCTTTAAAATGGATACAATAGCACTAACAGCAGGCACCTTATAAATGATAGGGTAGAGGTTTTTTTTGATGTGTACTCAAAAAAAAAAATCTTAGGCTGGATAAATAATCCCTTCACAGACTCAGATCTGAACTCAGCAAAGCCATCACCTGCTACTGTCACGCCCTCTAGCTCATGACTGAAACAGGTCCCTTCTCCACCAGTCTCTTTCTTTCTTTCTTTTTTTAATATCACTCCTGCCTCTGCAGAATCCGCAAAGAAAACTAACCCAAGCCAACCCAAAAGAGAGTCCAAGGGTCGAGAAAAAGAAAGCAAATCCAAACCAAAGACAATTCCCTGAGGTAGGCAGCCTGGGAGTCAGCAGAGGGATGAGTCTGCATGAAGGTGGGGAGGGGTGGACAGAGCTGTCCCTTCCACCAGTGCCAAGCTCTCAGCCAGCGAGTACATAGTGAGGCTGACATGACCACCCCCAGTGTTTAGGCTAGAAAACTGAGGTTCAGAGATGTGAAGAAACTTGCCCGAGGTCACACAGCTCAGCAAGAGACAGAGCTGGGATTTCAAAGCAGATCTGACTCCACGCGCCCTTGCTAGGACACCCGCTGCCATGCCTGGGTGGCTCCTGCAGGATAAGAGCATGGGTGAGTCTGCAGTCGAACCGCAGCTCAATGCTTGCTTGAAGGAGAGCACAAACGACCTCTGCCCCCAGGGTCACCTCCACCTGCAGTAAACACCGCAGAACAGAGTCCACCAACACTCCTGGAAGAGCCTCCAGCCCCAGGACTCAGAAGAGCCATCTAGCTAAAGGGGCTCAGTCTGCGGAGAAGCTGAGGTCCCCCCCCGCCCCGCCCACTCACATAAAGGCAGCAGAATTCCCCCTTGACAGTTCCTTGCAGTCTCTCCAGGGCAGAACCCAGATAACAGAACCTGCCAGACAGGGGTTTCCTCAATCTTGGCACTATTGTCATTTCGGACCAGATAATTCTCTGCTGTGGGGGCTGCCCTGTGCTTTGTGGGATGTTTCCCCACTGAATGCCATTCATACCTTGCTGCTCAGTTCTGTCAAACAAAAATACCCTCAGAATCGCCATATATCCCCGGGAAAGGAAAAATGACCCCAAACTGAGAATCACTACCGTAGATGGATATATCACATCCTGAGAGATAACAGACGGGCCTGAGAGATGTCACAGGGGCAGGAGGGGCTCCAAGGCCTCCCATGGGATGGTCAGACTGTAGAATGGTCACCTGGGTGGAGGCTAGGCCCTCAGCTCTGCACACCCTTAATTCAATCCTGTCCGAGTTGATTCGTCTCAGCAAGACTAACTTAGGGGATCCAACTCACAAGAGGCCGATGTACAACCTGGATTCCAGGGTGTTGATTTCCCAGGAGAAACAGACCTTGCAAGCAGACCAAATTCACGTTATCTGGGCAGCACATTCTTTCCTGGAGGGAACGGTGGGGAAGCAGAATCATGATGAGGCTGTTGCCTGGTGAGCGGAACTTGAACGAGAAATTGATGGAAGATTTGGGTGAGTGCTCGTGGGCCAGGCAAGTTTCCCTCCCCTCACTAGGGAACAGAGCAAGCACCCCGGCAGGTTAATTCTGTACCAATTTCTGTGTCTTCTACAGTTCAGCCGTGCCCTGGTGATACGTGCCCAGCGGACAGCCCCGCCAGCCTGCGAGTGGCAGAAAGGCGAGTATCGCGTGTTACCCACCTTGCAGCAGCACAGCGCTACACAGGAGACGCACTGTCCGCTTGTGTGTTTGCTCTTCTACCATCTGCTGTCACGTTCTTAAGAAGGAAGGGTGTGTGGGGAGACGAGGCGACCAGCAGCCCCCCCGGAACTTGGCCTGAGGTGAGCAACACGGCTAGGCTTTCGATGACACTGGTCACCTGTGTCCAAGGAGGTCTCCATGGAAGTGGAATCACAATATTGGGAGAAGAAGATGGAAGAGGAGAGGAGGAGCAGGAAAGGAGGAAAAGAAGGAAAAAGAGAGCGGGAGGGGAAAGGGAGAGAAGAGGAAGGAAGGGCAGACAGGTGAGGTAGGGGGAGACAGAGCAGGGATGGGGAGAGGAAGGAGGAGGATTATGCACAAGCTCACTTCCCACGGACAACGTGAGTTTAAGAAGCACCACACGCTCTCTGCCCCTCTTAGCGATTCACAACACACATTGCCAGATCACTATAAATCATATTAATGACCATCATTAACATTTATTGAGCTTTTACTGTGTACAAGACACCATTCTACACGCTTATCTGTACTAACACCGTGAATCCTTACCACAACCCTGGGAGGCACAGAGACAGTCGATAACTTGGTTATTCTGGGTTACCAGACAAACCAGCCAGTTAGTAAAGTTGCAGGGCAGGGAAACGAGGTACTCACTGACCCAGAGAGCCCTGCATGAAAAATCTACGACCCCAGAATTTCCCACACTTGTTTTTTTTTTTTTTTTTTTTTTTTTTGGTCTGCTGTCACAAGCGACAGCTTTCAACAGGCTGAGGAACACATTCTGAAAAGCACAGTTCTAGAACAGTGTAGGTTTGGTTCACCCTACTACCTGCATACCTGAGGTCTTCCTAAAATAAGCCTAAACTGTCATAACTGAAAGGTAGAACAGTCATTAGCATGATGATCATTAGCATTTTTTATTATAGTATTATCCTTCTATTTATACTTAAGTTATATTATTATTCCTTAAGCTTTAAAATTTCCCCATGAGGAAAGTATTATGATTGTTGTGCCCATTTCCCAGATGAGGAGGCTGAGGCTCAGTAATATTATCTGACTTTAATCCCCAGCCAGCACATTGCGGTGGTGGCACAGGAACAAAGGCTGCGGCAAAGTGTTCATACCAGGACCTCACTGCAGGGACAACGCCAGGCGGCAAGAGTGAGGGTCAGAGAGAAGTGAAGGGAGGGAAGGAGGGAAAACAAATGCAAGGTGGAGCATTCCCAAGCCAGCCACAGCTTCACAAGACAATGAAGCCCGTTGCTGGGCCACACAGCTGTGTGGCAGCCCGCAGCCTCGGAGTGTCCCTTCGGAGGAAAGGAGAAGGATTCATCTGCAGCCTTGTTTCCTGGCTCTCTGGTCAAAGTTTGTCCCACAGGATATTAACTCTCTTGCAGGTACAGGTTGTGAGAGCCAAGCTCCTCCATGCAGCCGTTGGAGAAGCCACATCGCACCCCATGGGAGGGGCCTCATCCAGGAATCATCTGCTTGAACTTGGACACCCAGGACCATGCAGCTCCCACCGTGGTGGGAGTGATGGAAACTATGCCAAAGCCGGGCCTTCTCCCCACAGGGAGGCAAGAGGATCAGTGTTGCTAGGAGCTCAGGTGACAGTGGCAGTGGGCAGGACTGTACCTTGGGCAAGAAGTCAAAGCTTGGGACACAGGAGGGCCAGGTGAATCTAGGAGGCACATAAACTGATCTAGGACATCACATCCTTGGATCTATAGTGACTACTCCTTTGTTCAGTGGCAAAAAGCATTCAAATATTCCAGTGCCAAGTCATCTGGATCTGAACCGCCCATTGGAAATGCAAATTCCTGGGCCATGCCCCTGAACTAAAGGAGCAGCTTCATCAAGGGATGGGACCGTGGAACCTGCATATTTTTAGCAAGCTCCCCAAGTGACTCTGGTGGACACTACAGCTTAGAAACAGCTAGGACAGTGTCATAAGCTGTCCTAAGCATGCCTAAAGTCCCCAACTCACTTCACAAGAAAAATCAAAAACCGGAAGTGATTAACTACAGATCAATAAAACAACAATAGCTCTTGCCATTGAGGGGTCAAATGGCAGTACACAGAAGCACAAGGTCAGCCGGCCTAATCAGCGGCCCTCGTAAACATCACTGGCTCCTAAATATTTATAAAACAGGTCTCCTGCATATGAAGTTAATTTTTTATACAGCTGTAAGAAAAGCAAATATGTCTTTTAATATCATACTCTATATTGATTTGATATTGTATTTCTTTTTAAATGACTGAGGGGTTCAGTCTTTGTTTACTATTTTCCGTATCGGGGGAAGCTATAGGAGAGAGATGCACGAACACACTTTCTGTGCTTGGAAATAAGGAAAAACTTCCAATTCTTGCACATTACGACTCTTCCTTGGTTCCCACAGCCCAGGCTGACATCACATGCTATTTAATGGAGAAAAATGGCACAGCACGAGGGAAGGCATGGAAAGACGGTGTCAGTCCTGCAAGTGAGACCCTGTCACGTACAAAGATTTTCATTAATAAACCTTCTAGCACCTACAGTTCCAGCGTACTATCCCCGTCTCCAGAAATTTAACAAACTCAGATTTAATTTTCTTTTTCATTAATTAATTTTTGTATTCATCTCATCCATTAGAGCCTAATACCTCCCAATTACACATTAGAAGCTCAGAGGAAAGTTGGTGATTGAGACGGTCCCAGGATTCCAGGAATGCCCTGCTAAGAATGTCTGCTTTAATTAAGTTTTCATTAATTACTCTCTATCAATTAATATTTTGTACTTTGGGCCCAATACTTGTGATCTCCACATCATGTGCTCTTAAATGACACCTCATTTATTGCAATCAGTCAAGCAAGGGGCCCAAAAAGAGTTCAGCAGAAAGAGCTGCACACAGGCTCTGTGTCTCACATACAAATTGCACATGGTGCTTTCGGAGCTGAGTTTCATCCCAAACTGTGCACTGCATTGTGAGAGTCTAGGTGCCCTAGGGGGAGAGGGGGAGAGGGAAGGAGAGAGAGGGAGAGGGAAGAAAGGAAGGAAAAGGATGGGGAGGGGAAGGGAGGGGAGGGAAGGGGAAGGGAGGGCAGGGGATGGGAGGGGCAAACAAACAAACAGAAAGTGTCTGATCCAAGCAACTCATTTGCACAATAGCCTCACCAACCTTATAGAACATTGAGCTAGAACATGTTTCTCACCTCCACGTTGTTCCCTGCACCTCCCCCTACATCTTTACTAGGGGAACACATAATTTATCATCTGTACCAGGACACTTTTGAGAAGGAAAAGGACTGTTATAATAATTATGCTGAGGAACAATAGCCATAAACTGGGACTATCCCCAGCACACCAAGATGTATTGTCAACCCAACCCATCACCTCTCAGCTGTTAACTGATGAGCGACCCTCGGCAGAGAACCACCTCTGCAAGGCAGCAATTCTGCCTCTGCAGCCTTCATATAGCCCATTATTTGCCTGAAAAATCAATAGACCTTGATTAATGATAGTGATATGATGTAATCTCTACCTCCTGAACTCTCTTAGTATTCCTACTTTCTTTCTTAAATTAAATATTTGAGTTCACCCAGTATGCTTTTTCACCTTGTATGTTTTATAATTTCTCAACTATTATTTTATAGAATGTCACTTACTTATACCCAACATCTTAACCTAATGGTTAACCTTATGGTTAAAAGTAAACTGAAGCCAGACTGTCTGGTTTTGAACGTATTAGTGGGGTATCTTTGAGCAGTTTGTTAAGCTGTCTGTGCCACAGTCTCATCTGTAAAATGGGGATAAAACCGTACCTACATCATAGGATTCTTATAAGAATTAGATGAGCTGACATATGTAAAGTGCTTAGAACAGTACCCGGTTCAGAGAAAGTGCTACGTATGCACTTGCTAAATTAAATAATAATAATAACGAGTTAAGGAAAGGAAACAGTGATGACCAAAAGAAATAACTAATTTCTAACACTACAATAAGCAGAGCATCTTTAGCTTAAGGAGAAGAGAGGACAAGAAAACCAGATTCGATGGAGCACAGATTCCTGTGCCAGGGACGGAGCTAAGTACTTTAAACACATCATCTCATTTAATCCACACAACAGTCCCCAAAAGTAGACATTGCTATTATCTCCATTGCACAGAGGAGGAAACAGCCTCAGAGAGATGCAGTGACTGGCCTCCACCATACAATACAACAAAATCCCCCAAGGATTGAGCCTGGGTGGGACAACAGAGAAAAACAAAACAAAAGCCCAGGGTATCAGGCCATTTTCCCCTTCTGCTTGAATCCTGCTCATTTCCATCTTCCACGAACACCTGCCCCAAGAGGACCTTGCCCCCCTCTTTAAAGCCAGGACCCACCCACAAGCCCTTCCTTGGTTCTGTGAATGGCTGACACTGGCTGGAACTTTCAGGAAGATTTCCTAAGTCCTGAGGAGGAGCCTAAGAGAGAAAACACTGGAGGCAGAGAATTGGTCCAGGTTAAAACAGATGAACAGTGCCCAATCTTCCAGGGGGAACTCACTCCCTATCTGAGACCTCACCAACCTATCCCATCCCATGCCTGGCTCCTGGAACTCTCCCCTCCAAGGGCTGACCCCCTTCCCAAACACCTCGTCCCTCCCACCATCCATTAACAAGGAGTGTCTTGTTCCTAGGTGACTAATAGCATGCCTGCACCTTGACCACCCAACCTACTTACTACCTACTGGGAACACCCCCTTATACAGTAACCAGTGAGATCTTAAGTCAATATTAATGAATACTTTGATAGATATCTTAGTCCATTACTGCTGCTATAACAAAATATCTTAGATTGGGTAATTTATAAATAAGAGAAATTTATTTCTTACAGTTCTGGAGGCTGGGAAGTCCAAGATCAAGGCACTAGTAGACTTGGTGTCTGGGAGGGCTTGCCCTCTGCCTCCCAAAAGGCACCTTCTTGCTATGACCTCAGAGGAAGGGGAACAGAAGGACAAACAGACTCCCTTAAGCCTTTTTATCAGGGTACTACTCCCACTTATGAGGGTGGAGCCCTCCTGACCTAATTATCCCCTAAAGGCCCCACCTCATAGCAATATTGCATTGAGGATTAAGTTTCAAGTATGAATTTTGAAGAGACACAGACAATCAAACCTTAGCAATAAAGCTTAGCAAAATATCTCATTTAGTCAATTTAATAGAAGCATTCCTTCTCCAAGTTTGTACAGTCACCAGACTGCACTTGACACAGCTTCCTCTCCTGGCAATATTAGGGAAATGCACATGCACACATGAACACATACGCACACACCCCTTAAGCAACTGGCTTGCTAATAAACAAACAGCAGGTGATACAAGATGTCAGAAATCGCACCTGAGCAGAGAGTAAACAGTGCCCCAAATAATTCATTCCTCTGTTTCGGAAGAACATACCAGGACAGGTAGAACTATTCCCATTTATAAATCACTAAAAATGAAAAATATAACCAATAAGTGGCTAGGAAGATACTTTGCAAATTAACCAAGAGAGAATGAAGTATGCAGAGAAAATACACTTTCCTAAGGTGATTTATTGCATGAAATGCCATTAAATTTCAGGACTATCTGCTTTGTGTTCTACATAAATTCAAAAAAAAACCTAGTTTCAATGAAGAAATTTAAAAAAATGAGATGAACAGAGATAAAAAGAAATGTGGCTTAAAAAGTTAGGAAAAAATGCAAAGATAGGTAATAAAATAAAGAATGTTTGGAATTCAATAGTTGATAAGAGAATGTTAATGTATTTAAAAGCTATAAGGAGCACAACTGTGGAATAGGGAAGTAGTAAAGTGAAGACTCAAACTTGCCAGAAACAAAGGAAAAAGGAAGGCAGCGATGAAGATCACCATGGTGTTGTAGGTTCTCTAGGAACATAAAACCTTATTTTATCCTTCATTACAAGTGGAACTCCATATTATGATCCTTTTGCTCAGAAATACTGGATGTCTTAGTTATTGTACACAACTGGGTTCTCATTGGATAAGGAAAATAAGAAGTCAGTCCCTAAGGAGAAATATTATAGTTACATTACAGTTACATTTGGAAGGAAGTAGAATGGGTGTCCTGGAATAGAAGGAGAAAGAGTTAACATGGTGTTCACCCACACAACAGACACCTCACAGAGATGAACAAAGATGCCCTTGGGATAGGGTAAAGGAAAAGAGATCAACTCAACTGCCTTCTAAGAGGAGGGTAGGGGAAGGGGGCTCTGAATGCACCAGGCAAGGGCACTGTGGTCAAATGAATAATGACCACCTAAAAATACCCACATTGGAATTCCCAGAACCTGTGAATATGTTATCTCACAGAGCAAAAGGGACTCCGTAGAAGTAACTAAATTAAGGATCTTGAGATGGGGAGATTACCCTGGATTATATGGTAGGCCCAGTGTAATCACAGGGTCCTTGTACGTGAAGGAGGGAGGAGGAGAGTCAGAGAGGGAGATGTGCCCACAGAAGCAGAGCTCCGAATGGTATGGGGCCAGGAGTCCAGGACTGCAGCTCCAGCAAGGAGACAGACACTCCCCTACAGCCTCCAGAAGGAACAGAGGTGTCCTGCAGACACCTTGACTTTAGACTTGTGACTTCCAGAGCTGTAAGATAATAAATCTGTGTTTTTGTTTTAAGCCATGAAATCAGTGGTACTTTGTTACAGCAGCAAGAGGCAACTCATACAAGTACTTTATTACAAAGAGGAACAGAGATGCAGAATTAACTCTCAGCTTCTATATCTTATGCCTAGTTTATAGGGTTGATCCTTTCCTATCATTAGTTGAGGTACTAATATTGAATATGATAATAAATGTAGACTTTCCCTAGAGATTTCAGAGTGCTGAAACTTTGGCATATTAGATGAGCCTGTTATTGTAGGTACCAGTGCAGAGAGAAAGCTCCCAATAATAAAATGACCAGAAAGAAAATTAGAAATATGAAAGATAAGAGAGAGATGTTATGTGGGTAATGAGAATTCATAAAAAGTAGATTAGAACAAATAAAAAACTAAACTACACCAAATGTCTTAAACACCCTGAATAATATTTTTCCAAGCATCAAAGAAGAAAAAACAAGGTATTGATATGGACAAACATTTGTATAAGTAAATTACTAACCTCAGACTTCTCTAAAGTACTGGCTGAAAATGCTAATGATTAGATATCTGCAGAGTTTAAAGCATTCTATGCTCATTTATGGAAAAAGCAGAAAGATATTTACAAATGAAAAAGGACTTAGAAAGGACATGCAGAAACACCACCTCCACTATCCACTCCATCCCTCTACCAAGTGCTAAGAGAAATACCCTAACCAAATGGAGTTATTTTTTAAAATAGCAAATGGGTAAATACATTTTTCAAGGCCTGTCAGTGAGCACCAAAGCTAACTAAATATAAAATTTTCTTTAAAACTGATGTAAATACAGTTAGAAACAGAATGTAAATGCTATTAATAATTCTTTTAAAAAGATAGATATGTCTAAATAATAATTATTAGAAATAGGGATAAAAATCCCATACTCACCATCAACAACTGAGGAAATGAATCAAGATTATATAATGGTACATAAAACTATGCTGCCCACCTCACCCTGCACAGAGGGAAGCCAATAAGGTATTTTGTATTTTGAAGACAATCACAAATAAGTTTCAGGAAAAGTTAAATTTAAATATATTTTTAAGACAGCTAAATGTATCCAATAGTAAAACTAAAAGCAGGATGGAATATGAAAACCTAATTACTAAATAAGGAATCAACAAACTCTTTCTAGAAGGGCCAGAGAGTAAATATTTTAAACGTCTGGGCTACACACAGTTCTTGTTTCATATTCTTTGTTCTGTTTTGTTTTGCAATTCTTTAAAAATGTAAAGCCATTCTTAACCTGGGTGCTGTCAAAACAGGCTGTAGGTTGCCAACCCCTGCACTAGAAGGGAGGTAGGGAAAAAGTCAAATTTAAAAACAAGCATAAGAAACAGAAAGAATTCAACGAGATAATGAAATTCAGACAGAATATAGCAGTTATGACATTAGTATAAATAACCTCAACTTCCGTAGTAAAAGACATTGACTCACCGACTGAGTCAAAAATGGCGTATATCTGAATGTTTTCCATTATACATGATCTTAAGCAATTAGATTCCCAAAAGATTAAATTTGAAAAAAATAGGTAGGTTTAACAGGCAAATGTCAATAGAAAAAAACGCAGGTGTACCAATATCCATATCAAAGTAGAATTCAAAGACAAAGCATTAAATAGTACAAAAAAGCCATTTTACATTCATAAAAGGCATAATTCACAAAGAAATCTTAACTACCATGACCTTTTCTACAGCAAGTAACACTGCATTGAAATATCTCAAGCAAATTGTTAGAAACCAATAAATCAACAAAAATACAATAATAGTACAAGAATTTAACATACCTCTCATAAGTCCTGACAGATCAAAAAGGGAAATTTTAAATAAGGATAAAGAAGCCATGACTAATAAAATTAATGACATTAATTTAAAGACATATATCTAACTTTTTTCCTGCATAAAATTATTTTTCCTCTGCTTTGAGTATTTTTGTAAAATGATGACCAAAAATTAATAACAGTAAGGCCACAAAAAACCCTCAACAGATAATTTCTGTGTTTTATAAGCTGTATTATCTGACCATGAAGTCAAAGGTTAGACAACATTTAACTATTGATAAATTTAAATAGAGCAGAGAAAAAGACATAACACAACACTATTCATTTCAAGATTTCTGTCATAACCATGATACCAAAATCTAAAAAAAATTATAAAAATTACAAAACCATAAACCACTACTGTATACATATAAAAATTCAAAACAAAATTAAGAAACCAAGCCCTCTCATATATTAAAAAAATAAAATGACATGATCAAGTAAATCAGAAACACAGAGATATTCAGCATTAATAAATCAATTAACATATTTAATCCAAGGAGAAATGTATTTTAAGTTTGAAATCATATATCAATAGATGCCAAAATGTATTTTATTAGAATAAATATCCATTCTTGATTTAAATTCTTGGTAAAATAGTTGAATTATCGTTATTTGAAAGTGATTATCTATCTAGGAAAGCCATGGTAATCAACAGAAAAATTATTGTAACTTATACTCAAATTCAATAAGATATCTAGCATAAAAGTAAATAAATAAACTCACAGCTTTTTCCTATAATCCTATCAACCAACAAAAAAATAGAAAGCAGTGGAAGAAGGCATCCTCTTCTATAAATACACACACATATACATACACACATGCAGTGATATAAATAGACACTCATCTGTAGACAGAGGTGTGACTGTAAATGTTTAACAACAGGTCCCCTGGGAAAGAAAGTCCTGATTTATAGCATTTGCTGATATCTGTGGCTTACATATTCCCACAATGACCTATTTCGAACCACCCACATGTTAGCACTAAAGGCAGAACTCAGAAGAGTTAAGCAACAGGAGTGTTTCCACCATACAGATATGCAACAGACATAAATAACTCTAAGAACACAGATAATATAATAAAAGTAGTAAAATAATTAGGAAGTCATGAGTTTTGAGTATTTATTATCTTTGTTTTTCAATAGAGGTTATACAGTTGTAGGTTTATGTAACTTAAGCTTTAAGAATGCCTGTGTTTACCCCGCCGCGCGCGCCCGCTCATAACGGACAGAACTCCCCTGCCTCGGAGGAA
>VBSM01001118.1:39883784-39899730 GCA_008086735.1 Cheirogaleus medius
GATCTGATTTGTGGCCTAGGATGTGATCAATTTTGGAGTAGGATCCATGGGCTCACGAGCCACATTTCAAGTGCATAATAGCCACCATCAGTTAGCAGCTACCGCGCTGGATGACGTAGATGTAGAACAGTGCCATAACCACCAAAGCTCTGTCCAGCAGCACTGGCTAAGATGATAAAATCCTAATCCCTTATGGGGACCTGCAAGGCCACATGATCTGGCCCCCACTCACCTCCCCAGCCTCCTCTGGTAGAACACCTGGTCACAGGTGTAACACTCCAGTGGCTCACCTGGCCCTCAGTTCCTCAAACATGCCAACTCCTCTGGTGGAACACTTGGTCACAGGTGTAACACTCCAGTGACTCACCTGGCCCTCAGTTCCTCAAACATGCCAAACACTGCCCATCTTGGGGACTGCCTCCCACATCACCCACCCTCCCCTTCTGGGTCCTCAGCTACCCCCTCTATATCCTTCAGGGTCACCTCAAACTTCACTTCCTCAAAGGTGTTGTTCCTGACACACACCCCAAGCTGCAATTTATACATACAGATAAACAATAATTACAGCAATTATTACAACCTCTCATTATTGCCTGCCTTTCCTTTCAGGCACTTAGGAGTTTGTAACTACTTAAGGCAGCTGTCATCTGAAAACCCGATGGTGTAGGGATCCTCTTCATCCTCTTCCGAGCTCAGGCACGCACGTGGCTCCCCCAGAGCGAGGGATCCCGTAGGGAGACCAAGATGGAAGCTGCGGTAGCTTTTATTATAATCTAATCTTGGAAGTGACGAATCATCACTTCTGCCGCATTCCACTGGTCATAGACACCAGCCCTGGAACAGTGTGGGAGGGATCACACAGGGTGGGAAGACCAGGAGGTGGGGGTCCTGGAGGGGTTATCCTGGAGACTGGCCACTCCAGGCTGTCCGCATGTTTGTCACTGGGTCTCCAGAGTGTGGAGCAGAGAATAAGTGCTCCACAAAGATTACTGACACAAAGAATGATCAATTGAGTGTCCTTCTCATTGGACAGGCCTTAATTTCCTCACCTACAAAATCAAAGAGACAGGCCCGAAAATACTTAATGCTCTTTCCATTTCAAAATGTCCTTTGGTCCATGTTGACTATATAGTCTCTGTGCTTGTCCTGCTCGTAGTTAAAGTGGTGACATCTAAATAAAAAGGGTGAATCTGTGCTCCCTGGGGAGATGCACAAGGCTTCCCCCGCTCCCCCTTGGGTCTAGTCCAGGGTTCCCAGCCCCCATGCACCACAAGCAGCTCTGCCTTACATCACATGGCAACTGACAGGTTCATGACGGCCAATGAAATTATATGCCCCATGCAGCAGGGAAACACACACTCACGCAGGACCAGCAGAGCCATTTACTTTTTATTAGATGCTTCTCCCAGGCAATAAACCAGGAGAGACAGAGGCTGTAGGGAAACAGGAGCCCCAGGTCAGAACCTATGATTGGGTCAGCCACTTGCAGCAGAGATGAGCAGCAAGTCTTGGCCTCAAGGGCAAAGAGTCAACTGATGGGACATGCTAGGAATAAGGGCAGCCACCTGATGCAGTGGCAGTGTGCTTTGTGACCTGGAACTGCCAACACCCATGATCATCATGACGATGGAACAGCTACCTTGTATTAAGCATCTACTACATCCAAGACATTTCACATACTTTATCCCTAATCCCTGCAACATCTACCAAACAATAAGTGCATGTCTACCATTTATCATAAGGTCTCAGGATAGCATCATACAGGGTTTGGCACACAATAGGCACTCAATAACCATCCATCCTGTACATGAATTAGTAAATGAATAGGCAGGTACCACGAGATGGGTATTATTATGCCCATTTTACAGAATAGAAAACTTAGGTCTGTATATTTGCTTAAAGTCATGTGGATCAGACTGAGTAGGGAGCTGGGTTTGGACTCTCAACTGTATGATTCCAAGTATGAGAAGAACCTGGTCATATTACGCCAAATCCTTAAATATTTTGCACACGGGAGCAAGCACAATTAGTAGAAATCTGCCAATTTCCATGGGATAGTGTGGTTCTTCAGGAAAGCACAGACTGTTAGATAGATAGCAAGGGATTCTGGGTCTCCTAGGGACGAAAGTGGTTGCCTCTGCAGTTCACCCCCAAAACAGGCTTTCAGAGAGGCTCATGGGAGATCCATATGCATAGTAAGGCTCAGGTCATATAACTCCCAACTGTCCAATCAAAGTGGTTCCACAGTCACGTCTGAGCCACGAGGGGGATCCCAATCTGCACACTAGAAAACAAGAGACAGACCATAGCCAAGCCCTTTTTTCTCTCTCTCTTTTTGCTACGACAATGGGTCCGGTCGTCATCTGTGGTATATGTATCTCATTCTGTAAACCTATATCTTGCTCTTGTTCTCTAATCCTTTCTCTCCTCCATAAACTTCATTTTCATGCTTGCCTTACTTTGGTGCATCTGATCATTTTTCGACCATGAGCGCACCAAGAACGGACATTTCAGACTCCACTCCAACAAGATCAGGAAATATTCATGAACAGTGAAAGATGAGAAAACTTGGCATTTTTGTGGTTTGGGAGGTCCAGGGTATCAGCTCAGCAGTTTGTCAGAGTACATGGGGCACACCTTGGCCCAGGTGGCTGGTGCACTTCCTGAGTCAGAGCAGGTGAGCTGGGGGGAGGGGGCAGAGGGGGTTTCCCAGCTAGGCTGAAAAGGACCTCCCAGCTATCTCTGGGGGAGCAGGAAATGTGTCACCCTAGAAACAAGCATTAGTTTATTATTACCCAAAACTCCACTGGCTCCCACAAATCAACTCAAGTTGTTAGCACAGCAATGTTTTCAATCACACACACTTGATTCTGTTTCCCCAACCATCCTTCCTCCCTCCCTTAACAGCAGAAGAGTATACAGATGGCTATATTTTGTGATTTTGCTCTCACACTTCATTTACCTGCCTTAAGTATGATTTCAACTGGGAAAATAGATGATTAAAAGCTGGAATTTTGAGATGTAAACTTGAAATCACTAAGAATTTGAAAGGCAATGAGAAAAGCACAGAAAAACCTCAAATCACAGAAGGTCACGCCCCTGTCATGTTGCCCCTGGGGCTTCCCACTGTAACACCACAGCCCTTGCAGAGATGTTGGAAGAAGAGTGAGCAGCCTTAACCAAGGTCCAAAGAGTAGGACACACTTAGACACTTTGGTTATTATTGGTTATTGTAGAAACAAAAAATGTGCCTAAGCCTCATGATACTCATGCACAAAATATCACTTTATGAAGCCATCACCTTTTCAAAGATACAGTAAAAATAATATGTACTTTTAAAATACATTTTAAGAGTTAGGGGGAAAAACATGATTGTGAATGATTTAGAACAGGGGTTAGCAAACTATGGCCTACTGCCTATTTTTATAAAGAGAGTTTTATTGTAAAAAATGTATTGGAAAAATCTTTACTAGCTGGCTCTTATGAGAAGTGTTTGCTCAGCCCTGACTTAGATACTTCATTGATGTTTTTTGTTCAGTATATTCATAATGCTGATATTTATGAAGATGTTAATTTGGTAAGTGACTGATAGTAAAATCATCTGGTACATGGTATTTGGGGTTGTTTTGTTTGGGGATAGCAAAGTGTTTGATTTTTTTTAATGCATGTATGAATTTACACACAAATGGGCCTACATCAATAATGATCAAAACTTCAGAGAGCCATAGTGTGTATCAAGGCCACAGTAAACTTGATGCCCTAGAAATGTCTGCATCTTTCACTGACACCCCTCCTCATCAAAGAGTATGTTCGACAGGATGGTAAAAATGATGCATCTTAGAAAAATAAAGCAAAATGGTCACCTGAATTGTAGTTTTAAACAAACGCATAGTAAAATAAGAAATTACTTTGAAAACTTAGGTACCGTCATGGTTTCAGAACTCTAAGTCAAAGTCTTATTTTTCTTCATGGAGGGAATAAAATCATGGCACAAAGAAAGGTCAAAATCTAAATAAGGAGAACTAATTCACTGCTCACCTTAATGAAAAGGGAAGCCTGCAAAGTTAGATGATTTAGCAGATAACTGTTTCATAACTGGGAAACAATTGTGTTTCTAATCAGAAAGGGTTTCTGTTATATAGCAGGAAAAGGAATAAAAATTACCTGGTAGGAATAAAGGGTATTAAATTAATAAATTCAAGGTGGAAGGCGAGCTATACAGGTGACTTAGACTTTATAGAGAGAAACAAACCCAAGAGAGAAGGCAAGGAGAACTCTAAAATGGTGTGCATTATTTTAACTACGAAAATCAGGGAGACTAAAAACAGAGTAGGAATTTGATCAAATACAGTTAAAGGTCTTAGTACTTATACTGTAAAAATCTAACCTCAATGAATCAGACACTCTGGGAGGAAAACAAAAAAAAAAAAGAAAAAAAATATCCAACCTCAAGGGGCTGGAAAGGAGGCACCTTTCCTATGCTAAGGAAATAGTCGTAGAGGCCAGCACCCCTAATCTCATCTTTTTCTGTAAAGCACTAGAGAGTAAATATTTTCAAGTCTGCAGGACATCCCGTGTCTATCACAACTACTCACTTCTGCAGTTGGAGTACAAAAGCAGCTACAAACAATACATACAGGAATGAGTATGGCTGTGTTCCCATAAAACCTTTTTTATATATTTTTTAAAAAGGCTACCTGAAATATTGTATGACTTCAGCTATATAAGTTACCTAAAATAGGCAAAGTCATAGAGATAGAAAGTAGAATGGTGAAATCTAGAGGCTGGGAGGCAGAGAAAACCGGGACTTGTTGTTGAATGGGCAGTTTCTTTTAGGATAATGAAAAAGTTCTGAAAATGATAGTAGTGATTGTTGCAAAACACCTGAATGTACTTAATGCCACTGAATTGTAAACTTAAAAATGGTTCAAATGGTAAATTCTATGTTATGTATATGTTTTACCTCAATAAAAAAAATTCTAATACATTTTTTAAGATAAACACATATATACACATATGTGACTCCTTGTTGCAAAGATCTGTCTCATCCTTGGGATCCCAGTGCTATCTTCTACTTCACAGAGTGAAAGGTTCCATGGAATAGCTTTAAAACCAGGTTCAAGGAAGCTCAGCCCATAAAAATCTCTTAGTAATGCAAGAAGGTTAAAAAGTCTTCCAAATATGGCCAACAAACTTTTAATCCTATTAAATAATTTTTTCATGTTGAGATGAGAATAGTAAAAAAGTTCTTGGTTTTCTGTTTTCTCAAAGTAGCATATGTGGCACAATTTCTCTTGAAATTATGTTGACATATGTCACATGAGTATGTAAGAGATAAATAAAAATCAGCAATTAAAACAAACAAAAAAAGAGGCTATCTAATTTGGCCCCCAGTTTGCTGTCCCCTGCAGTAGTTCACCCTTGGAGGAAAGTCCAGGGCAGGGTCTGTATGGCACATCAAGAATGAGGTCATGAGAGAAAAAATTTGAGGTCTGGCTAAAAGGATTAAATTGAGCCTATACATTCCAGGAGCCTCCCCCACTGACTCTAGACAAGTTGCTGTGGGTCATAAACAATACAGATGCACATCCATGTTGCCTCACCTGTTCCATGCATCGATGCCCATCCCTGGAAAGGTGAAGAAAAGGAGGAAACCCAGTCTTTGGGTGTTCTGTGTACGCTGGCCCGGGACCCGAGGAATTTAGCTGCCCTGCCCACCCTGTCTTCCTGGGGATGCAGGATGGAGGGCAGGAATAGGAGTTAGCATCTTTGTCCAGCAATCAAGACAAAAACTCTTAGTGTGTTAGTGGCATGTGTCCTGATGGCTGAGCCCAAAAAGAAGTTGGAGGATTAGAGTTGATTAGGGGGACTGTTCCAGTTATCTGTTTCTGTGTAACAAGTCACCCAAAAATTAGTTATTTAAAAGAATCACAATCATCTATTGTCTCACATGGTCTATCTGGATCAGAAATCTGGGGACAGTTTGGCTGGGCGGTTCTGGTCTGGAGTCACTTATGTGATTGCAGTCACACCAGGACTGGTAAGCGGAGGGCTGGTGGGCATCTCTCTCTCTCCCTATAGTCTTTCCATGTGGACTAGCTTGAGTTGCCTCAGAGTATGGCCACCTCAAGCACGTCACATGGTGGCTCAGAGTTCCAAAGGTGGGTCTCCCAAGAAATAGAACAACGAAAGTTGTATGGCCTGTTCTGTACCCTAGCCTCAGAAGCAACACCGCATCACTTGCACCACATTCTGTTCATCAAGGAAGACCCAAGATTCAAGGGCAAGAGCCACAAGCTGATCACTTGGTGGGGGCATCACAGCGTTCTGGAAAAGCACATGTGATGGAAAATATGGATGTGACCTTTTTAAATATATACAATCTGCCATAGGGACTAAAATTTATTTGAGACTTTTAATTTAGTTACATATGAATAAAAAGCAAAGCATTCAAGATAAAGAAAATATTTTCCATCTTTATTCTTTCCTCACAAAATCCTTTGACCAGCATTTCCCAGAGTGACAAACCAGGCCATATGACATAAACAACCTGACTTCTCATCACTAAAACCCACCAATGTCAGCCCAAGATATTGCATCATGCCACCTGCCTGGAAGCATTCGGAACTTCTCTGCTTGGTGATTGCCCTGACATTGCTTGTAACACGGTGAAAAAACCAATTTATGTGAGTAAGTCCTGTTGAGAGACTATGACACAAACAGAAGAGAAACTGCCCAGACAAAGAACCCAAAACACATTGTCAGCTCTCTACTCAAAACAATCTTCCAGGTGACAGTTTTAAGGCAATACAGTCTAACCCATTCAATAAAGGGAAGAGTAGAAAACTTTTTGATGTTTTTCTTTGGATTATAATTTAAAATACTTGTGGCAAAGGTAATGCTATGTATTTATCAAATTCCATTTCATTGATCTCTTCCTGGGTATAAAAACCCACCTCGTTCCCAGCCTCTCTTGCATTCGTATCAGGACTAGGTGACTGGAGTCCAATCAATTGCATGAGTTGTAGACCACTTCCAAGCCTGACCATAAAATCCAGTATAATGTTCCACACTTCCTCTCTCTCCTCCTTCCATGTTGACCTTAGAGGCCACATGTCAATGTCACAAGTTAGAAGAAACCCATAGTCATGGCTTGGAGGAGCCAAAAAAATCCCACATTGAAACGTGACTTGAATCAGAAATCACCTTTGTACGTGTGTATTAAGCCATTGAGATTTTTTTGCCTTTCCTGCTCCAAAGGTAAATGCAAATTAAGAAATTCAAAAACTAGGGTGCTATTTTAATTTGAGACAATGTAATTTTTTGGTATGTAGGTGCCAGCTACATTCCCCAATCAAGGAAGCCACTGACATTTTGGAGTTATTTGTTATTGTAGTGTAACTGAGACTAGTCTAACTAACATAATATTATGTTATAGCCAACATGAATACATTAATGAGCAGAATTAAAAATTCACATTCATTTTTAAGCTAAAGAATAAAACTTTAAAGAAATGTCCTGCTCGAGGCAGATTACTCTGGCTCCTGCCCCAGACCCCAGGGAGCATACACACATTGTCTTCTACTATTAGGAAAACTTCAGTGGAAATGTCTGAGAAGCACCCTAAGGCATTTGGCAGAGACAGCCTCTAAAGCCGGATGAAACCCAGTTGTTACTTCCTAACTCTAAATCGCTGAGCAAGTCACTCCCCTTACCTGAGCCTCGGATTATGTGACGGGGAAATAGCTGCTTTTGTACAAGTCGGTTACCATTTTGGCCAGCTGGCCTAGAACAGCAGAATTTGTCATAGAGAAGCAACAGCCCTTTGTTTAGGTAAAACACCTTAATGTGTTTATAAAAGGTGAGGCCTAGGAGGACATGGCTGAGAGAGATGTAATTTTAAAAAAAAGTAAAATTTTTAAAGTAAATTTTTAAAAAGTAACATTGTTCATTATGATAAATCATAGTAATATTGGAGTGCCCAGAAATCTCTTGAGAAGGGTCCTTAAAGGACAAATGGAGATGAAGGGCTGAGACTGGAGCACAGAAATATAGTGAGAGGCCAGAGACTACAAGCAGTATTGGACAATGAGAATTCTCTGTTGTATTAGTTAGCTATTGCTGCCTAACAAATTACCCCAAATTTTAACCGCTTAAGACAACAAACCTTTATATAGTTTTACATAGTTTCTATTGATCAGGAATTTGGGAGCAGCTTAGCTGGGAGCTTTTAGTGTGGGGGTCCCTCATGAAGCCGTAGACAAGATTCATGAATAAACAGTTAAAAGCAGAAACAAACACAGTGATTCAGTTTCAAGTAAGAGCCCATATTAAAAGTGTTATAGCAAAGAAAAGAGGATCAGAGCTGGGGGAATTGGGAAATCCCAGTTCTAGTCCTGTGTCTGCCTTGCATGCTTGTGTGAACCAAGTGGCTCACCCAATTTGGGTGTCTATTTGAGGACTCAGATCACCCTTAAAGCCCCTCCGAGCTCTGAAACACTAGGCTCCTGAGGACTAAAAAGCTACCCCAAGATGCTGGGCACGAGAGACAAGGACAGGTGAGCATCTTGGCACTGAGGACAGACATCAGGCCTCACTGAGACTCCTGGGGAAGGATCATCTTATTCTTCTTGCAACATGCCCAGGAGACAGAATTATGCCATCAGACCACCTCACTGCCTCCCAGAGAAGAAATCCCATGTCTCTAAGCAAGAGCCTCTTGTTCTTTTTCTTTCTTTATTTTTTCTTCTTTATTTGAAAAGTCTGTTTCTATTACGATACCAATCCCACTCATTGTCACCTACTTAACACAGCTCAACCTGTCTCTGCTCTGCTTCCCATGGTTGAGCAGAGAAAGGAACACAACCTAATTGCTGGGTGAAAGAGAACGAGAGGAGAATTCCCAGAATGAACTGTGCTTCCAGGAATGTCAGGCAGGCAGGAAAAAGGAAGGTCCCACATCTCCGAGCAACTGATAGACGTCTGCCCCCTTGCAGGGGCTATGTTTAAATCCTTACAGCAACCCTATGAGGTATGCCCATGTCACAGGTGAATGTGGGAGATTGGATTTGAATGGCACATGTGAAGTCAAAGCTGGGGTAAAGCAGCAAAGAAGGAAGGAGGGAGGGAGACAGGGAAGCTGTATCTGCGAGTGTTTCCTTTCAGGCTGGGTGTGAAAGGCTGGGTCCACTTCGTACACACAAGCTCTTCCTCCTATTAAAGAGATTTTGACCTCAATTAACCCTTAGGGTGTATGGAGCAGTGGGAAGACTATTAGAAAAAATTCTCATCTGCCTTTGGTGTGGAAGGTCATTATAACCAACTTGCATAGTTACTTGAGAACCAGAAGAGTATGTTATTAAGCACGTGGACTGGAGACTGAGTTTGAATCGCAGCTCTGACATTTACCTGTGTGACCTTGAGCAAGGCTCACAACAGCTATGTGTCTCAGTGTCACCATCTATAAAATGGGGATAACAACAGCATCCACTGAGAACGTTTGTTAGACATGTTAAATGAGTCAATATATGTAAAGTGCTCAGAAGAGTAGCTGGCATACAGTAACAGCTCAATAAATGTTTGCTGTTACAATAATTAGTGGTAAAGAGTATGTTCTCCAGAGCCAGACTCCCAGCATCCAAATTCCATTCAACCATTCCGGAAGCTTGTGACCATGGAGAATTTACATAGCCTTTCTAAGCCTCCATTGTCTCATCTGTAAAAGGAGGGGAAAATCCCACCTCAGAAGAGTTGTGGCAGATGGTATTTCCAAAGGTGACTGCAACAATAGCTCCCACTCACATGCTTTTCTACACTGTGACTACCACTGCCCCACCAACATGTGGAGGCTCATTCCTCTCCCTTTGCACCTGGTCGTGACTGTGAACCCTTTCACAAATAGGATGGATTTGTGAAAGAAACACAGAAACGATGTGTAACTTCTGTGAGCAGGTTAGAAAAAGCCAGGCAGCTTCTTCCTGGTTCCTCTGGCATGCTCTCACTCTTGGAACACAGCCTCCATGCAGTGAGGAAGCCCAAGCAGTCCAAGAAGAGGCACACATGGAGAGAAACTGAGGCTTCTGGCCCACGGCCAAGCACGTGGTCACCAGGTAACCGAGCCATTCCCCAGCCCCCAAACTGTCCCAGCAGACACTGCACAGAACAGAGACAAGCTCTTCCACTGAGTCCTGCCCAAATGTATATATGTGAGCAAAATAAATGATTACTATTGTTTTGAGCCACTAAGTTTCTAGGAGGTTTGTTATGCAGCTGTTGTAACTAGAACAGAAATACTGGGGAGATTACTAAATGACTATAATATAAGCACTTAGCTTCAAGCCTGGGAGGTGTGAAGTGCTCTTTAACTATGATCATTATTGGTATTGTTCAGTAGCTTCCCAAAGTCCACAGCTAATAAAGGTCATGACCAGGATTCAATCCCAGTCTCACTTACCATATTACACTGATGATCAGAAAGGTAAGCAAATCCAATGCCCAAGGATTCACACACCTCTTCTCCCACTGGTCTTGCGGGCGAGGCTGGAATACAAGATGGGAACACGGGCAATGCCTCTTTGGGGCCTGGTCACTCGAGTTTGGATTGAAAACAGAGAACCCAGAGACATGGATGAGGGACCATTGACTAGCATTCTTTATTTTCCTTTAAGCTGAGTACCAAGAGTTAGAAATAGTTGTTTCTCAAGGGAAACGCTGCCTCCTCTATGGAAAAGTAAAATATGCAAACATTGACCAGAGGATAGAAGAGAATGCATAATTCACAACTAGCTGTCTCTCTGGACCAAGGCAGGAAGGAGGAGGTTGAACTTCAGGTCAGAAAAAAAAAATCATAGCAGTTGCATCCCAGCACCTAAGTATTCAATTACTGTAACGTTTTTTGCCCCTTGGGAGACCACTGGAACCTGCATCGGCATCAAAACCTTTCTTAATATGATTCTGCGGTAAGCTGAGATATGCAGCACCCTGGCAATTGATATGCAAATTAAATAAACAAAATGACATAATAAATAATTAAATCAGTCTAACATGATGAATGAATTAATCATATCAGAGTGATGAGAAGAAGCCAGAACTGTCACCCATAAGATCATTGATTTGAGAAAAATGAAACATTCATAACGAGGCCATTTCAGCATAGGGTGTGCCTCCTATATTGATTGCCCACACTGGCCTTTGCAGAGAATAGGTGCTCAACAAATATTAGTGGAATCAAATGGACTTTTGCCACCAAGACCATCCCTCTGCAGTAGATGGAATTATTCATTCAATAAGTGATTGCACCTACATTTTCTCATTTAAATCTTATTTAGGAATAAAGTAGCCCTGAAAGGTAGGCAAGGGTAGATATTATCATCTCCCACCTTACAGCCGAGCAAAATAAAGCAAAGAGACTAAGTGGCTGGTCACATGGTTGAAATGAGAGGAGCTTGGGCTCAATTTGGAACACCCGACATCTTGTGAGGTATTACCTCCCTCTGCACCCCATAGGTGAGGATATTTCTGTCTACATGAGCGTGAGTATGTGTGTAGGGAGAGATGTCACAGCCACCCATGACTTCTCCAACCATTTCCCACAATAAATCAATCCCAGCTTTATTTCAAGTTTAGACCTGAATACATCTTGTACCTCCCCCCATTTTTGCCTTTTGTTTAGTTACTATACATAGCATCTCTTTATAAGCAACTAAGGAATGCAGATAAGCACAAGGAAAAGTACTGTGCAACCATTAAAATTAATGATGAAGAAAAATAGCCACACGGGAAAACTTCCACAATATACTGCTGATCAAAAGCAAAAGGGTTTCCAAACAGCATGTATATTATCCACATTATATTAATATACACACGTGTATACAAATAGGCGGGAAAACTAAAAGTATGTGTTAAAAAGTAAACAGTCATTATTTCCACATGGTAGGATTGTAAGGGTTTTTGTTCCCTCTTTGGGTATTTTTAAATTATTTTCAGAGATTTATACAATAAGAATGTATTACTTTGGTAATTGCAATTGTTATTTGTAAAATTAAAGCAAATTATACTGGTGGGGGTGGGAAATAAAAATACTTCTGGGCCCACACCAAATAGAAGTTATTCATATTTAAGCATTTTGTTTTGTTTTAAAGAGGATTATTTACCAATATGATGAAATTTTGAGACTGTGTGGGATGGGAAACAATTGAATCCTCATTCCACAATGAGACAGGATATGCCCTCAAAGAGTGGCTCTGAGACATGATGAAATAATTGTAGAAGAAAGGAAGGAAGAAAGAAAGGCAGGGAGGAAGGGAGGAAGGGAGGAAGGGAGGGAGGGAGGAAGAAAGAAAGAAAGAAAGAAAGAAAGAAAGAAAGAAAGAAAGAAAGAAAGAAAGAAAGAAAAGAAAAGAAAACAGAAAATAAAAAAATTTTAAAAGCCTGCCAAAAGAAACTCCCTAGTGGAAATAAACCACAGACCCAGCTCTTTCTTCTTCTCCAATCCCCCAAAGGGCTAACTAACTCAAAACAGAATATAAACCTCAGAGACAGACCTCATTTCTGGTTCTATGAGATTTGATGGTGCTGAGGAAAACAAGTTGCATATCAAAGAAAAATCACCCAGACTATTTCAGAATAAGTAAGAGACCTGAAAATATATAGTCCTGTCTCAAAATGAGTTAAAAAATGCAACAAAAGGGAGAATCATGCAACACTTCTGGGGCAAAAAAAAGTAGTAAATAAATTTTAAAATGAATTGTAAGTATGCATCTCTAAGAGCATATGTCTTACAAAGATGAAACAAAAAATGTGTAACAGCAATGATTTGAACTCTCAAAGAAATGGAAAAATTCACAGACACAACAAATCAAAATATAAAATATAAAATTATAAGACAATAAAGTGATATGATGGAGCTAAAGAAATAAGTTAGAGAAACAATTAAGTCCACTATAGAATGCCAAAGAACATAATGCACCAAGTCAACAATGAGGAAAAAAAAAAAACAAGCTCGAGATAATCAAATGGAATGCAATAGTACATGATAGACTGATAAAAAAGCAATCTGAGAGATAATATTAAACACAAAAAGTAAACAACAGGGGTCTAGAATGGGTGGGTCCCAAAAAGAACTGAAAAAGCAAATTAGAAACTATAGTCAGTGATACAGCAGAAGAAAATATTCATGATCTTAAGGAAAATCTGATTATGACTATTAACAGGACCCATAGGCAACAGAAATGAATTATGGAAAAGCACCCAACATAGAAAAACACCCTAATGAAATCCCAGAACATAAAGGATTAAAACAGAATTACACAAGCACACAGGACAAATACTTGGTGACAAAGGAAAAGACCATTTTTTTTAGAATTGCTATTAATAGATTCTAGGAGACAATAGAGCAATATCCATGGAGATATGAGGAAGAAACATTCTTCTACACCAGCCAAACAGTTGTTCATGTGCAAAGAGATGAAAAAGGAGGAGGAGAAAAGGGAAGAAGATGATCATGGAGAAAAGAGAAGAGAAAAACAAAGAAGAAGAAAAAAAAAGAGTAGAAGAAGATGAAGATCATGATATTCTCAAATACACCAGGACTCAAGAGGCTGAGGCTAATGCACCATTGCTGAACAAACAACTTGGAGCCATGCTCTAAATAACCAAAAGCTCAATCAAAATGTTGACCTCAAAAGTGAGCACGCAATAATATGGAGGCATTCTAAATTCTTGATGAAATTCAAAAATAGAATGGAGTCTAAATGATGTTGGTAATATATTTACAAACTTTTTTAAATCATAAAACTTTATTATTTTAAAAATAATTTTAAAAAAATACATCTAGTAAGAAGTAAAAGTAGACTGCAGCTATTCCCTGTAGCAAAGATGAATACTCATAACATAGAATTAAAAGCAAAAGATTTAAAGGCAAAGATAGCAGTTAAAACTAAAAGCATTGATAGGATTAACTCGATAGTAAGATAGTCTTAAAATGAATCCAAAACCAACAAAAAACAAGTATATGATGTTTGCCAGGAAGAAGACTAAAGTTGCAACTCAAAAATTTAAAATATGTAAAGACAAAAATATGCCAGAAAAAAATTCAAAGAAAGTGAAAACAGAGATTACTCCTTTTATAGATGCTTAAGTTTGATTCAGTGAGTAGAACAGTGTTAACGTTTTACCACAACGGTCACTTTCAAATTGAAAAATGGCACAGTACACAATAAAGGTATACCTGTTAAAATGCCCATGGTCTGAATTACATAGCATCAAACATTGTAAAGAAAAAACTGTTGAAAATACAAGGTGAGGAGAATGAAGGAAAATAACAGCAGGGACTAATCAAAAAGATAATAAGCATTAAAGTAAAGGATTTGATTAATATCATTAAAATCAATGTAAAAGCATTACTTTGCATACTTTGTATACTGCAAATAAAGAATTTAGTTCCTTTTCAAATGCCCATTAAATAGTTATAAAAGCAACCAATATTAAACAACCAAGAAAATCCCATTAAATTTCCAAAAAAGAAATTAATAATATAGATTACATTCTCCACTCACACTACAATAAGCCAGAAATTAATTTCAAAAGTAGAACAAAATAATTATTCCAACAGCTTGGAAATAATTTTTGGGTCAAAAATAAAACCAAAATAGCAATTACAGAATTTTAGAGAATAGCAATAACGAAACCAACACACATCAAAATACATGGAAAATGGCCAAAGTGTACCAAACGTAAATTTCACAGCCTTAAATACTTTAAAAACTGAGCAAGAAATGAAACAAGTCAATTATTTAAGAGATCAACTGAAGATTTTAGAAAATAAAGAGTTGAGAAAAGCAGGAAGTAAAGCAGTAAAGCAAGAAGATGAGCTACATAAGGATAAAAGCAGAAATCAATTTATTAAAAAATAGACAAGCAGCAGAATTCATAAATAAATCTAAGATCTGGTTCTTTGAGAAAAAGACAAAAAACTAGATAAACCATGAATTAATCTAACCAAAGAAAAAACAGAATAAAAACATAAGCAAAAGTAAAAATGAAAAGGAGACATAGTTACTGAAAAAAAATTCAAAGATTCATTCATTAAAAAGTACTTCATCTGCCAACAAATTTGAGAACTTCAATATAATATATATACACATTACTCTCAAAAGAACACTGGATCCAAGCATGATCTAGCATAATTCTTGTGTTATTTTGAGTTCGTTAGTGCCTTGCTACTCAAACTGCGGGGCCATGTGCCAGCAATATGGGCATCACCTGATTGCTGGTTGTAACAGCAGCCTCCCAACCCCACCCTGAACCTACTACTGAATCTCCATCTGCACTTTAACAAGCTCCCCAGGTGATTGACAGGCAAGTTTGAAAAGCATGGTTTTAGATCTAAAGAAATAAGGAAAGCTTCACAATTCTTTAAGAAAGTACACAAAAGAGCTACAGATTATTTTATTTATATACATTCAAAAGTCCAAAATAAAATTTCTAACAAAAAGAATCTAACACTTTGTTAAATAAATATACACTGGGGAAAAGAATCCTTATTTAACAAATGGTGCTGGGAAAACTGGATAGCCACATGTAGAAGACTGAAACAGGACCCACACCTTTCCACCTCTCACAAAAATCAACTCACGCTGGATAACAGACTTGAACCTTAGGTGTGAAACTATTAGAATTCTAGAGGAAAACATTGGAAATACTCTTCTAGACATTGGCCTAGGCAAAGAATTTATGAAGAAGACCCCAAAGGCAATCACGGCAGCAACAAAAATAAATAAATGGGACCTGATCAAATTAAAAAGCTTCTGCACAGCCAAAGAAACTGTCAAGAGAGCAAACAGACAACCCACAGAATGGGAGAAAATTTTTACAAGCTACACATCCAACAACAGGCTGATAACTAAAATCTATTTAGAACTCAGGAAAATCAGCAAGGAAAAATCAA
>VBSM01001118.1:39899830-39929050 GCA_008086735.1 Cheirogaleus medius
CGTTTGGGGGATGGTCATGCCTGAGGCTCTGCCTCGAGGGGGGAGGGGGGGCATCGGCAATATATGTATCCGTAATATTTGTACCCCCATAATATGCTGAAATAAAATAAAATAAAATAATTAAAATAAATAAATACCATACAATAAAGAAGTGAATTTCATTTAGGAAATACAACAAAGTTGTCATTCAAAAATGTAAAATAAATAAAGACAAAATTATGCCAGAAAAAAATTCAAAGAAAGTGAAAACAAGAGATTATTCTTTTTACAGATAATTAAGTTTGATTCAGTGAGTAGAACAGTGTTATTGTATGAATAGAGAAGAAAAATATGGGTGAATGTATACATAAAATTATATTAGGCTGGGGAAGACTTTTTTCCATATACTCCAAGCCAGAAACCATAAAGACAAAGGTTGAAATACTTCATAGAAGTTTTTAAAAACTTGTTTTGCTACAAAAGTTTTAAATAACAAACAAGATATAAAGAAAAATGACTAACTTGGAAAATATGTTTGAAGCTTCAAACAAGAGGTTTTTACCTACAATGTACAAAAAGCTACTGAAACTTACCAAAAAAAATACAACCACTCCAACAAACAATGGATGGAGGATATTAACCAATTCACAAAAGAAAGGTAAATGGTCAGTAAAGATATTCATGTCTTCATCCATTCAATCAACAACCATTAAATAGCAGTGTTCTAGATTCTGAGGATATAGCAACAAACAAAACAAAGTAACTTCCTATAATTAAAGATTATCTAATTAATAAATAATCAAAAATGCCAATTAACAGGCTGGCACCTAACAAACTGGCAAAAATTAAAAAGACAAATTAATATCCTGGGTTGACAAAGATGCCAGGAAATGAACACCTTCATGCATTCATGATGGGAGTTTAAATTGGTACACAATAGTGCTTATTTGCTAAAATAAGCTTTTTAAAGGCATACCTCCTAATGGAATATATCCATAGCAAATAGACAAATATGTATGAAAATCTTCCTCTCTCACAATAGTGAAAAGAGCCTAGATGTCCACCAACAGAAGAAAGGTATAATAACATCTACTAACATTTCTTGATCTTTTATTGTTTGCTCATATATTAGGTATGTATTATTTTTTATCATATCAGTAGCAGAATAAAATGTTATTTTGAAATATTTAATTCATTTCACGTATTTCAGATCCAAGGCTAAAATATTTTAGAGGCAATAGAAACCCTAATCCATTTTAAATGTTGATGAAAAAATAACTAAAGTGAGAATTTGGCCGTGTATATAAAATATGCACACGTTCCTTTCTGAAAGTGAGACCCAAGGCTGCCTAAGCACCTCCTCAGAGCAACACTCAAACACATGGAGGCTTGTTCAGATGCCTTCACCATTTTGTTCTCCTTTTTGTGCTCTTTATTTTAAAACATGAGTTAAATCCTGGCTCTCCTTCCACTGTCTTCCCATTACTCTTACCACAAAAAGGCAAACTCCCCACTAAAATGGCCCACAAAGTCCTGCATGATTGTGACCAGCTCCTGCCCACTCCCCAGCCCCATCTTGTTCCTTCTTTCCTCTTATTCTCTGTGCTCTGGCCACACAGGCCTTCCAATAATTCCCAGAAGATTCCAAGCTCCATCCCGCCTCAGGGCCTTTGCACATGTGTTCCTCTACCTGCAGTGTTCTTTCACCCTTCTTTTCAGAGCAGCCTTTTCCATCCTCCTGGTCTCAGCTTAAATATCCTCTCCCCAGAACAAGTCTACTCACTGGCCCTCTTATTACTGGATATTACAACTCCTGTTCGTCTCCTCCATTAGACTTATGATTGGCAGGTGGGGATTGGCTATGATTTTTGTATTAATTACTTGTTTACTTATTCACTATTTGTCTCCTCCACTGGCATGTGTGTTCCAGAAAGCAGACCCTATGTCAGTTTTGCTCCTCGCCAAACCCCCAGCAATCTAGCTCAGAACCTGCGATGCCAAGAGCATTCAAATGCCAGTAAATGAATGCATGAACAGGAACACAATTTTGAACAGTGCATCAAGCACTTTAAACATATTTAAAAGAAATATTTTTGATAATCTTTTTTCTATTGGTGGGACTCAGTCCTCAGGAAATAATCACAAGTAGTACACCAAGATTAAATTCCAAAGATTTTTGTTACAACATTCTTCTAACAGCAAAAACTAGAAACAACCTATAAGCCCAACAAGAAGGAAATAGTTAAATAAGTTTATATAGTAATAGAATGAAATAGTCAATTGTAAAATATATGGTAATGTGGGAAATTTTAAAAGGAGAGTAAGAAACTTAGAATTGGGCACTAAATTCATAAAAACAGGGCATATAATTTTATATGCAAAAGAGAGGGTGAAAATATTCTATATTCTGAGTCACGGTTTTGTTTTCTTTTATATGGATTTGATTTACCAATTCTACATATATTTTAATTTTTGACATTGAGCAAGAGGATACATTTTTAAAACAGAAATGCAAAATAAACATCATTTTTAAGAATTAAAAATCACCCATGCGTATAACCTTTAGGTCTCATGGGAAAGTAAACTTTTATTTTGAAATACATGTGAAAACAAAGCAGAATGGCTATACCCAATCAAGGAAAACTGCTCTACTTAAAACTGCGTGAGATTCTATCAGCATGTGAAACATAGTAATAGCATATGATAGTTTATTCCGATTCCCCAAACCCAAAGAAAGAATCATTAATATGGGCTCTTTCCCCTCAAAATCTACAGAAACTAAGTCCTCCAGTTCTCATCCTGTGTCTGCCTGCCTCCTTGCTGTCTGCTCTGGTTTCTCCACGGGTATTTCTCTTTGCTTGTATGTTTCACGCTCAGCTTCCCTTTGAACTTGACATCCTTGTCGCCCTTATTCTCCCCTGGGCTGTCTTTTCTACTTTGTTGCCCATAATATGAAAACATACGAGAAGCATTTATTGAACTGCCTCTGTTTCTTCCCATTAATATAAAATCAGAGGCATGAAATCATCTGTTTACATCTCTCAAAAAAGAACAAAATTAAATTATTTTAGTTTCCATATGTCACTAACCCTCAGTACCCTTCACGGAGAGGCCCCGAGAAAGAGAGACATTCCCTAGCTGAG
Organism: Cheirogaleus medius; assembly: GCA_008086735.1. Lineage (NCBI taxonomy): Eukaryota > Metazoa > Chordata > Mammalia > Primates > Cheirogaleidae > Cheirogaleus > Cheirogaleus medius. The sequence goes on from VBSM01001118.1 coordinate 39,902,953, forward strand.
AAGTCTAGCGCTTCGGCAGGTAAGCAGACATCGATGATGAGCTGATTAAAATTTATCTCAATGAAAAAAAGCTGTGAGGCAGGGTGTGGTGAGGCAATTTAGAGTCTGCACAGAAATCTCTAGACCACAGCAAGTGTGAAGCTTCGAAGAGATCACAAAAATAGTAACTCCTTCTAATTCAAGAGGACAAACCTTCATACATCAGCATGGATTGAACCTATGTGAATCTTGCCAGAACAATTATAGCAATCAGAACAATCTGAAATCAAGAACAATGTAAAAAGAAGTCCAGAAACAACAGATCACAGCTCGTGAGATCGCCAACTCAATCAAAAGGTTAAACAAGATTTGAAACATCATCGCTTAAGTAGAAAATAAAGTACCCAGCAGAGTAGAAGTGAAAGCTGTCTGTTAACGAAGCCGTTCTGCACTTTCCTCTGACAATGTAAAGGGTTCCCAGGGAACAGCAAAATTTCAGAAAGAAAAGGTATTTTTTGGTTCTGATCTTTGACTTGAAAACAGAAACATTTGATTTTAACAGTTCTCATAGTGGAAATATTGGCTTCTGAATTTACATACATGCAGTATCAGATCTTATTATTCTGCTATCTTTAGCCATTTTTGCCTTCATGAGTTATTTATAATTTCACTCTCAATAACTTTGATATGTAAATTAAAGCCACTGTACCAAATGTTATGATTTAGATAAAGATCTAGAAACGCTAATATTTCTCATTACGGATTTTGCTTATCCAACTGAATCCAACAGAATCACCCAATTTGAACCATGTAGGGAAATGTCCGGACAGAACTGTAGACTTTTGAGATCACTTAAAATCCAAACCCACCAACCGAAGATTTTCTATCCTAAGTGCTCCTCGGTTTGTTAACAGCACATTGCCCAGCAACTTTAAGATCATGACTAAACTTTCCTTCTCAAATGCAGGCAGAATCATTCCCAGGCCCAATGTGAAAAGTTGTGAGTCTTCAGGCTGAGAAACTTATTTAGCATAGTAGTTGATACTTCCGGCATTATTTGCATTTCCCAGCTCTGCAATCTTGACCAAGTTAACCACCTCTCTGTGCCTGGGTTTCCTGAACTATAAAATGAGTAAATCAATAGAATCTTCCATGAGTATGCAATAAAATAATCCAAGTAAAAGTGCTGACTTATCCCAGTGCCTGGCACATGGTAAGTATTCAATAAATGTCAGTAATTATTGTTCCTTAGGCAGAATGTTACAGTAATGGCTTTGCCACAGATTCAAGGACTCATCTTAAAGACTGAGAGATGGCCATACCGCTTGCAATGGACTAAATGTTTATGCCCCCCCCCCAAATTCATATGTTGAAATCCTAATCCCCAAGGTGATGGTATTAGAAGGTGAGGTCTTTGAGAGATGATTGGGTCATGAGGGCAGAGCTCTCATGAATGGGATTAGCGCCCTTAGAAAGAGACCCCATAGAGATCCCTCACCACCTCCACCATGTGAAGTTACAGCAAAAACACAGCCATCTGGGAAGCAGACCCTCCCCAGAAACCAACTCTGCCGGTGCCTCGATCTTGGACTTTCCAGCCTCCAGAACTATGAGAAATAAATTCCTGTTGTTTATAAGCCACCCAATCACTGGTATTTTTGTTTGAGCAGCCCAAATGGACTAAGACACAGTCTTTTAATGAGGTCAGAGTTGACATGTGGCTAAATTCAGACAGAGAAACAATGTCTAATGTCTCTCTTGACCACATGAGCCACCCTCCGTCATCCATGCCCTGTGCTCTGTGATGGTCAGAGTGAACTGACTACTCCAGTTACTCAGGAACCCACCCTCCACCTGACTTTACAAGTCAGGAGCTTCCTTCTGGAAATATTCTGGTACTCCTCAGGCTTCATCAGGATGTGGTGGCCCACAAGCATCTTGTTGTTGAGCTGATTATCCTGATACCTCAGTGAGACGTGACAAGAGCCATGGGCAGCAATGCCAAGGCAGCATGGAGACCACCTCAAGGTTACAGAATATTGTCCCCTGCAGCTACAATGTTTCTTAAAAAAAAAAAGTCAGAACTTGAGAAGACCTACCTCTACCTCTGAAAAAGGACTAGACATAAACAACATTTCGTCTCTCTCTCCATTCACTCATCCATTCCCCTATTCACTCACTTACTCTTGCACCCCCTGTGCCCAGCCCTATGACAGGAGCTGAAACACCATCAAGATGCCCAGGAGGCAGCTCTCATCCCTGGGGAACCCACAGGCTATTGGGGAAAAGCCTATCAATAGACACAGCGAGGTCAGAGTGCTACAGGCCATGAAAGGCTGAGCTGGGGTGTCGAAGGACTGAGAGGGGCAGAAAGGAGGTTCCAGGAAAGGGAAGTGGCAGGTGCGAAACTGCAGAAGTGAGAAGGGATGCCATGTTCTTCAAACTGCGGAGAGGAGGGGAGAAGAGAATGGTGTAAGACGGGCTACAGGCCTCAAGCTACAGAGCTCGACTGCAGCGGAGGGCAATGAGGGCCCATCCCCTGGAGGATGGGCGGCAGCAAGCCACGCTCAGATTTGCACCTTAGGAAGATCGCTGTGCCGTCTTCGCCTCTGGTGCACTCTTGACTCATCCCATTCACTGGGCATCTGCGATTGCGGCTACATTTACATAAATTCTGATCATCTCACCCCCTCAGAGAGCAGTGGGACTCCTCACACTCACACTTCAGTACCCTTTACTTTGGGTTTACTCAAGCGGAGCAGAGAGGAAAAGCATTTCCCAGCCAGCCGGCTGCAGGCCCACGCTTCCAGCTGCCTGGTAGATTTCTCCAATCTGCCCTCCCAGAGGCAGCACAATCTCAACACATCCAAGGCCAAACTCATCATGTTGCCCGCCAAACCAGCTCTTCCCTCCAAGCATTCTGGTCATCCAGGTTCAAAAGCTCCTTCTCACCCCTTGCCACATCCCATCCCTCCTCAAGGCCTGCTGTGTCTTCCTTCAAAAATGTCCCCACCTCCCCCTTCCTTCCCAGTCCCACTGCCCTATCCTAATTCAGATCATGGTGACCCCAGTCATGAACTCTTCCCACACCGGCTGGCCTGGGCCCTCTGTCCCCCACCCCCACCCCTAACCCCCATCTTCCATTATTAAGTCACTTCCTACCAAAGCCAGAAGGCTGCAAACTCCCTGCTGCGTACAGCTGATGATCATTGGCCAGGCACTCCAGACCCAAGTGGCTGGGTCCCAGAGGGGCTGTTTCCTCACACTCACCTTGTGAAGTCTTCCCTGCTGAGCAAATCAGCCAACCCACCTAGCACATCCTACTCTGGCTTCTGCATAGTGTGTACTGGATCAAACAGTGTCCCTCAAGAATTTATGTCCGCCTAACCTTGGAATGTGACCTTCTTTGTTAGTAGGGTTGGATGAGATAATTCAGGTAAAGCACTTGGCACGGAGTCTCATACTTAGTAACACAATGTATATGGGTTGACAGCAGCATCATCAACAACCACTATTTTCATCGTCATATCATCATTGTTTTATTTTGTTTTAAAACACCTTGTATCAGCTAGGAACACAGAGTTGCATAAATTTACCACTTGCAAGGAAAAAATAAAAAGAATAAAAAGCACCCTTCAAAATTAATGCCCCTACTAACCGTGAGTACAGAGCTGGTTCTTCACGTATCAAGGACAGCGTATTATTAGCCTCATAAAATTCCTTTCTTCCTAAGAGATTAAAGAGCCAGGTAGATTTCATTTCACTCAGCTTCACAAGTCTCCTGAGAGAGAGGCAACAGGTAAGTATGGCTTTCCCATTGTCTTCAGGTGTCAAGGCAGAGACAAGAAGCAAAGCGGCTGTCCCCAGAGCTGGAGGCTGCCCTCCCCTAGGCCTGGAGCATTAAGGAGACGTGGGCTACCCTCCTGCTTGTTCATTATGCTGATGTCCTTTGCTTACTCTGGAAGCAAATGAGTATGCTGCAGGCTGCTGGCACTCATTCATTCACTCACTCATTCATTCATTCAAAATCATTTGATGACCCCAGCTATGTTCCCACAGACTCTACTAAGCATCAGGCCAGCTATGGAGAATGAGAGGGGCCAAGGAATCAAGTTTACCCACCCAAGAAAGCGCCCCAAGTAACAAATGTCCAGAGGCTGTCGTGTCCACCGAACAGAAAGAGAAAATGCTTCTAAACCATGACAGACTTTACTTTTCTCCTCTTGTAATTTTAAAAGATGAAATTAAAAAATTCAACTCAATTTCAATAAATACTTCCAGATGACAATAATCCCCCCAAAGGAGAGCCTGCCCTGTCCAAATGCAAGACCCCTCCCACTTTGCTGAAGCCATCGTGCTCCATAATCAAAGACATCAGTGAAGTTGAGGTTGATGCCTCCAGTGAATATGCTCCAAAAATCAGAGCCTCCCAATGTGCTCCCACCGATAGACTATAGTGCATCTCAGTATAAAATGAGAGGGAGATAACAGGTATTTATACACTCATATTCATAGTGGCATTACTCACAATAGCCAAAAGTTGGAAGCAACCCAAACATCCATCAGCGGGTGAACAGATAAACAAGATGTGGTATATACACGCAAGGAAATATTTCTCATCCTTAAAAAGGAAGGAAATTCTCACACATGCTACAGCATGGATGAACCTTGAAAACATTATGCTAAGTGAAATAAACCAGGCACAAAAAGACAAATATTGTCTGTTCCCACTTATATGAGGTATCTAGAATAGTCAAACTCGTAGGGACAGAAAGTAAAATGGTGGGCGGGGGGGGCGGAGGTGAGAATGAGAAGTTAGTGTTTGATGGGTACAGAGTTTCAGCTTGAAAAGACAAAAAAATCTCTGGAGATGGAGGTTGGGGATGGTTGCACAACAATGTGAATGTGCTTCATGCCACTTAAATCACACACTTAAACATGGTTAAAGTGGTAAATTTTGTTATGTATATTATGCAACAATAAGAAAAACAATTAGAAGATGCCATCAAAAGCCACAGGAAGAAAGTGCAGTGCTGTGGAGGTCACTGGTAGTGTCTGCTCAGCCCCCTTGACCGGGCTGGTCCCTGTGTCCCAGCCTGAGGACGATGGCTCCTTGCTGGACCACAGGAGCACCTGGGAGGATGTTGCCCCACAAACCCATCTCCATGGGGACGGCCAGCAGCCAATGACTGACCTACAAAGGAATGCAAAGGGCCTGTTGCCCCAGGTGGAACCAAATCTGTGGTGCAGTTCCTGCCCCAGGGCTCCCGTGGGATCAGGCTACAGACGCTGGTCTCCCGATGAGGCCACAGGCTTAACTTTCTTTCCCTGCACCTCCCTCTTCTGAGAGCACGCCCTCCATAAATCACTCTCACCTGAATCCCTGTCTCAGGCTCTGCATCTAGGGCAGTGTTTTCTCAACCTTTTTTTTCATTACTGCCCTCCTAAGGAGCTGCCATAATTTCATCCTCGTGGAGGTGATATCGCCCCTCTGAGCATGTATGGTCTAGGAAACCTGACCTAACAACATGCAGATATGCCTAAATGACTGATGTGTGGCGTATGAGATTCTCCCTCTAAGCATCCAGTGCTTTGAAATGATTTCTGCTGCTATCAATGCATTTGATTCACGACAAGCAACTATCAAACCAGCTAGTTCAAGTAATGTAAAATCTGCCACCTTCTATGTGCACAGAGGGTGTGCTAGACCTAGAGGGAGATAAAACAATGAATAAGCTAGATTCTTGAGTCTGCTTGCACAGGGGATAAAAGAATGAACATGTGGTGCGATCAATAAAGCCTCAAGCAGAGAGTACATATCTGGAAAGTGGTCCACCCTACTCAAAGACCCTACATTTTTGGAGCCTGCAGACCCTCTAGAGAGACACACAGACAACAGCAATTTGTTGTATTAATAGTATCACAGGGTGAGCACACCCTGAAGAAGGAAGGGGTATCTGTCACTGTTATTGACTTGTCCATTCATTAATTCATGCAGCAAACATTTCTGAGCACCTACTCTGATACCTTGTACTGTACGAGCCCTGACGGTATAATATAAATGATGGGGTCTAGAGGAATGTGCTCGAGGCACACAGAACCAGGTTTGAGTCCTCAATGGCTTTGTGATCTTGGCCAAGTTCCTTAAGTACTTATTTTCCTTATCTATGACATGAAGATAATAGCAGCAAATATCTCAAGGCGTTGTTGTGAGATTAAATAAGATATTGAACATAAGGCAAAGTCGCTCATTGTCTTACACAGAAAATGCTCAAAACATACTAGGTGCTGTTGATTCTTTTGTTGCCAACTGGACACATTTCCTTCCCTCAAGTACTTGGTGCGGAGATGATTAAAATCTAGTGAGTGCCTTATTGCTTCCTGAGAAAAGCACATCTTGCCTCTTATTTTTGGAAACAGGGTTCCCCTTGAGGACCCAGTATCCGCGCAGCACTTCCCTGACATGACTCCTGGCCACTCACACTGATGGCTGGAACCTTCCTCTACAAGTCTGTCCCTCTGTTATCTGCATATAACAAGATAAGCCTACACTTGCAGCTCATTTGGCAGACACTATAAGGAACTAATGCCTGCAACTGTCACCGTTTAGTGAAAGATTTAATAAACGGGGTGTTTTTTCAAGTCCAGCTTCACAAACCAAGCTGAGGTTTCATTCCCCCAGCGTTAATGCTGCCACATGCCCACTGAAATGGGTGCCAAGGGACAGGGCATTATTTCTTAGCCACACTGAGACACCCAGTGACTTCTGAGACCAAAGCCATAGATCCACATGACCAGACTCAGAGAATAAAAATCAACATTCCGGGGATGACATCACCAACACTGTGTTTCAGGGGGTTATTTATTTATTATGTGATAATGGCCCAAATGTATACACTACTCCAAAATCTGCCATGAAAATTCAAACATCTTTGTAATCCCTGTTTACAAAGCACACAGAGAAATTAAAACAGGCTTAATCGTGCAGTGTTTGTGCATATTAATGAAGCTAAATTCTAAATCTGGATTTTGGAAATAAAAAGGGTAAAAGAGGATTCATTTCAGACTAATTTGCTTTTGAATATGACACTTTGCATGTCAAACAGTACAGGGGATGTGGAAATGGGAGCCTAGATAGGCATTTTAAAGCATTTCCACACAAGTTATGGGGCATAAGATCTTTTAAAGGAAAAGGACCACTTTCCTTGGTCTACCTAAGACTTTACTCATGTGAAACTCCCTACAGTCACCTGTATCCTACTCAGTGAGGAAACAATAATGGATCTCCACTGTGACCATGGAATCCTTTTCTTGTATAACCTGTAGAACCTTTCCTTTGATTGGTCCCATTATAATATTATCACAAGAGCACTGGGTGCTACAAGAGATGTATGTGTTCTTACAACTTGTTCATGAAAGTAGTTGGTTCTTATGAAACGGATGGGTAGAGGGAAGCCAGTCCCTGAATTCAGAATCAGACAGACCCAAGCTCAAATCCCAGCCCTGCCTCTCACTGACTATAAGTTACTTACACTCTTCTTGCCTCACTTTCTACATCTGCAAGACAGAGTGATAATTTCTTTTAGGTCAAACTCATGTAGCAGAATGAAGATGTTCAAAAGTGTTATTTCCATTCTCTTTGCTTGTCCTTGGAGCAATAATAAATTAGGAAGGGACCAGTTATGGGTGTTATAACACCTAATTTCCTATGGTCTAGGTGTGCAGGAAAGAAAAGAGGAAAATCAAAAAGATCCCAAAGGCAGCATTTGGGGGCAAGGATGGATACTGGGTTTGGGGTGGACGTACACATGAATATGCTCTCTGGCTGGCTTTCCTTGGCATAGGTGCATAGTACAAGCCTGGCAGACCTCCAGCACTGAGTAAGAGTTGAATGTGGGGCTGTGGAATCAGACATCCTGGGCTGGAGTCCAGGCTCTGCCACTCACAAGTAAGTCTGGGCAAATCATGTCACCCTTCTAGAGGTTGATTTTCTCACCTGCAAATGGAGATACCCATTGCACCAATTCCCTAGCTTTGCAACATGTGTAAGTTACACCTGTCGGCAGATTCCTTTGCAAAAATAAATATAAGGAAATAAGCCAGGGAAATTATGCCCAAAGCAGAAAGTACAGAGAATAAATAAATACACTAAATATTCGAAAGAGAAAAAAGAAAAGAAGTTGGCCCAGTTCTGCATTGTGAAATGTCCCCTCTCCCAGAATGTGAGAATAGGGATCTCAGGTGGTTCCAGCCCATCCCCAAGCTAAAAGAGCCCTGTTCCCTCCCAACCTGAGAGCCCCTTGCCCCCTTCACTCACAGGTCCTGACCAAGGGGGGGTCTGCAGACCATCTAAATGTCCAGGGCTTGGGAGAAGAACACAGATGTTGAGGGTGTTGGGGAAAGTCCTCCCCCTCCTTTCTCCCAGCGTTTCCTCAAACCTCAGGCACTGCCAAGCCAGGAGTGGGCAGGCCACACAGCCAGGCAGGCCACACTGGCTCTGCCATCAGTTCCTGCCTTGGGACAGGTTCTCTGCCTCCTGCCAGCCCCAGTCCCTGGCTTGTGGGCTCTCTTCCCTCTGCTTCTGTCCTCCCACTGTCTCCCCTGTCTGCCTCTGTCCTTCCTCCCTGGACTGCAGGTCTCTTCTTTCCTTCCCCTCTGCCTGCGCCAGCTTCCTCTCCTTTCTCGACCACAGGCCCCACGTCCATGTCTTTCCTGCTCTCTCTGTCTGCTCATTCCTGCATCTGCTCGAAGACCACCTCCCTCCCTCCCCTCTCCCTCTCTCTCTCTCCATCTCACTAGGCATTCTCCTCTCTCTGTTTCTCCCTCTCAGGGCAGGGACTAAAGGTGAGGTTGGCATGGTACTTGCCCCAGGCATAAGATTTAAGGAAGTACCAAAACATCCAGTAATTCAATTAAATACTATTTTTAATGTAATTTTTTTAGAAGTCAAAATTAATGCAAAAAAAATCCATGTTGAGCAAAGAATCAAAAATTTAAGAAAAGACAAGCTCTGCCCACCACTCCCCCAATCCCACCCTGCTCTGAAATATCACTTACAAGAACAGGCGTCTGACCTGTGGGCTGTAGTTTGCTACTTTGATTATTTTAAACATTGCATTAAAATATCATTGAATGTCTGGCCCCCTTAAGCTTTGTGCGGGGCCTGCCTGTGTGGGGGCCTTGCTCCCCTTCTGTGCAGTTCCCTCCCTGTCTCTTCTCTGTTTTCCTCTGTGTATCCTCCCTTCCTTTGTGTCCCTCCCTCTTCCTGCCCACCTCAGTCCTGCTTTGTCTCTGTCTCTCCCACTGTGTGTGCACACACCTGCCCCCATGATGTCTCTGTCTTTCTTCCTCTGGTCTCTCTGACTTTCTCCCTTTCCCCGCCTCTCCCTCCCCGCCTCTCCTCATCATGCCTGCACCTGGGGCCATCCCATCAAGAGCAAGCTCTGCCAAGTGCAAGGAAGGACAGACGAGCCTCCTCCTGGCGTGAAAGCTGGACACGGAGGGAAGAGCTCCAAACCCTATCCTGCCGCAGCCTCCAAACCTGCGCCATCTGCCAGCCCTCCCGTGAAGCCAATCTTGAGCAGTGGCTGCCCTGTATCCCAGAGGTGGGTGAGGAGGCAGCTGGCTGATACTATGGATGGAAACAGTGAGCAGACACAGCCTGTTGGCAGGAATCAGAGGCACTGACGCTGGGAGGGTGCAGATAGATTCTCCAGGACAGCACAACTCACTCTCCCCATGGCCTTCTCAGGACAACATTTAGAAAAGTGACACAGAAAGGACTCACCTAACATCTCTGGGTGTGCTGGGGCTATCTTCTCTCTGTTTAATTTCACCCTACACTCTGTGTTAGGTGTGATTTTTCCTGCCTTGCAGCGGAAGGAACTGCAGTTCAGGGAGATTGCGTGACTTGCCCAAGGGCTCACAGCTTGATTCAAACGTAGAACAGTAGAACATTTAAGGGTCGAAAAGGTCTAAAGAACCAGCCCAGGGTCCTTTCCTTCTATCCTCTTATCTATCTAAAGAACAAATTTCTGCTCACACACCCAGAGGAGTCAGAAATAAAGGCAAAGCTACAACGATTCCACGTCATTCTTCTTCAATAAAGAACATTCACAGTTGGCCAAATGATTCAGAAAAAGGAAAGTTAGATTTCCCAGATCACAACACTCTCAGAATATATTACAAATGGATTAAGTAATTAAATGCAAAAACAAAAACATAAAACTTCTAAGGGAAAATGGAGGAATGTGTCTCATCATCTGAAGGATGAGAAGACCATTTTGAGTATCACATAAAAACACCAAGAAAAGGCTGACTGATTTCATAAAAAAATAAAATAAAAAGTTTTTGTATGGCAAAAGACACCATAAACAAGATTGAAAGACAAATGGAAAATGGGGAAAAAATCTGCAATCTATATGACAAGAGGTTGACAGCCTTAAAATGTGAAGATTGCCCATCAATCAACCAAAACATCGAGTAACACAACAGAAAATGTGAACAAAGGATTTGAACAGGTAATTTATGGAAAAGTACTTACCAAAGCAAATAAACAAGAATGCAAATAAAACTCAAGCATTCAGAATTTCAAAGTAAAAACAGAGATATCATTTTGTTCAACGTTTATGTTTTAGCAAAGCTTAAATACCCATTGTTACCAAAAGTTTAAGGAGCTGAGAACACTTACAGAATTAGTGAGAGTGGACACTGTTACAGCCCTCTATTGAGAAATGTGCCAATATTTATTAAAATTTCAAATGTGTACTCATTTTGACTCATTCATTTCATTTTCAGGAATTTATCCTACAGAAATACATGCACATATGCACATATAGGTACAAGATTATTCATCACAACATTGCTTGAGAGAGCAAAATATTTAATATTGGAAACATCCTCAATGTCCTGCAATTGATGCTAAGTAAATTACACTATATCTAGGAAATAGAACACAGTACAGTCAATAAAAAGAATGAGGTAGACCTATATAAGCTCTTGTAGAAAGATATTTGTGATGGTTGATTTGGGGTGTTGACTTGACTAAGGGTACTCAGAGAGCTGGGAAGGCATTAATTGTTCTCAGTGCTTCAGTAGGTACCAATCTCATCCCTTTTCTGCTGAAAGGGAAACCGAGGTCATTTGACATTTGATTAGAAAACTGGGCTGCCCCAGCTGTGTCCATGAGGGTGTTTCTGAAGGAGACTGGCATTTGAGTCCACGGACTGAGTGGAGAAGATCCACCCTCAAGCTGGGGAGGCAGCACTCAATCAACTGAGGGCCCAGGTGGAACAAAAATGTAGAGAAAGAGCTAATATTCTCTCTCTCCTGCTCTGTCTCTCTCTCACTCTTTCTCTCCCCGCCCACCCCTCAACTCCCCCACCCCCGTACCCCCCGAGCCAGGATACCCTTCAGCGTTAGGCTGAGTTACACCCTCAGATTCCTTGGTTTTAAGGCCTTCAGACTTGGACAAACTGAACCATGTTACCATCTTCCCTGGTTATCCAACTTGCAGACAGCCTATTGTGGAAGTTCTCAGCCTCCATAATCAAGTGAGCCAATTCCCCTATTAAATCATAAATCTCTTCTCCTCTCTCTCTCTCTCTCTCTCTCTCTATATATATATATATATATACACACACACACACACACACACACATACACACGGTATTATCCCATTGGTTCTGTCTCTCTGGGCACTCTGACTAAAACAATATTCAAAAGAAAAATGTAGAGCAATATAGATATTATGATCCCTTTTAAGAATTCAATGTGTGTGTGTGTGTGTGTGTGTAGACAGAACAGGAGGCAGAGACACTCACAGTGCATCAGGGAGAGAGGGACCATGAAGACTCACTCTCCCTTCAGACATTATCCTACCGCTTACTTTTGCACAGTCATTATCTGTTGCTTCTAAATTCATAAAAGATATTTCTATAATAAACAATTCAGCAACCATGATCTGAAACAGGTCAGGCTGTAGCTAGGAAGTGCCCTTTTCCACCTCTGCCCGCCAGCCCCGCCAGCCCTGCCATCCCTGCCCTCCCATCAGCCCACCGAGAGGGAGTGGCCTGCCCAAGGCATGCTGGGAATCTGAGACACGGTTCCCTCATAGGGAACCATGTGACATACACTTACTTGTAGTTAAATTAAACCCATTATGTTTTGAGATTTTCAAGGCCCCATGACACATTTTGAACCCAAAGCTAGAGGAGGCACTGCCACTCATGTACCCAATGCCTCCTTCCTGTCTTGTGCATTTTAACTCTGCCTCATTTGTCATCGGAATAATCCTGTTAAGGATGATGAGGAGGAGGATGTCTATTTTACTGGAGTACCTCAAGCACCCTCTATGCACCAGGATTTGAACCCAGGTCTGCTGTGCAGTAAAGCCCATGTCCACTCCCACACCAGCCCTTAAGATGACCAAAGACACCCCAGGCCACTGACCAAACCAGATTCAAAGACACTACACACAAATCACTTACCCAAAGTACTACTGAAATCAAGAATACGCAGTTAATATCTGCTCAGAGGAGATGGTGGTGCGGTACTGACAAAATCAGCCGATGGAAAGGAAACACTCCTCCCATACAAACCTCACCTTTGCAAAATCCTGATTCAAGAGGCTGCAGAGAGCGGTCCCAAGGAGGGTGCTCCCTTAAATACACGGTAGCTCAGTTTGCTGGAGGAACTGCAGCTGTAACAGCTGAGTCTGTGGCTGTAAAAATTTCTGCTCTTTCCCTTCCAGTTAGGCTCACTTCTCAAAGGGCAAGAACCTACTAATGTTTGCCCAGAGTCCACACTGGAGCCCACCCAACTTAGAATCCAACAGTGGATTTAGCTTAGTTGGATGGAGTAGGTAGGTCATACTCTCAGAAGGACAGGAGGTCAGGGCCAGGCAGGCAAGTTTCCTGGTCTGTTCTGACTTGGCCCCCACCCCCAGATGTGAGAAGGCTGGGGGAAGGGGATCTCCAGGCACCGGGCTGATCTTGGCCAAAGTCCTTTTCCAGCCTTGGCATAACAGAGGAAATAAAGCAGTTAAGGGATTCTGATCAGAGAAGCACTGTTACTTAGGTATAAATCTTAACAACTGCACTCAACTGTAACAGAAACCAAAATAACGTGGCCTGAACGAATTAGGGTTTTATTTTCTCACACCATGACAGGACAGACAAAAGGGGCTGCTGGCACTGAGTCAAAAGTACAAGGTTGTGAGGCTGAGATCTCCGCAGTTCTCTATGCACACAGCCTCCTCATCAACACAGGGGACTCTCCACCTGTTCCAGCCAGGAAGAAGGAGCAGGGCAAAGGACAAAAGGGGTCCAAGCCACTGGGCTGGCCTCCCTTTTAAGTATCTTTCTTGGAAGCCTCACCCACACCTTCCCCTTCCATCTCACCAGCCAGAACTCTGTCAGATGGTCCCTCATCTTGCAACGAAGGCTAGGAAACACAGCTTTGAAGCTAGACACATTATTCAACAAGTTCAGGATTTTCTAGTGCAGAATAAGGAAAGAATGGATATTAATTAAGCAACTAGCAGAGTCTATCTTATCAGATACTCTATGGGAATGAACTTTGTGGACTCCTCGGAGTACTAGTGATGGGATGGGTGGCACATAAGCTTGGAAAGTCCTGGCATTGGTGGCAATGGGCCCAAGAGTTGCACCGGAGGACATTCTCTAGAGTCCTCCAACACAAGGAAGGCAAATAAACCAGGCACTTATGGCCATCTGTGGTCTCCCCAGACTTGTCTTTGTCTTTTGGAAAACTGGAGACTGCTAAGAAACTGAGACATAATAACACTAAGTATTCATTGGCCTTAAATGATTCCATTTCCTTTGGTTGAAGTTCAAAGTTCATCTAAGGTGAGGGTGCAGCAACCACCTAGGGAGCAATGAAGTAGGTCAAATTGCTTATCCTGTGGCTGCAGAGGGAGATGTTTGCTAGCCGAGCATGTTGGTAAGAGGAGGGATCTCTGTTTCAGAACCAGTGGAAAGGACTGGCACCATGGCAAGGGGGGCGTCCAATCCCATCAGGATGCTGGGTGGAGCCAGGAGCAAAAATAGAGTATGTGGCATCAGGCTCTGAATGGAGAATATCACAGCTGGGTGAGAGAGCATGAAAACACATCTGGCTGTGGGAGGGGGAGATGCCAGAAGGCTTTCAACAGGTAGAGAGATTATCTTCTGCCTGCCTGGGGCCTGATTTTGAAGAGTTGGCAATGCCACACTGGACCTGTGAGGGGGCTACTTAAAGGTAAGACCAGGCTCTAACCAGCACTCCCAATGCTCGGGGATGCTGAGGATGCCTGGCCAAGGCAAGACGGTGCAGAGACGAAGGCCCTCACTGCAAAGGGCAGTGCCCTCCAACCTTGCAGCCTATCCCTTCTGAAAGAAGAAGAAAGATATGTATGTTGACCTTGGCGTTAAGAAACTCCTTACACTGAGAACCACTTCTGCACCTGATGGTTACAGAGACCTCCACAACACAGAGTCCACAGCACCGGTCTCAGCTTTGCAGAGAAATTGCCCTACACCGCCGAAGTGAGCCAGCTTCCCAGACTAGAATAGAACTTTGACCTATTTTGCGTCACAACTCTGTGTGACCTGAAGCATCCTCTCCAAATCTCTCCAGTGTTTGTCAGCTGTATCCTCCCAATGGAGAACTACAATCAGCCCATGACGGGTGGTGCTAGTACATGGTCCTGCTGCTCCTCGAACCAATGGTGTGTAGGGCAGAGGTGCCAGCCCCATGACCAAGCCACGTGGGGAAAAATCAAGTGCTCATCCCCTCTGACAAGCACACCAAAAGATGCTCCTCTTGGAGGCCAAATAGGTGACCCATGGTGCCATGCTTTCCTGCACACACAAGCCCCCAGAAAGTCCAGGTTACTTTCCAATAGCATCGCTTGCCTTCCTGAGTATTGCTGAGACAGATGGGCACCCCAGGCCGACTGGTTACTTGACACCTCTTCTTACTGATGGTCTTTAAATATCTGTGCAACATTTATTTAGAGGAGAGGCAGAGAGCTGCCTGAGCAAGGGCCTAGTGGCCACAGGCCACCTCTCTCCTCTACAGTTCAGTTCTGACCCAAACCTGCACCCCTCCCTCAACATAGCCCTGCAGCTGAGCCTTGACCCCTCCCCTTACGAGGCAGCTGTAGAGGCTGTGCCTTGTCATTTGAGACCACCCCTCGGCCTCACCCTCGACTTTAGATGTCTTATCACAATGTCCTTTCACGCCATCCTGAGCTTCCCCCATGAGAAGAACATTCCAGTAAACACAAGTTTTCTGGCCTTTATATTTTGTTCCCAGGGTTGCCTAATGCCCCTGGCTGGCTTGGCATTTCGGCTCTGGTGTCTGTCTGTGGATGCATCTCTGGGGTCCCTGCAGCATCCCAGAGCAGGGAGCTGGAGAACGAGTGCAGTGGATATGAGCACCAGATCTGGGGCTTGGGACCGGGGTGCGAACTCCTGACTACTGGAAACACAGCCATGACCTTTCTATGGTCCCAGAAGCTTTGTTGGTGCCTGCAGGGCAGAGTGAGTTGTATAATTATTTCATTATGTGTCACAATGTAACAAGAATAGAAATAAAGTGCACAATAAATGTAATGCACTTGAATCATCCCAAAACCATCCCCCCACCACCCCCTGTCTGTGGAAAAATTGTCTTCCATGAAAATGGTCCCATGTGCCAAAAAGGTTGGGGACTGCTGCTATAGAGGATGATCTGCTCTTCCACTAGACAATAAGCCTCTTGTGGGATATATCTTTAGCTCACCATGCCTGACATTTATTATTAATAGACACTTTATAAATGCTGATTGAAACTAAGAAGTATTACAGATAAATTTCACTTGGTTTGTGCACACCCGTGCACACACACACTCACGCAATGTCTCCTAATGCCTATTTGCAGACAATTTCAAACTGGAAAATGTAACTATATCACAAAGTTCAATAAGTTGGGGAACCAACTTCCAGAAAGTATCCTATCCTTTTACACTCATTGTGAAAACACAAGCAGCACTTTGGCTTGTGTGGTACTTAACAGTTTACAAAGCACTTGTAAACAGAAGGACTCCCAGGCTTGGAAGACACCTTTACAACATCTAACCTAATTCCCAGGAATCCCCTACGCAAAACTGTCACTACAGGGTCCTCCAGCTCTTGCCTAAATACATCCTGCGTCCCAGAGCTTCCCATCTTCTGGAATAGTCCACAATATTTTTGAGATCTAACCATTCAAAGGTTCCTGTCTTATGCTGAGTTAAAATTTGCTTCCCAGGACTTTTACCTGTCAGTTCCCAAATAACTCCCAGGAACACAGAAAACTTACTCATGACAGCTTGTCAAGATTCTACAGACAATTATCATGTCCTCCCCGATCTCTCTCCACAAGGTGACCCATCCCTAGTACTTCAGTCTCCCTTCTTTCCACTTGGATCTCAGACCTGTCACCACTATGGTCCCTTCCTTCAGAGGATGCTACACTGCCCATCCCGGGGGTGCCCACAGGTGCCGTAACACACACAGAAGAGCAGGCCTCACTCCACGTGGTTGTTTCAGTCATTTGGGGCATGGTTCTGCACTACCCACCTGTTCTGGGCTGAACTGTGCCCCCCTCAAAAGTCATATGTTGCAGCTCTAAACCCCAGTGCCTTAGAACGTGACTGTATTTGGAGATAGGGTCTTTATAGAGGTGATTAAATTAAAAGGAAGCCACTTGGGTGGGTCCTAATTCAATCTTACTGGTACCCTTATGAGAAGAGGAATTTTAGACACGCAGAGAGACACCAGAGACATATGACACAGAAGAAAGGCCATGTGAGGGCGTGGTGAGAAGGTGGCCATCTGCAAGCCAGCAAGAGAGGCCGCAGGAGAAAGCAAACATGCCAGCACCTCAATCTTAAACTTCTAGGCTCCAGAATTGTGAGAAAATATATTTCTGCTGTTTCAGCCACCCAATCTATGATATTTTGTGATGGCAGCCCTGGAAAACTAATGTACTACCTGCATGTTAACTCACTATATTCTCCACACAGCCCAAACAGCATTTGAGTTGCCAATTCCAGGTCAACAGATGAGTGACAAGATACTTTCCCGAACAGATCTCAGAGCCAGGGCTGCTCCCTTTCTGAGCTTCTAAAGAATAAGCCAGAGCCCTATCATCACTTTCATCCCCAAACTGTCCACCTCTTTAAGAAATACTGATTTCTCTGTTAAATGGGAGTGAAATATCCTTCCATAATACAGGCCAGAATTTTCTGGATTAAGGTCTTTGTTTCTAATATAACATAAAAGGAAAGCACGACTATCAAATCCTAAGGCAACAAGAGTCACTGCTAAGTCCTTTAAACTATCATACCTGTTCCTGCACCTCCCAGTAAGCCTAAGAGAGAAGAGAGGTCATGCCTCATCGGCCCTACACATGGAATTGGTCACGAGCTGCTCTACCCCACACATGATTGGCCTCAGGCTCCTTTGGATGCTGCAGGACACAGGCATCCCTTTTTGGAGCTTCCCTTTGGCCCTTGATTGCCCTTGCTTTAAACTTTATGCATGGCAACATTTCCCTAGTAACAAACTTGGTCCTCTTCCACCCTGCCCTGACTTTCCTGAAGTGTCACAGGTGAAATACCCTCTCTCATTCAACTTAGTTGCAGAAGCCTCCCCATCTTGCACTGTCCTTACCCCATGTTTATTCTAGTCCCGAAAGAAGGAATGGAATGTGACACAATAGATCCCCTTTTAAAATGATGTTAGCACCTTGGTCTTCTCTCCAGAGCTCTGCTATTTCAAGGGAGACAAACTGAGGTCATATAGCATCCCTAAGAGTGATGTGCCAGTGACAGCTGCCACCAGTGGAGCCACTGAGTGGTATTTCCTCTGTCCTGAGCATCCCATAGCCTAAGGCAAGGTACACATCCCCAGGGGCTGAAAACAGAGTGTATCAAATCTGATCCAAATGCCTAGGAACACCAAGGGCTGAGCTTCAGAAAACCTCCAGTAAATGCCAAATCTGAGAGCAAGAGGAGAACTGAAATCAGGACCATGGCCAGGGGAAACAAATGAAACAAGAAGGAAGTAGAAGACGGAGTAAGAGGGTCTGGAGACATGGGATCAGGAAGACACAGGGTCCGGCTTCTCACAGTCATTTCTTTGTGCATGCCCTGCCCAAGAAGGAGGCTGCCCATCTTCAGGTCGGAGCAGGAGAGGAGGCAAGTGGGGCAATTATCCATCAATACCTCTGCTCAGCTGCCTGCGGAGGTGCAAACTTTGAGGTCCATCTGCAAACCACGAGATCTACCTTGTCACCAAGATTCTCTGCTCCTTCCACAATTTATTCCATCTTGTGACTGATTGGAACAAGTCTTTAAAAGGGCATTTTTCAAAGCCACGATGGTACAGTAGTCACACTGTCTGGCCCTTACAGCTGCAAACAAGTTACAGGCCCAAAATTACATGGAGCAGCCATCCATCAAGTGTTGTCATGGTCCCCGACTGCTGGTGAGACATAGTTAAGTCATGCATACAGACCACCAATGGGCAGTCGTGATGGGAAGCCTTTTGGCTCTCATCACCAGCTTCAGCAGCAGAGAATTTGGCATCACACCCAAGAATGACAGTTTCAAGAAACAAATCAGAGGTACTGTGTAGCACTCCGTTCTCCTACCTTCAATAGTCATGCATCCTATAAACCACCTCCAAAAGACCTCTGGGTAGTTAGACTGGGGTAACATTTGGGCACAGCCTTTCAGTCTATGTCATTTTGTATGACAGTTCAAAATACTACTGATGGAGGTTTTTATCTGCCCACCTCATTGATATTAGGCTTGGCCATGTGATTTGGGATGCTTCTCCTTGGAGAAAGAGGATACATCCTTGACCCAGTGGTGGAAGGCTTGCCCTTATGACTTCTGCCATCCTTCCTAACAGAAGAACAAACATCCTCACTTTGCTGAACTCAAGAATGGCTATGTGACTTGGTTTGACCCATTAAACATGGACAGCCCTGTGTTATTAACTGGGGAAAGCTTAAGACCCAGCTCATGGATTTCCATGTCAGTCTTTTCTCCGTCCCTCAGACCACCTATTTCTCAGATAGAGGCTGTTCCATCAGCCTGAGTACCAGATTAAAGGCCATGTAGTGTATAACCACAGCCAAGGTGTAATTGATATATAACATGGACACAAAAATGAACTTTTGTGGTTGTAGTCAGTACTGAGATTTGGTAGTCACTTATTATTGGTGATCATTATTGAAGCATAACTTAGCATATCCTAACTAAAATATCTTCTTCCTTTTTCTCTTTTTTCCCCCATTAATATTTATCAAGTACTCACAAAGAATTGAGAACTTTTTATGAAATGAGGACCTATTATCTGGCAGGCACTGGGTTGGGCAGGGAGTGCAAATAAAAGACATACATAATGGGAAGACAGATGTTACATGGATAGGTTTTGGTACACTGTGACAAGTTTTGTAACAAGATGCATTAAGAGCTTCTAGGAGGCAGTTGCTCTCTCTGCTTCTTCTGCCAGGAGGAGGGAGGACTTTATAAAGACACCTGTCATATATAAATAAATAGAGCTGACTGAATGACTGTGACATGGGAGCTGAATTTGAGAAAAAGACTGGGGGTTTCCCTGGCAAGAAAGAAAGGAAATGGCATTCCAGTAACCCAAAATAGGGAAAAGATATTTCAGACATTAAAAGAAAAATGGCATAATCAGTGACATGAACATACCTCTGTTGTTCAGTGACAATGAGGCTTAGGATGGCCAGATGAACTGTTAGATGAAATAATTCTAGAAAGTTCCACTGGAGTCATGTTGGAAAGAACCAGGAAGGCCATGCCAAGGAGGTTTGAATTCAACTTGCAGGTTACAGAGGAACAAAGGGAGACTTCCAAGAAGAGGAGTGAGGGGTGGTGTTCCTGCCACTAGAGGTGGTGTGGAGGAAGGGATGTGGCTGGGTCTGAGAGTCAGAAAGAATGAAGTTCACTCTGGGTCAAATGAGATTACAACATTTAGAACAGCACATCTCCAGTGGAGGAAGGGAAAAGTACATGCTCCATCTTAGATCAACTTCCCTGGGAAACAGACTCTGAGAAGGAGATGAGATTTGCACGCAGGAGGTTCACTGAGGAGTGCCCCAGGGAACGTCACCTGGAAAGGAGTAAAAGAAGCAGGATGCAGCAGAGGAAGAAGTCAAGCTGTGATACAGTCTCAACATATTCCTTGGTTGATCATCCAGGGAGCTCTAAACCTTGGAAGGCTCATCAGAGTTGTTCTGAACTGAAGCAAGGGTATGGGACCCTCATACCCTCACATCAACCAGGCATTGGATATGGGCTGCCCCTAAGAAAGAGGGAAGTTATTGGGGCAGGACTCAGCTAAGCCAGCAGCAGCAAACACTCTCAACAGCCGGGGGAATGAATGCCTGGGCCCTGAAGGGGGAATCTGATCTGGGAGGTAGGCAACAGCATCTACTGTACACCCTCGCAGGGAACAGCAATAACAACTAGCATTTATTTGCACTTACTGTGGGCCAGACATTGCACTAAATAATTTACCTGTATTCTATCATTTAATCCTCACTCCATGGTCTGAATTTTGGTGTTCCCCCCCACAAAAAACTTATATGTTGAAACTTAATACCCAATGTGAAATAATAAGGGACAGGAACTTTGGGGAAGTGATTAAGTCATAAGGATTCCACCTCATGAATGAGATTAGCCCTTATTATAAAAGAGGCTCAAATGAGTTCCCTTACCCCTTCCATTGTGTGAGGACATGGCAACAAGACAAGGTCTTTGAAGCAAAGAGCAAGCCTTCTCCAGACCCTGATTCTGCCAGAGACTTGATCTTGAATTGCCCAGCCTCCAGAACTCTAAGCAATCAATTTCTGTTGTTTATAAATTACCTAGTCTAAGGTATTTTGTTACAGCCATCCAAATAGACTAAGACACTCATACAACCCTTTGTGGTAGGTTCTCTTATTACAGACAAGAAAATGGAGGTTTGGTGAGGTTATATTATCTGCCCAAGTGACCATGGGATTGGGCTGAAATTCAATGTCAGTTGTGTGTGCCTCAGAGTCTACATTTTCCCCCTTACACATCAGTGTTTGTCTTTGAAGGTCTGAATATCTCAATACAGAGGCCATGCTGCTGGGCAGACCAACCAAAAGGATAATATAAGGGACTCTCTCTGGAGAATACTTCCAATACTCTTTCATGGGTTCACAAAACACCTGGTTCTGGGCATCAGGGCTTTGAAATCCCGCTTAATCTGTCACAGTCTCTGCATCAGGCAACACCCGCCACCCCCAACCACGGAGGCTCTCCTTGACCCTCTCCCCTGCCCTGGCCAAGGCTGACCTTGGCTTAGAAGGGAACTCAGTAAAGACTGGGGCAGAATGGTCAAAAATAATCACAGGCACCATGCATAAGTACTGACTATGTGCCAGGCACTATCACATGCATCTCTCCCATTTGACACTTAAGAAAACTAAAGCTCAGAAAGTTGAGTCCCTTGCCTGAGTCCACAAAACCTGTAGGTGGCTGATCCAGAATTATGTTCTTTCCTCCTGGACTCCCATCAATGCAGGAGGAAACAAAATTCCTCAAGTGCACTGTCCACATTTCAAGTGCTCAATGGCCACATGTGGCCAGTGGCCATAGTGGCTACCATGTTGGGTAGGTCAGGCAAAGAACATTTCCATCACTGCAAAATGCTAAAAAGAGCTGCTTTTGGGTCCTGGGGGAAGAAACACGGCTTTGGTGATGATCCAAATTCTCTCCAGGCCCCTCCCCCACTGTCCCAAATATTTTCATATGAAAAAAAAAAAACAGTGTCAAATAAACCTAATTAGTCTGAGGGGGAAAACAGATATAATTAATCCAGAAGGGAGAAGGGAAACCATTTTTGTATCTGTTTATGTTCACTTGATAAACAGAGGAAAGCTAATGACTCTGTAGTTCCAGAAAATTCCACAGGGAAATTGGAATCTCTTATCTTAGCCCCCCGTAGAGCATCAAGTCTGAGATCAAAGAGGATCTGTGCATGTCATTATTGCATTTCTTCCCCTTCCCTCCCACGTTGTCAAGTCTTCTTGGTTCAGGAGTATGGCCTACATTAGCCTGCCAATAAAAAGTGAAGCTTTTATTCCATAACAATACTCATAAATAAAGGCAAAATAGTGGCAGCTAGATAACCAGCTCCTCTTCCAGACACCTCTCAAATACAAACGCATGATGTGCGTCACAGAATTACTGAGGCCTCAGAGGTTCTGGTCCAAATTCTCACCTATAAAATTCATGCCAAGCCACTGTGTCTTTAAACTTGAATTAACTTGACTGTCTCTAGCAGTGTGTGCGTGTGTGTGCGTGTGTGTGTGTGTGTGCGCGCAGGGGGGCACCTGAGGCCTCCCAAGGAATAGAATCTATTTTGATACCTCTGAATGTCATAATGGTGGGTACATCTCTTACATTGTATCCAAATTTGGCCCCTTTGTGACCACTGCCCATTCCTCTTGGATCTCTCTTTGGGACCCAGAGAACAAGTCCAGATCCACATGTCAGTCCTTTTGAAGACAAGAGTTAAAACCCTTCCTCCTTAGATCAACTCTGGATCTCCCTCCTGATGGTCTCAAGGTGTGGTTCCCGGATTCCTCCTCACCCTGTCTGTCTGCTCCCTGCACCTGCCAATACCCTGCTGAGAAACCGACAGCCCCACCTGGGCCCCAGCCTGCAGGTGGATGGGAACCAGCCTGTACACCACCAGGACCCACAGACGAAGGCATGTGTGAGATCACGCCTTCAGAAGCTGCCACAGGGAACTGCCCCATCGTCCATACAGGAGCTCCCACCCATTGTGCATCCACTCCTGGATTCCTTCCTGGCTTCTCATATTAAAGGCCAGGTGAGGAAGGAGCAACATTAATTAGTTATAAATTGAAAGCTATTACCATAATAATGAAAAGATGAGTGAATGCAAAATCCTCCTCTTTCACAGTGGCATTTAGAAAAGAAAGATTAATAAGGTCATTTTACCCCCAAATCTTCAAGGAGCTCAGCAGATGAAGCACATAGAAGACGGGAAGGTGGAACCAGATGCCAGTGTCATCAGCAAGGAGGGAGGACATTCCAATTCTATGGAATAACACTGAGCACAGAGACCTCATGCAGCAAGTGGTGGAACCAGGACTGAAATCTGGAACATCGACCCTGGAGTTCTCACTTGGACTACCCAGCTGCCTCTCACTGTGCTGTGCTGTCACATTCACAATCCCAACATTGGGAAGAGGGTATTGGCCCCATTTTACAGAAGAGAAGACCGAGGCAAAGACAGATGACCCATTTGCCCCAGCCACAGCCAGGAGAAGGGGCTGGGCCCCTGAAGTCTCTGCCCTGAAACCCATGCTCCTTCCAGGTTGTGCACTCCATTCTAGAAGAAATCTGTCCTTCCTGACCCCACAGAAAGAGCAGTTCCAGCAAGACCTGGGGGGCAGGGTGCACATAAAAGTGTTTTGCACATGCAGCCATATAAGCCTTTCAATGCAAGAGCCCAGACTTTGGAATAAAGTTCAGGGCCAAGATGCAGCAGGAAATAAAGGAGGAAACCCCCATTCAGTGCATCTTGTAGAGGTGGGATGGCTGAAGTAAGCCAGGAGCTGAGCCGCACCAGAACTGCTACTGATAATACCTGCCAGGTGTGTATCCAACAGGCCCTGAACACAGAAACACCTGGAGTGGCTGCTGAGGAAAAAGGCAGGACTCCCCAAATCCCTACAATCCCCCAGTCCTGTGAATACAGATGTTAGATGTAAATAAATTCACAATAGAACAAAAAGGCCAAGAAACACTAATGCTCTGCCCCTCCTGTTGACCAAACCCAAGGGATTCCCCACATCAGTCCTCCACACCTGACCTTGTGTGTGCTTAGCTAGGATCACCTTCGGCTGCTCCTGCTTGTCCTCTCAATGTCTGCCCCCGCCCCACCTCGACCCCACCCCAGCATGTCCAACCTCTACCTATGCTTCCAGACTCATCAGGAATAATGTCGGGATGAGGAAATTAGGAACAAGCAAACTCTACCCACTTCCAGTGGGGTTCCTAGGAGGGTCGCCAACAGAATAGACAGAGGCAAAGGAAAATAAAGTGCCTCAGGGACATAAGACCAGGCCCCTTGGAGTGTCCCAGCCCCTCAGCAGGCTAGTCCAGCATGCCAACCCGTAAGTGGACCCCGAGGGCCAGTAAGAACACCTCCTGCCTCAAAACTACCCAGCAAGTGGACCCAAACCCTTCCCAGCACACCTGGAGCTTCCAGGAGTGTCTGGGGTCTATGTTGTCTCTGCCTAGATCTCAGTTCTCTCCATACAGGGTCATCAGTTTCTGTAGAGCACCAGATAGCCAATATTTTAGAATTTGAGGACATACGGTCTCTGTAGCCACTGCTGAACTCTGCCACGATACCACAAATGTCAGACAATACACAAAGGAATGGCTGTGGCTGTGTTTCAATAAAACTTTATTTACAAAAACAGGTGGCAAACCAGACACAGCCACAGCCTGGATTTGGCTACCAGACTGTAATTTTCTGGCCTCTGTTTTAGAGAACAACAGTTCTGTCCAATTCTTCCTTGTTTTTGCCTTTCGGTGTTGTAGACGCTCCATGATTTTTTGTGGAAGGAGGGAGAGAATTTGTATTTAAAAAACAGATGATCAAAGATAACTTCTGAGGCCTGATGCATCTTAAGGGTATTCCTTGATGTTGAATCCCAATGACTAAGGTGCAAAGAAGTTCCCAACAGTTTAAGAAAACCAAACTTGAAGTCCATTAAGCAAGGTTAATTACTCTCCTGAGTCAAATCTTTCTTTTCCACAATCACTCTCTTTTCCAACTGGGTAGCCCAGTTGAGGAAAATTCCAGATAAGTCACCTTTATGGAAACGTACACGGCATCATCATAATATACAGGCTAATAGTCACACTGCCATCTAGATGCTGAGGATGGAAAAGGGTCTGCCCTGATCAGCAAACGTACAATGGATACTACCCTGGACTGGCAATTACATACCAAGTAATGCTCATTCCCCTGGGAACCAGTGAGTCTGTCCCAGCATCGGCGAAGGGCCCAAACCCAAAGACAAAGGCAAATAGGGCTGGGAGAAAAACCTCCTTCTGGAACACTTTCTTCAGGGCCAGCAAAGGAAAAACATTATTATACATTATGTATTATAAAATTGAATGAGCTGGTCATATGAATCACATATTGCTCTTGTTTTTATAAATTATTTTTAGAGGCAGGATCTGGCTATGTTGTCCAGGCTGAGATGCAGTGGTTATTCACAGGCACGATCGTAGCACAATACAGCTGCAAACTCCTGGCCTCATGTGATCCTCCTGCCTCAGCCTCCTGAGTAGCTGGGACTACAGGCATGCGCCATGCACCCAGCTTTATTTTTACATTACTCTCCCAAAAAAGGAGGAAATAAAGAGAACCTGATGCATAATAATTAAATAAATGCAACCTAATCCATATTAACCAATTTTGATGGGAGGAATAACGCTTCTTAAATTTTTCATAAAGTTTTGTGAAGTGTGGGGTGTAGGGTGGAGGTAGAAAAGAAAGGAAGAGAAAAATTTTGTTTTTTGAAATTATAAAAACTAAACATAAAAATAAACTCCAAAGATTAAACCATACCGATTGTAGTCTTTAATCACAATAAAGAATAACATCTGAAGTTAGTTATGAAAGGTTAGATATTTAAAAACTCAACTACTCAAAAACTTCAAAACAACATACTAAATATTTTATTAAAATATAATTACAGAATATAATGAATTACCTAAAATATAATTACAGAATAATTTTAAAAATTAGAGAAAAATAACTACCATTTAATACTTTTCCCGAAGCAGCTAAAGCTGTATTCAAACCAAAATACATACCTTGAATTTTCCTATTATGTTAGAATAAAAATAAAAAAATTGACCAATCAATTTATAAGTTTAAAAATAGAAGGCATCAATTTACCAGACTTCAAACTAACTACAAGGCTATAGTAATTAAAACTGCTTGGTATTGGCACAAGAACAGGGACA
>VBSM01001118.1:39929150-39946183 GCA_008086735.1 Cheirogaleus medius
GTACGTAACCATAATATTTGTACCCCCATAATATGCTGAAATAAAAAAAATTTATAAGTTCAAAAATACATAAAAAAGCAAGAGAAATGAATGAATAAGCTAAAAGGAGTATTTAATGAATTAGAAAAAAATTTAAACAATAGGATTGATCAAAAGACCATAAAATAAACCTTTGGCAAGAGGGAAAAAGATAAACATATAAAATTAGAAATTGTCAAGGTGAAAATGCCACATTTATTTATTCTTTCACTTGGCAAATCTTCATTGAGCAACTATTAAGGGCCAGGCACAGGTGACACAACAATAAATTAGGCAAAATCTTTGCTTTTGCTTTAACTCACTGTAAAGAAGAAATGATAACTAACTGTATTTATGATGTGTTATGAAAAATATGCAAATTTTATGAAAGACTACCATGTGAAACTACACCAAGAAACTACATTTCAAAAAAATATAGAAAGTCAAGAATTAGTTTGACTAAGTCAATAACCATTATTTTAAAACTTAAATATTTATCAAATTTACTTCCGAAAACTGTGCCCTTACAGGTGCCTTCGCAGGCTAGTTCTGAAAAGCCCTCAAAGACTAATGATTCTGATGGTTCATAAACTACCCCACAGCTGAGAGCAAACAGGGGAAGGGTTCTCGGTACATTTGAAGCCACTGGTAAAACCCTGCTACCAAGCTAGACCATGACAAAGCAGAGGACAAAACAGCTCTACTTTGGGATGTTAAGGCTACAAGTCCACAGTCTCTCATCTAAAAGTGTAACCTATTTTCTTCATAACTCATTTGGTGGCAGTGGCCTGTGCTGTCCATGCTCCCCTCTCTTCTACACAAACCTCATCCTCTGTTGGGCACACCCAAGACTGAGGGTTGCAGCAGCATGAACACACCAGCTCCCTGTCCCGATGGAGACAGCTCCGAAGAGTCGCCTATAGTGATTCCAGAATTCCCCTGTGCAACTGAGCTCAAGTCACCGTCTGTGGGACTTTGCTTGATATCACACCCTGTTGGTCTCCTTCTCTTCCTGGCCATTTGTCCACTCTCCCACCTGTTTTTCCTCAGAATCAATCATTCCTCATCAATCATTCTCACATGAACTCTGTCTCAGGGTCTGCTGCAAGGGAACTTGTCCTAAGACAGTAGCAAATCTCACCCAAACTTCTTCTGTGGCCACACCTGACCTGAGCCTATTTATAGCATATATTTATCTGACTTAACTTTGCATTCATATGTTTGGCTGCATAAATATTAATGTCTTTGATTAAGGAGTACTTCCTCAGACTCCACTGGGGTTATTACATAACATTCACAATATATGCATCATATTATCTTCCTAAAATCTAATAAAATATGAATTACAAACACATTTCACCCGAAGGGTTTCAGACAGGGATTAAGGAGCTATATAAAATATTGGCAAATCAAATCTAGTACTATACAAAAGGAATAAAAACCATAGCCAATTAAAGTTAATTACAACAACGGTTTAATATTTGGAAATTTAGCTATACAATTTGTAAAAATAATAGGTCAATGGGGTAAAACCACATGACAATCTCAACATTTATTTCTGATATGAAAAAATAACTTAGTAATAGAACACTAGTTCCTCAAATGATAAAGAATATCTATCTCAAGAAAAAGCCATCATACTTAATAAAACTTCAGAAGCACTCTAATTGAATCAGCAAAAAGAAAAAGGTTATCTGCTATTATCACTATTATTTAACCTCATTCTGAAATTTCTAGCACAAGCAAAACAATAAAAGTAAAAGAGCTATAAATACTAAAAGAGAGAAAAACAGAAGTATCATTAGCTATAGATGATATTATTGTCTGCCTTAAAACTCAAGGCCATAACTGGAACTGATAATTAGTATGAGAGCCAGATATAAAATACATGCCAAAAATCACATCTTTTTATACCAGCAATAGCCAATTAGAAAACATAACAGAAACATTTATCCCATACACAAAAGAAACAAAGATAAATAAGAAATATACACGAAATGTGAAAGACCTACAAGAGGAAAACTCTAAAACTCCACTGAGGGACGTAGCACAAGAGATTTGAGTAAACGGCAAAATGCATCTTGTGCTTAGATAAGGGGACTGAAAACTGTGAAAATGCCCGGGATCTCTAAATTAATCTATAAATGCAGTGCAGGGCCAAAATCTACACAGCATTTGAGAGGAGCACTTGACAAGATTATTCTAATTTTTTTCTGGAAGAATAGACAGGCAAAAATGCCTAAGAAACTTTTGATATTTTTGAGGAAGGGGGGAATAATCCTCTCCAATATGAAAACGTATCATAGCTACCATAGTAAACCAAGACAGTATCCCTGGATACAAAGACAAATAAATGGAAGCTAATTAGACCCCAAAGTACATATTATTCAGGTTGCATTTCTTATAAATAGGAAACATGGATAATTCCGTAAAAGACATTGGGACAACTGGCTATCATCTTGGAATAAAATGATAATAAAGCAAGATCTCTATCTCACTTCTTACACCAAAATGAGGGCCTAATATATTAAAGATTTAAACATAAAAAAAGAAAGAAAGAGAGGAAAAGAGGGAGGGAGGGAGAGAGGGAGGGAGGGAGAGAAGGGTAGAAGAACCACAAAGGTACCAGGAAAAAGAAAAATCTTTCATGAGCACAGGAAATCCTTTCCAATGACGACATGAAACCCAAAAGGAACAAAATACTGATAAATTTTACCAGATAAAAATTAAGAAAACAAACAATCAAAAAACTTCTGTCTGATCAAAAATAAAAACCCATAACCAAGTAAAAAAATAACCACCTGGCAAAAAAATACTGCAATATATATGACAGAGAAAGAACTGATACTTCTGATGTCCAAAGAGTACCTACAAATGCAAAAGAAAACCACCTGAAAGAAAAATATGCAGAGGATATATAGCCAGCTAAGGCATGGGAAGAAAAAAACAAGCAAAGCATCAATAAATATTTGAAAATATTTTTCTGTCTCACTAATAATTGAATTAATGCTAATCAAAAATATTTTTTCCTCTTTGCAATAAAAAGATCAAGAAGACTGATGAAAACCAGTGCTGGGCATGAAGGATAAAAACCACAATTCTTTTAGATGACTTTTTGTCATTATTCAGAATTATGAATTATGACCACCAATAAAGAAAATGCCTAAAAGAGCACAGCCACTGGTGGTTCCAATAGAAAGCAGAGCTGGGGAGGAAGGAGGGAGGGTTATTCACTACATACACTTCTGAAACAATAGATTTTTCTTTTACAATACACAAAATAGTAGCAACTAATACTTATTGGCCATTTGCCATATGGCAGACTCAGTGCTATAAAGCACTCTACCTGTGTATTGCTACCCTCCCACAACCCGAGACTACCTTTGCAGGAAGTTAATGTGTCTCCCTCACTGTCCATGGTCCTAAAAGGCAGAATCTCCCACTAACACTCCCTCCCCTTCTCAGCAAAGGGCCAAAGAGGAAGCCCCTGGCCCTGTCTGCTTCCCTTGCCCAACTCTCCCATAAGTAGCATCCCTAATGAAACTGCTGAGAGCTAGACCTGCCAGGGGCCATCTCCAGGTAGCCATAGGTGATTTTACTTTGTTTCAAAAGCTGAAAGAATCTCCGTGCTCCCACTTGTGATTCCTGAGGCTACAGCGGCAATTCCCTGCTTCCTCCTTCCACTCAAATTCTCATTTGACAGATAACTGTCGAAACAGAAAATAAAGCAGTTAGAAACTGGGACACTCAGTATCCTATAGCCCAGTGGTTCTCGGACTGGTCCCTGGACCAGCAACACCAGCATCATCTTGGAACTAGTGAGAAATCAATTACTGGCTCTGATCAGACCTATTGAATCAGGAACTCCAGGCCCAGCAATCTGGGCTTTAACAAGCCCTTCAGGTGATTCTCATGCAGCACAAGATGGAAAATCTCTCTTTAAACACTTATGAGTTGAGGAAACCAAGACTCAGAGAGCTCAAAGGACTTGCTCAGGATCTGAGCTAGTGTGTGGCAGGGCTGCCATCTGGACCCAGATCTTTCTGTTTGCCAAGCCTTATTCTCACACACTATGCTATACTACTTTTTTATGTAGAGCTTGTGTGGTATGAATTCAGTGAATACAAATTTTCTTTTAAAAATACAAATATTGTTCTTAAATGTTGCTATGATTAGCTTTAGAATTGACTTTTTAAAATTTATGAAGGTAACAACAGAGCAAACAATTATGCTTAATCTTGCCCTCTTTCACTGAATTCCATCTACATCACAAGCCTCCTGTTTGGACCACAGGGTCAAGTCTGCCCTGTTTCCAAAAAGGTGGCAACATCTGGTTGTAGGAAAGCACCTAAAACAGCCGTGCCAGCTTGGAGGGGTGGCAGTGACATGCCACTCACCATCCTTGGCCCTTAGACTATTGTTGCCCATTCTAAGAGAATGGTTTTGAGCTGGAAAGGAAACCTAGCTGTCCCGTGGTTACATGGACCAATGTGGTGTTTACTGTCATGCCAGATATTCTAAAGCAAGGGTGATCGAACTGTGGCCCACAAGCCAAATCTGGCCCACTAGCCATTTTTTGTAAATAAAGTTTTACTGGAACATAATTAAGCTTATTTGTTTACATATTATCAATGTCTGCTTTCATGCCACCATGACAAAATTGAGTACATGTGACAAACTATATGTCCCAGGAAATATATACTGCTTGGCCCTTTACAGAAAACGTTTGCAGAGCCTTGGTGTCGTGTTTGTCACTCAAATGGTGAGAGAACAGAGGTCTAATCTAGGTCTGATGTGTCCAGCAAGTCCCTTAACCTCCCTGAGCCTCGATTTTCCCATTTGTATAACACGTGCTCCATCAGACTGTGGTAATAATTAAATGAAACAAAACATGCTAAAGGCCAGGCGCACAGCAGGTGCTCACCAAGGGCTAGCTTCCCCTTCCCCTCTTTAAGTACAGACATTCTTGAAGACCAGTGATGCCATAGCTCTAGCACCTAGTAGGTACACTGTTTATTGAAGGCCAATTCCCTTTGCACGTTGAGAATGCAGAGGCTTCACAAAGCCCGTAGGCTGCAATTTAAAATGTCTCATCGTCCGGTGATCCAGGGCATGATTTACTAAGCAGGCAGCACACTTAGATACTATACATCATCTCTTAAAGCCAAACTTGTCCTGCCCAGAACCAACAGCCAGCTCTGCCCTGGAAATGAAAAACGGGCTCCCAGGGACGGCAGATCCTGCCTGCAGGAGGGAAGGAGAAAAGGGACTAACTGTAAAATGCACCATTCCCACAAATCTCTGCCTCAGGAAGAGGCCCCCTTGGTGACCTTAGAATATTTCACAAGCAGAGGTTTTATAACCCCCAGCTGCCTCAGAACAGAGAGCAAAACCTGCCTCTCTTCCTCATCAAATCCATGAACAGCCACACAAGGAGAGTTGCCAAGGGCCTAGGTAGTGAGGAGGGCAACCTCCCACCCACACTTCCATCCGCCCTCTCCCCATTCCTATCCACCATCCCATCCACCCACCCTTCCATTATATCCTGTATTGCAAGCGCCAATGGTCTAAGACACTTCCTCCTTCCAGTTTGAGCATCCATCCTCTCAGATATATCT
This sequence comes from Cheirogaleus medius, assembly GCA_008086735.1. Taxonomy (NCBI): domain Eukaryota; kingdom Metazoa; phylum Chordata; class Mammalia; order Primates; family Cheirogaleidae; genus Cheirogaleus; species Cheirogaleus medius. Next base: position 39,934,787 of record VBSM01001118.1, read on the forward strand.
CAATCATGTTTTCTTGTGCCTGGTTTTGCTGTTCCCCTCCTATTTTGCTTGTACTCTAACCATGTTACCATCTATATGTAGAATCATCGATTTTCAACGCCCAGTACCCTGTGGCCAGGTCTACCAGGCAATGGCCTTGGTCACGTGTGGCCCATCAGACTCATGGAAGAGATACAGACAGCCTGTAAGTGCTGGATAAGATAAACCTATTGGACCTCTGAGCTCCAGGACCCTGGTCTCAATGACAAGAGAGCCTTCTCCTGCCAGAGCCAGGTCTGCCAGCTGCCCGGAACTTGGGCACTGCAAAGGTTAAGTGCAATTACAAATACACAGTGTCTGGCAGGGGTCTGAGCGGCCAGCAGGGACACCTTCCCTCAGCCCTCAGGGAGACGTTGGGAAAGTTGTTTGCTGGATTGATTAATTTCAACACAAAAGTCAGAAGAATGAAGGCCTCCATGTTCAGAGAAACAGAAGAGGAGAAGGTTGGGAATTATGGCAAGAAAGAAAGAGGAAAAATAATAGCTAATGTTTAGCTAATAATTAGCCAGATTTTATTGCATGCTGGACACAGGTTAAATAACTTGTCTGAATTATCTGATTCAATCCTCACAACCTCTGAGGAAGTTTCTAGTGTGGACCCTGTTTTACAAACGAAGAAATCAAGGCTCAGGAAGCTCAACTGGCTTGCCCACAGTTACAGGTCTACAGGCAGGCAACCCGCCTCAAGCCTCCCTGCTTCCAACGTTTATGATCCTAACCATGACATTCCTTTAATGAGAGTGTGTTAAACTTCAAGGACAGGCCAGAGAACAGACACAGAGATCCCAGGCCACAGACTTATAAAATGATCCAGTCCAGTCTTCCCACTTAACAAATGGGTAAATTGAGGCCCCGGTAGGAACATGACCTTCTCAGGGTCACCCAGGGAGTTAGTGACCTGAATAATGCAAAGAAGTTAATTTTTATAAAGTACCTTCTCATCATGGGGCTGGGAAGTGACTAAGACTGTCAGACTCAGAGCTTCTTCCCTCCCTCCTCTTCCCTCTCCTTATCCCACCACCCAGAACTGCTAACGTGTCCAAGCTTAGCCTCTTCTGAGCTGGGCTCAGGGGATCCCAGAGGCCTCTTCAATGGACACTCAGTAGAAGTGTCTAAGAGATGGCATCATCCTGGTTCAAGTGGTCCCTGAAGTTTGGAGAAGGATCCTGGAGAGCAGCTAGAATCCAGCCCCCAGTGCCAGAAAATGATTAGGCCTATGCAGAATTTGGGACACCTGCCAGCCTCTGGTCCCAGCAGGAGGCCAGAAAGCAAACCCGGTGGGAAAGCCCAGCATAATAAGCACACACCCACAGACAGCAGGGGCTGGGAGAAGAGAGAAGGCATGACTCACCAGAGGGTAGGTGACCAGGGGTGGCCACCTATAGGTGACAGCACCTGCCAGGGAGACTGGGCAGGGAAGGCTGCAGTCTGCACTCTTGACAGGAAGACCTGAACAGTGCACAGCATGGGCTGCACAGCTACTAACTCTATCGAGAGTGTCGCTCCTGCTACCACCAGCACATTATAAATTCCTCAGAGCAGATACCACATCTAACATCATCCTCTTTTAACAATCACCAGCGCTACAGTCACAGACGGGATTCAAACCCGACCTTGGCACCTCGTTGCCGCGTGGCCCTGGGACTGAGGGAGCCTCTCCAAGTCTGTGCTTCCCTACCTGTGAAATGGAGACACCGATAGAGTCGTCAGGGGGATTAAAGGCAGTAGGTGTGTAAAGTACTCGGCACAGTGTTCTTAACGATCATTCTAAGTAGCAGGGAGTGTAGCATAGTGTGCAGGGTAGTCGACTCAATAAAATGTTATGGAACAAATTAAAATTCTCATGCAGAACTCATTTCACTTGTTAAAGCAAGGAAGTGAGCAACTGTGGTGTAAGGGCCTTTGGCTTTTAACTGCTTGAAATCAAATTGTTATTCCACTCTCCTATTCCAGCACTCAATGCTAAGGTTATTTGATGTGTCTGGTGCGTGACTACTTAAGAAGGGGTAACAACCCCTAATTAAGCCTAAAAACATCACTGCAAGATAGGCAGGCAGGGAGGAACGTCTCTTCAGGAAAACATTTCTGGGGCAGGCTTGGGCCAAAGAGCTGTCAATCAAGAGACTGTTATGTCTTGGAGCTTTTACACTCAAAGAATTTTGAGAGCCAGGAGGGAGGATCCTTGAGAATAAATTTCTGTTAGAAACAAAGCACCCAGGTCCAGGGGGCCATGGGATTTAGTCCAGGTCCTCTGAGTTAGTAGCATTCCTTCCATAATACTTCTTATCCCTAAAATTCCTCTCATCCACTAATGTCATTAGAGCTACTTGGTATTGGCAGAGCCACTGTGGGCAGATCAGATACAGTAACTCAATCCTTAATGGTTTATTGAGCAACTACTGTGTGCCAGGCACTGGGACAAAGCAGCAGACAAAACACAAGGACATTGCCCTCTTGAGCTTACAACCTAGTGGGGGAAGGAAGACAAGCATAAGAATATGGATAATAATTAAAAACGGCAATTATAGGTGACAGAGAGAGAAAGGGGATGGAGAGGGTGGGTAAGGCAAATTTAGATGCTGTAGCTAAGAAATGTAGTCTAAGCCCAAACTTGGAAGTTCAGGAGGCCATGCAGAGCTCAGGGATGGACATTTCAAAGAGACAGAAGAGTGCAAAGGTGTAGAAATGGGGGTGAAGAGAGAGTAAGAAGTTGGTAAGGGTAGCATCATGCAGGGCCTCGTGGGCTATGCTAATGAGTGTAGACTTCAGTTCAGGTACAAGAGGAAGCCAGGTGCATGGAGAGCCATTGAGTGACATGCTCTGTTTTATGATCTAAGATGATAACTGTAGTTGGCAACAAGGGGTGGTGGGAACTCAGGGAGAAGCACTTAGGGGCCCAGACTAATGTAGCTGCTACATCAGTCCCACCCAAGGCCTAAAAAGGCTACTGAGAAAATTCCTCCCTGGGCTAAGACGACTCAGGCGATGGGACTGAGCTGCGACTAGGATGGGGGCACATTGACATGCAGTTGCCCAGCGGTGTCCCCTCACCTCACCAGGAATCTCCGTGGGCCCAAGGAACCAGTCATCTCAACTCACTGCATGCAGTGCAATTCCAAGACTGGCCCTAGACACATCCTGGGTTTCAATAACACTTGTTAAATTGAAATGAACTCAGTAGACAATCCCTCAGGAGATACAAGTTCTGCTATTGACAAAGGCTCACAGCAAGACAAGGATAATGGGCTCAAATCTCGTTAGCAAAGTCAGAGAACTGAGAATTTTCCGAGCTCAAAACAATAATTCCCCTCCGCTTTCAATATTTTTGCATCGTGAGGAATCATTCATAGTGTGGCCAGGAATAATTCTTGGGCAATTATTCAGCATGTCTGGGACTGGTTTTGCTTCTTTTCGTGGAAGTTAAAGATCATTCACTGAACAGTTTCTTTTCAATACAGCCCTCCCTCCCCCGTCTCTCCTCCCTCTTCCTCCCTTATCTAAGCCTCATAATCTGTCTTCCCGGATTCTCCCTCCGCCTTCCTCCCGCATCCATCCTCCTCCATGCTGGCTGCTTCTCCTGTTTCATCTTTCCTGGGAACCCACAGCGCTGAGCTCGAACTCAGCAATTCCCAACTTTTTTATTTGACATCCCAGTGTGTCTCCAGTCATCTCCAGGGGAGCTGTGAAATTCATTTTCATTCACTTTAATTTAAAAAAGAAATATAGGCCATTTAGTTCTTTTAAGAGGGGAAAATGGGGTGTCATTCAACCAGCAGGGAGGTGAATCCTAACTTCAGCTATTAGCTCATTGGGCAAAGTGGCTCTCTTCCAAGCCGTTCTCGGTGCTTGGGTCGTTTAAGCAAGTAAAGTGTCTTGCTCATGTCGGAGAGACATTCACACTGGGGGAGGGGCAAGAAAATAAAGTTCAGGGAGAAAAGAAACATGAGAAAATTAATGTTCTTTTATTAACTCCTTCTTGGATAAAGGGGGAATTGAACAGAATGATTCGTATCACTCAACCCTTTAGTTACTCTATTCAATAAGGACTTATGGAGTATTTAACATTTTCCAGAACCTAGTGATGATGATGATGATGATGATGATGATGATGATAGCAGCTAACATTTTTCAGCTCACTTACTCTGTACCAGGTACAATTCTACAAGAATTACCTCAATCCCCGCAGTAACTCCATAAAATAGTGGCTATTTTGTCCCCACCGCAGAACAGAGGCTGGGAAAAGTTAAATGAATTACCCAAAGTCACCTAGATATAGGTGGAGTTTGAACCCAGGACCATCTCCTCACCACCATGACACGCTGCAGCCCTTCCTGCAAGGATCCCACCTACACAGTGGGCAAAACAGACAAGGAACCAACGGCACAGATCGTCTGTGGAAAGCAGAATGTAGAGAACCTGGTAGTGCAGCAGAGGGTTGTGAGCTGAGCCTGGAAGCAGAGAACACGTGGGATGCACGTCCTGAAGGAGCTAAAAGACTCATGGGAGTTGGCTAGGCAGACAGGGTGGAGTCGGGAAAAGGGGGGGTTCCAGGCGGAAGAAAGAAAGTAGGGAGGGGGTGGCTTGAGAGAACAGGACAATATGTAGAAGAGGCTGGTGCCAGCGGGAGGTGGGCATATGGCCCGAGGAGCCCTGGCTGCAGAGGCTGGCAGGGCTCAATCGAAGGCCCTTTCTGGCAGACTAAGGCCACCGAGAGCTGGGGAAGGGCGTGTGCACCAGCGTGGCACAGACAGTCATGGACTCTCAGACACAGCCCTGTGGCCACTGAGACACAGCTTGGATTTGGGGACACGGAGAGCGGGTGCCAGGAGCCCACCTTGCAGGTGGTTTGATGGGCTTCAGAGCAGGCATGAAAGGGTGAGGGCTCCACCTCAGACAGTGGCCGGGGGAAAGAAACAGCAGGTACTCGAGAGATGCTAAGTGGGGAGAAATGACAGGTGTTTGTGATTCCCATAGGAAATTATGGCACTTAGCCATTATTTTGCCAAATTCTGCCAGGATAAAAAATGTTTCTCATTTTATTTTTCTGGTGATGGTGAATTTCTAATGTATTTTTGCCATCTGCTCTGCAACTGAAGGGCCATAGGATCAACCAAGTGACAAAGTTTGTGAGATGCAGAGAAGCCCTGTCCCGTCCGTCCTTGAGCCCATGGTGGGAAAGAGGTGCTGATCAAAGCAGTCTTTCTGCATGTGATCCTCATTAGGTACCTGCTCCTTCTGCCCAGCCACCCTCCATCGCAGGTAACACACCTGCCCTGGTGTTCCCTGCAACACCCTCAGCCTGACTGCAAGCAGCAGCAGGAGTGTCAGACGGGACCATCAACACTGATACCTGATGGCTGAACAAGAGAACAAAACAAGGCTTGGATACTCAGTGGCAGGTTCTGCCTCGGACGCTGTCACGCTATTCTCGCCCCCACCTCCCCCTAGATCCCAGGAGCATTGGAAAAGATGACCAGTCACCCCAGCAACCTGCAGCAGAGCAGGTCATGGGGGTAAACACCCTAATTCCCAAGAGTCCCAGCATCCTGTCAGCTTTGTGACAAGAAAAAATGAATATTCTTTGGAAAAAGAAGAGCAAATTTGTAAAGCAGATTTCCGATCTCTTGAACTGATGAGAGCCCAGGTATAATTTAGATATATACATACTTACATATACACATACCTCCTTCAAAAGTTCGAAACACAAACCCATCTCTCTACTCCGACATCTAAAAACATATCTGTTCAATGAATAACCTGAGACATGTGAAGATGGTAATAGGAGTGTAAATAGCAGTGTAAAGTTTGGAACCTGATTATCATCTCGTAGCCAGCATCTTAGACACATGTACACCTGAGGCTTTGGAGAATATGCACCTCATGTACAATTCAATTCCCACCAGAGCCAGCACAGCCACGGACGACTGTGTATAAACCCTAAACAATACCATTTCCCTGTGCCAGCGGATTTCTCTTCCTACCACGGAGTCCAAATTTATTATTGAAAACCATGCCTTTGGCACTGGATAGGCACCAACTTTGATCTTGGTCTCCCTCTTCACAGCTGAATAACCTTGGGCAGACCACTTAGCTTCTCTGAACCTCATCTGAAAACGGGATCTATGTGACTCTTGTAACCAAAATGTTGGTGTGCACAGCAAACTTTCCATTCACACCTTCCTCTGGTAACAGACCCTCTCTCTCCGGAAGGGAGCTCATCCCACAGGACACAGTTGGGCTGGATTCCTCCCCTCCATTCCCACCAGCAGGAGCACAGGCTTCAAGCATGGCCAGTCAAAGCATATCCCATCCCCTGGCTGCACTGACAGGTTCTGGGATGAGCAAATGACCCAAGCTCCCACAATACGAATCTCCCCTGGGCACTTTTTTGAAGCTATCAAGAAAAAGTGGTTCTATTCTCTAGGATGACAAATTGTACAAGTGACCCAAGTCTAGAGCTGCTGTGTATATGGAACTTTCTAGAGAATGAGCTCAACAGAGAGAAAGGAAAGTATAACAGAACCAAGAGATGGAGAAGTGGAGAGAGGCTGAAAGAATGTTCGCACGTTCTAGTGACATTCTTTGAGCTCCTGGATCCAGCTATGCCTGAAACCTGAGCCATCCCTTAGGCTTCCTATATAGGAGCCAATAATATTGTCCTTCTTTTGCTACCTCCAGTTTGAACTGGATCTCTTGTAACAAAGAATCCTGTCAAAAGTCTGGTAGGCAAGTCTGCCACAAAGATTAAATGACACCCAATTAAGTACAGTGATGAGGCCTCTGTACTCTGCGCATTTCAATAAATGTTCCCTCCCGTCCTTTAGTGCAGGTCTCTTGTCCTAGGGATATGTGAATGGCATTTGAGAATCTGTAATAACTATAGAATATTTCTAGAAACTTAAACAGACATCAATATGTTCTTAGACAAAACTAAATAATTCAATTGAAAGAGTAAAACACAAATATTTAGCTAAATCACCTCTTTAAACCTCTTAAAATTCTGCTTGAACCCACCCATTTCGGGAAGCCACCCCAAACCTTGTTCACTTATGGTTCTTCCAGCCATTCTATAACTGTCAAAGAAAAAATAACTACTAAATTATTTTATAAATCAAAGTCCTGTGTTTTAAATGCAACTATTATTAACTACAGCTGCACCCCGTAGAAAAAAAAATTATCAAAGACAATATTTGCCTATAATCCTAGCACTCTGGGAAGCCAAGGCAGGAAGATCACTTGAAGCCAGGAGTTTGAGACCAGCCTGAGCAAGAACAAGACCCTGTCTCTACAAAATATAGAAAAATTAGCCAGGCATAGTGGCACGTGCCTATAGTCCCAGCTACTCAGGAGGCTGAGACAGGAGGATCACTGGAGCCCGGGAGTTTGAGGTTGCAGTGAGTTACAATAATGCCACTGCACTCCTGCTGAGCAACAGAGAAAGACTCTGTCTCAATTAAAAAAAAAAAAAACAGACGATTTTACTCTAAAATTCAGCAAGCTTTAAACAACTAAAGGAAAAATTATATAGATAGATAAAATCTTATTTCACTAATAACTTTTTCACCAAATTGAAATGATATGCCTCCAGGAAAACCAAAAAGAAAGCAATTACCCAAAAAAATTTTATTTGAAAGTGTAGCAAATTTTTTAAAAAGCTAACCGTTTAAAGGTAATTTTAATTTTATATTTTAAAGATGAATGAAAAATTCCTGTACATTTGATACTTGAACTAATGGCCTAATAGAAACAAAATAACCAAAGAGGAGCTGAACACAGCACATGCAAGAGAGGAGTCCTGGGTTCTTATCTTGGGATTCCCGATGTCCCAGATGTCAGCCCAGTCCTGGGCAGCCCAGACTCCCTTACTGGAGGTACAAGCGATTGGCTTTATAGTAGTGGACTTGGCAGGAAACACAGCAACACAACAGGGGCAATGATTCAAAATGCAGCATAAGTGAATAAAGGAACATGTTTACCAAACCCAAAGCCCAGGGCACCTGGCTATTCTGTAAAATAAAACATCACATGCTATATATAATAAACCAGTTCCCTGGAATGCAAAAGCAGTTCATTTATTTACCCAACAGATGTTTGTTGGGTATTCGGTGCCATGTACCATGCAAGGGGCTAGGGACACAACACAAAACTAGGTGTGGTCCCTGCCCTCAGGGAGCTTTCAATCTTATTTGTGCAACAAACAAGTGTACAAATATATGCATAATTTTGAACTGCAATGGATGTTTTTGCATTTGAATCCACAAGTTTATTAATATCCTGTAAGGGACTTCAAATAGGATGAGGTTGTGCTATTTCCTTTAAAAGAAAAACATATTTTTTTAAGATAGAATTCACATACCATACATTTCACCAATTTAAAGTATACAACTCAGTGTTGTTTAATATATTCACAAATATGTGCAACCATCCCCACAATTTTTAACATCATCACCACAAACAGAAACCTTGCACCCTTTAATTAACTATCACCCTCCAAGCTCCCCAAACACCCCAACCTGAGGCAACCATTAACACCCTTTTTGTCAGTATAGATTTGCCTATTCTAGCAGTTCCTCACTAAGTTCAACATAGAAATTCCACTGATTAAAAACAGGTGTTCAAACAAAAACTTGTACATGAAATGTTCACAGCAGCACTGTTCACAACAGCCAAAGGTGGAAGCAACCCACTGTCCATCAACCAATGAACAGATAAACAAAATGTGGCATAGCCACATGATGGAACATGATTTGACCATAGAAAGGGTAAGTTACTAATATATGCTACAACATGGACGAACATTGAAAACATGCTAAGTGAAAGAAACTAGTTACAAGACCACATATTATAATATATAATCCTACTTATATCTAGTTCCTTTGACCTGTAAGCTATCTTCCTGTGCCCTTTCTCCCTCTTCCCCACCACCCACTCATCCTCAGTGATCTCACACACAACCACTCTGTTCTGTCCCCAGAGCCACCACTCTTAACGCCAGCATCAGAGCTCATACCTGAATCACAACTGCAGCCTCCTCCTTGGACCCTTGTCCCTTGGCTTTCCCCTCCAACCCACCCCATGCACCAGCTGCCAGACAGTTCTCTCTAAACACAAATCTGGCCAGGCTGATTGCAACGCTTGAGTGGCATCCTCATCATCAACCAGATTAAAGCAACCCCCTTGGCATCACACACAAATTCCCAGGCACCAGCACCCAAAATTCACACAGCAGACACAGAACACTCAGCATGATGAAGCTCCTTGAACCCTGCACTCCTCACTGCCCACCCCCTGCTCCCGCCTTTGTGTGTGTGCTCTTTCCCCTGCCTGCAATGCCCACCCTTGCCTTTCCTGCCTAGAAGGACAGCTCCACCTTCCAGACAGCACAAACTTTCCACTCCTTCTCCCAACACTGAGCTGGCTGACACCTTTCGACTGCCCCCACAGTGTTAGAGGACTGTTTACTGGCCATTGCTGGAAGACAGGCACTGTATGACAGGCACCTGTTTCATGAATCAACAAATGACTGTTGTCTCAGATATTGGAAGCTTCTGTCCTCTTCAGGTGTTTTCAGAGACTCCCCTAGTCTGAGTAGGAACAAAATAAAATAAAAGACCAAAGTTGTTATCAATAAACAATAGAAACAACAAGGGGACCCTTGAGAAGTCCCATCCAGAGTAATAATAAGAAGTCCTGTATTCCTGGTGTCTTGTTCATTTCAGAAGTTTTACCTCCAAACCTACTTGTGAAACGAAATAGGGACTGGTGGAGAAGGGGGAATTAGAAGCATCAAATTGCAAATGTTACAACTGCAGATGTTACAATGTCCTATTTTCAGGACACTGATCTTAAAACCTTGGTCCCTGATCTCTACCTCCCAAATCTATGAGATTTTAGACTTTTGCCTCCATTTATATTTTCTGGGTGAGCACCACTTTCTTCTGATCTCACACTCAGAGAAGCCCAGGTGGACTCTGTAGTCTCTGAAAGCCCTTCTTTTCAGGCACAATGCCATAAAGACAAAATGACAACCCATTTGCCTCTAGAGGGCAGCATGATGGTTTACAAATTATCCTAAAGACCCATCTAGCTCTAACTCTCTATGATACTCGGTAAGAAACAAAATAGCATGAAATAATAGCAATATGCATGAGCCCAATCAAAGAATTTCTTTTCAAAGATAAAAATGCAAAGGTGTAGTTCATGGTGATTGAAAGCAAAAAATAATAAGTAATGACATTCCAGATTGGTCTTGATCACTCCTAACTGATTTTCTGAAATCTCCCCAGCACCCTACCATTATAATTTCCCACTAATTACTACAAGCAATTTTATTAATATACTTTTCAGCCTCATTAAATATTACCTTGGGCCTAACATTAAAAATTATGAGGCTCAGTAATCTTAATGAGCATCCAAGTTGCACCGACCCCTGAAAATCCAGACAACAGAGAACTAAATTCATTGCTGAGCTGTTCTGTCCCCGGGCATGTAGAAAAGCAACTTCGGAAACATGAAAGAAATGATATGTATTAATACAACCCAAAATGAAATCTGACTTGGAAACACACAAGGTCGGTTTGGCCTCCTTCAGGTCCTGTCAACTAAGGAGGGTAGGGGAACTGCTGAAGACACATCTGGGCTTTACCTTCTACTCCCCTTTCACTCTGGGTATAAACACAGCATCCATCAGCACAGTGTTCACTGATACTAAGTCTTTGCTGTGACTCTGATGGATGAATCATGGGCCAGACAGACGAGGCAAACTGGAAATGTGGTATCCACTGATCTAGCAAACAGAAATCTGTTGCTTTCTCTGAAGTGGTGGTACAAACACAAAGCATAGACAGTCGAGGGAATAAGGAAGATAAATTTTATTTATTTTTTCCTTCCTGGCATGACCAGAATTGTCTCCATTCCTCAAGCAGCAAGTTGCGCAAGGCAATGAGACCAGCTTCCTGGTCCTCAAAGTAAATTATTTATCAGCAGTTGAATTTATTGCTCCCATGACTAAACTGTCAAAACCCTGCTATTTCCAATAGCAGTTGTGCTGTGTGGTCTCAGGGCTGCTTGTGTTTCTCTAGGTTAAAAATGAATGGGTAACAGTAAGCAGGGGCTGGCTGAACAGACTAGCCCAGATTTACTGAACCTCCCTCCAGCCACGACTTCAGGGAGATTTTTTTCCATGTGTCTAAGACCAATAAACTTAGCACAATATAAAACTATTATGTTAGACAGGAATCTGTGGAATTATCTAATTTAACCCACTAATTATATATAAGAAAACTGAGCCCCAAAGAAGGGAAATGGGTTACCTTCGTTGCACAGGAAGAGTCAAATCCAATTCTTTTTTTTTTTTTT
>VBSM01001118.1:39946283-40011324 GCA_008086735.1 Cheirogaleus medius
CTTGGCCTCCCAGAGTGCTAGGATTACAGGCATGAGCCACCACACCCAGCCAAAACTCAAACTTTTGGAACCTGTTTATGACACTAATATTTTTAACCTGAAATGGAGACTTTAATGGGAATGGAGGCAGAGACAGCCTCCATTGGAGTAAAGCCCAAATGTGTCTTCAGCAGTTCCCCTGCCCCCCTTAGTCGACAGGACCTGAAGGAGGCCAAACCGAGGAGGCCAATCCACCAAGGAATTGTGGTTTCCCTCTTTCATAGTCTAGTGCTGGCTCTGAGACATGGCTACCTACCAGGTACTATATCTTCCCATCCTTCTACCCAGGCTCATCCCCCTACCATGCAACTAAGTCCAGCCTTAGGAATGCATCCTAGCCACTGAAATGGGAATGGAAGTGCCATGCGATGCCACTTCTAGGCATGTTTACAAACCTCAAATCCAATGTTCCTCAAGCCCTACCCTACCTGATGGCTGGAGAAAGGTAACTTGAGGGTCCTAAGAGACATCTGACCTTATCTCTCTGATTACCTTACACAGCAAAGCCTTTTGACGATGAGACATACACACATGACCTATTTGTGGAGCAAGATATAAAACTATATTGTGTGAAGCTATTAAAATTTGGAGGAGTATTCATTATAGCACCTGCCGTTAACCTAACAAATACAAGGAACAACTTCATAGTTGAAGGAATCTCAACTACATCGAGCCCAAAGCAAAACTGAGAGCCCATGAAAAAAAACTTTGTTATAACAGAGAAAAAACACAAATCAAATAAGAAAAGTAATAATTTACCAATTTGTCAACTTGCTAATCAGACTCAAATAGGTTAATTGTTCCTATCTGAGGGGGGAAAACCTATTAAAGGCTGGCCTTGAAAACAAAGTATTTTCACAAAGAAATTTTTTCCTCAAGTGTCCTATTCCTGAGTCCTTTTATCTTAAAAGTGACGACAAAATGAACTATTGATACATGCAACAACTTTGATGAATCTCCAGGGCATTATGCTGAGGGAAAAAAGCCAATCTCGAGGGATACATACTGTCGGATTCCATTTATATAACATTCTTGAAATGACAAAATTCTAGCGATGGAGAACAAATCCATAGTTTCCAGGGATTAGGGAAAGAGGAAAATATGACTATTAAGCGGTAACACAAGAAGGTTTCTTTGTGGTGATGGGTCAGTTCTGACTCCTGATTGTGGGGACAATACCTTGAATCTACACACATGATAAAATGTCATGGATGGAAGGAATGAAGGAAGGAGGAAAGAAAAGGAGGGAGGAAGGAGAAGAAAGGGAAGGAAAAAGGAAATGAAAAGAGTGCATGTGAAAACCAGTGAAGCCTGAATAAGGTCGATCTCTAAGTTAATAGACAATTTCCTGATTTTGACAATATACTATGATTATGTAAGATATTATCTTTAGGGTAAGCTAGATAAAGGGTACGAGGAAATCTCTATACTATTTTTGCAACTTCTTGTCCATCTCTAGCTATTTCAAAATAAAAAGTTATAATTTTTTAAAGTGATACTAAAGTGTCTGGACCATAAAGTCATGAGTTGGGAAATATGCCTTGTACCTCCAGGTTGGGCACGGTGAGTGTGTTTACTACAGAGTGTTTAGGAGCTGGTCATAGGTTCCTCACAATCAATCACATGATTATTTGTTCATTCTTTGTTTCCCTTCTAGAATATAAATACTCAGAGGTCAGGGGTCCCAATCTGCTCTGTTCCCTACTCAATGCCTAGCCCAGTGCCTGGTACATGGAAAGCACCTGGTACCTATGTGCTGAATGAGCAAACAGCTGAGACGAAGGGGAACAGGCTAGGAAGGAATATCACCCACAGGCTGCAGAGAACCAGTGGTGTGCAGAGATTCCCACGCCCTGCCCCTGTGCACACAGCTGCAGGGAGGCAGGGCAGGTGTAAAAACAGCAGGGCTTCTGGAGGGCCCAGTGGCCTCTTCATAGAGCTGTATGAACAAATTAGATTTCTGATAGCTGCTTTATCTTAAAAAATAGAAAATGTACAAGAGGGTGAAAAAAAGAGCAGGTACATGAGAGAGAGTGAGGGAGTAAAAGCAAGAGAAAGAGAAATAGTGAGAGAGAGGCAGAAAGAGATATGAGAGAGGGAGTGAGAGATATCAAGTGAAAGAGAGCAAGAAAGAGGGAGAGAAATAGGGAGGGAAAGAGAAAGGGGAGAAAGACAAGGAGGGAAGAAGAGAGAAAAGAAGAAGAAAGCAGGAAAGGAGAGAGCAAAAGAGAAGAGGATGGAAGGGAAGGAGGGAGGAAGGGGAGACAAGGGAACATCTGCCCCAACATGGCAAGTGACACTGAACAAACAGATTCCAGATTTCCACATGGCCCCAACCCATAGACCCAGGCCTCTGCAACTCCCCTGGTTGCTCTGAAACGGTATTGTGATGTGAGCAATCCGTCATTAAGCAATAAATACTTCATGCAAACCAACAAAATGGTCATCAGTGAGATGGAAATCAGGAATAACCAAGGGAAATTTTGCTCCACATCTCGCCCTGCTCCAATTATCAGACTGTGATCAGTGGTTCTTTTTATCTTTTGAGAAGGCGCTGCAGTTTTCAATATAACTTAATATAATGTAAAATGCAATACACCAAGACTAAGAGAAACTAGGCCATATTACAGAGAAAGCAATGCTTGTGTAGCCAACAGATCCTGACTGAATTCAGGCTCTGCTTCTGCCTTGGGAGCCACTGCACTGGGGTCCACTGGGGACCACCTCCGGTGACCAAGGAGTGTGGCATCAGAGCACAGGGAGTGTAGCCTGCACTGCACCAGGTAGGGCATGCCGAGGTCCTGCGGGCACCAGCAGCCCTTCCTTTGAAACAGCTGTGCACCCTACCCCTATCCCAGCCTTTGCACCCCAAGCCAGTGAGGGGGGCAGCTCTGACATCTACGAATGGACTTAGGGATCATTCTTCCATTGTCTTGGAGAACAGCTCCTGGCTTCTGTTAAGATGGTTGATCCAACTAATCTCCCAAACAGTTGCTTGCCTATACTCTTAGCGGTCTCACTTTTTTGCAGTATGGATAGGCTGAGGATTTCACCAATCTTTAAGTCCTGCTTCCTTTTCGCTTAACAATTTTCTTTGAGCCATTTCTCTCTTCTTGCATTTTACTATAAGCAGTCAGAAGGAGCCAAGACACACCTTCAACATTTTGCTTAGAAATAGCTTCAGCAAAATATCCAATTTTATCACTCGCAAGCTTTACCTTCCACAAAACACTAGAATATGAAAACAATTCAGCCAAGTTCTTTCCCACTTTATAAGAAGGACTGCTGTTTCTCCACTGTCCAGTAACACCGTCCCCACTTCCCTCTGAGACCTCACTCAAATGGCCTTTGCCACCCATATTTCTACCAACATTCTATTCAGGACTACTTACTCTTTCTCTCAGAGGATTGGGGTTACTCGATAGCTTCTCTCTTCTTCTGGGCCCTCACCAGAACCACGTCTAAAGGTCTGTTCAAGGCAATGCAAGCAATGAGGAATGCACCTCAAAACTCTTCCTGCCTCGCTCCCGAGTTCCAAAGCTATAATACTTCCAAACTTGTAGGTACAGGAGCACTCCCACTTCTCAGTAACCTATGTCTGTCTTAGTCCATTTGGGCTTCTACAAAGAATTATCATAGACTAAGTGGCTTACAAACAACAGAAATTTATTTCTCACAGTCCTGGATGCTGGGAAGTCCAAACTCAAGGCTCTGGCAGATTCTATATCTGGTGAAGCCCTGCCTGCTGGTTCATAGATGGCCATCTTCTCACTGCGTCCTCACATGGTGGAAGGGACAAGGGGGTTCTCTGGGGTTCCTTTCATAAGGAACTTATAAGAGCTTTGCCTTCATGACATTATCACCTTCCAAGGGCCCCACTTCCAAACATCACACATTGGAGGTTAGATGTCAATATGCAAATTGCATAAGGACATAAACATTCAGTCTATAGCAGCTGCTTTTTATCTATATGACTGTGAGCAAGTTATTTAATTCCTTTGAACCTCAGCTTCCTCATTTGCAACACGGGAACGATAACACATACTTGCAGGGTCACTGTGAAGACTGAATGAAACAGTTGATAGGAACGTGGCTAGCACCAGCATGCATTCCGCACTTAACAAGGAGCTCCATTTTCTCCTCCAGAAACTCGACACAAAACAGTGCACACTGTATGATTCCGTTCACATGGTATTCTAGAAAAGACAAACCTTGTCTTATGAAAGCCAGATTTATTGTTGCTTGGGAGGAGAGGAACTAAGTGCAAAAGGGCACAAGGGAACTTTCTGGGGTGATGGAAATGTTTTGTACTTTCATAAGATTATAGGTTTTACAGGAGTGTACGCATTTGTCAAAACTTACTGAACCATACGCTTAGGATCTATGTATTTTACAGTGTACAAATTATACCTCAAAATTTTTGAAATAAATAGATAATTAGATAATAGACATCTAGGTAACTAGATAGAAAGATATAGATATGAGAGAGAGAGAGAGATAAAGTAGTCAGTGAAAGTGCCTAATACAGCATGTAGTTCATGATAAGCATTTCATACATCTGAAGCTCTGGAATCAAAACAAATACCTATTAACTCCTTTCCATCCCTACTCTTTGTCCTCCAGAGACCACCCACTCAACTGTGAGATGGTACAGCCAGTTCTGAAAGTGTTTCCTTCTATATTCCTGAATCCTGGTCCCTGACACTCCTACCACGGGACCAGGTAGACGACATCTTCCCACCACCTCCTCATGGCAGATCTCAGAGGTCTTAACCATCAAACGTGCTCTGCCTCGGGCTGAACATCTTCAGGTCCTTCACTGTACTAGTCACCCTCAACTCTTCAAAATCACCTGGGACCATGAGCCCAGATGGGCCACTAGATGCCATCTGTTGCGTATGTGCCCTGGATGTGCCACTCAACCACTGGGCTCTGGGCAGCTCTACTGCTGTGAAGTGGTGCCCACCATCTAGAGCTCATGTCTTCAGTTTGGAGAACAATAATTGCTAACATCTGCTGAACATTTACACCATGCCCATCACTGTTCTAGATGCTACATGTTTCCACTCACTGAGTCTTCACAATAAATCAAAGAAGTCTATTGTCATCCCCATTTTACAGATGCATCAACAGAATTTCAAGGTACCCCCCACCCCAGTCTTTTCAGATCCCATGAAATCCCATATGCAAATCTGATCTCCACACCTTTATCTCACCCATCATTATAAAAGAACTGCCTTGACTCAGGCAGAACAACTCTTGCCTAACATACACAGAATGGGAGATCAATTTAAAATTTGATGGTGGAGTTGTGGAGGAACAAACGATTGATATGCACAACAATACGGGTGAAGCTTAAAAACATTATGCTGAACAAAAGGAGATGAACACAAAAGAGTATATATGCTGCATGATTCCATTCCTATGAAGTTCTAGAAAAAGCAAATCTAATCTATAGTGATCAAAATCAGGTCACTGGTTGCCTGAGGCTAGAAGTGGGAGGAAGGACTGCAAAGGTGGATGAGGGGAATTTCTAGGTGATAGAAATGCTCTATGCCTTGATCAGAGCAGCAGTTAGCTGGGTATGCACACTTGTCAAAACCCAAACTGTATACTTAAAATGTGTGCATTTTACTGATGTGACCAAAGCTGATATATTCATGCAAAAACAAAGAAAAGCATTCGGAGCCAACAGCCCTAGCTTTGAATCTCAGCTTTGTCTCTTCCTGGCTGGGTGACCTCAGGCAAGCCACTTAACACATCTGAGCCTTGGTTTCAGGCTGTTGTCAGGGCTGGAGATTAATACATGCCAAATACCTGCGGGGGAGAAAAAAAGCAGGCCTTTGATAAACAGTAGCTTCTATTATTATCGTTAATTAATAATAATGAGAAATAATAATCTGAATAACAGCTTCAATTCTCTGCTTCATTTTGCTGGGTAGATCTTGAGCTGCTAAATGTTTCTTACTTTAGCTCTCACTAAAAACCGACACACACGCTTTTGTGGTATGCAATCACTTTAATGCTATGCTAGAAGAGACCATCAAGAATGAATACCAAATGTATGTAGATTAAAGAATTCATGTTTATATATGAATATGGGCCACAGAATCTTGAACTAATTCAAACCTGAACACTCCTGACAGTTACCATTTTCTTTCTAAGGAATCAGATTTTCAGTCTAGGTAACTCCATGAGAGTTTTCTACTATATTGTTACCTAGGGTGTAATTTCTCTAATAAGGTCATTAGGGGGGAAAAAAGAGAATTCTAGACTCTAATCTTTTTGTATTAGTTTTTTCCTAAGAGTGTCTTTCTCCAGGGATAAGACATGGGTCAGCATGGCAAATTTCAAATATATAGCAATCTGGTTTAGGTGGTTTTAAAGCTAAAATCTATGAGCTCATCGCCTTGGTTTTTGGTCACTTCCCTGCACATTCAGAAAATTACTTTGTAGAAAACTGTTCAGTTCTATTTAGGCTTACAAATAATTTCTCCAGAGCCGGAGCAAAGGTGAATTAGGAAGTTCTGGATTCTTGTTAGAATTGGGACTCCATGTGCAGTTGCGGAAGATTGAACAATGATGGCAATTCATATATGAAATGAATGAAAGGGACCATGCAGCAACGGGCTCAAAGTTGCAAAGGTGTTAGTCTGCTCATCTTTCAGTAAATGCTTCTAACCACTCTTCATTTGGGGAGCGTTCTTGTCCCACTTTTAGTCATCCAGAGAGCCAACTTTCACTAAATACCATGCTGGTTCCATCCCAGTGTGCTTTCCACCTTAGAACAGATCAATGTCACGAGCCATCTCCCTTTTGGCAGAAATCTCTCAGTGCTATGATTCCGTAATGAGCACTAGCGAATGGCTAGTCTTCCAAAGGCTTATGGAAGGCTCCAAAGAAAAGAGGAGGCAGTCACCAGACAGGCACCACTGAAATACAATTGATTACTCAACCCAAAAGGAAGCCCTGCAAGTCCCCAGGTATTAAGCTCCATCTTGAATTCAGATGAAACTGAATTCAGAGGTCTCAGGGAATAAAGCTAGCTCATATTCCCACTTGGACTCTTCAGGAAATAGACTTTGCTAATAGCATGATCGTTTCGTCTTATGATTTGGCTTTCCTTATATTTACCTATGAACGACAGCTTCTCAAGAGACCAAAATGACTTTTCTTAAAAATGACTTCCCTTCTATGGCACAGACTACTATCTATTCATCCTACCACATTTCCTCTTCTTCCTGGGAACACAGCGAGACCACACTTCCCAGGATCCCTTGCAGTTGGGTGGAACTGAATTCTGTCTGATGGAAGGTAGATTAGATGTGATAATGGCAATACCTAGTCCTAGCCCACGAAAACCGCCCACTCCATCCTCCACCCTCTCTTTTCCCATCCACCAGTGGAATTCCGTGGACCTGTAGCATGGCATGGCCACAGGATGGAAAATCTTTAGTCCTGGATGACTATGTGGAACACAACTCCACCAACCCACACTGGATTTGATGAAGGAAACGAATCTTTATTATATTAAGACAATGAAACATCAAGGTTGTTTGTTACAGGAGTCAGCTTGTCCTAACATACATTCTTCTAC
Organism: Cheirogaleus medius; assembly: GCA_008086735.1. NCBI lineage: Eukaryota > Metazoa > Chordata > Mammalia > Primates > Cheirogaleidae > Cheirogaleus > Cheirogaleus medius. Next base: position 39,953,920 of record VBSM01001118.1, read on the forward strand.
ACATGACCTCAAAAACTCCACTGAATGATTTCAAACTGAAAAACAACAACAACCAAAGAATGTCAACATCTAGCTTATGTAAGGGCAAATGTTCTTGGATCAAATTTCACCACAAATCAGCTTGGGAGCTGCTGCTTCAAGCTCTGATTTGTCCACAGGTGTCCTCTTCCCCTTGTTCCAACACACATCAAGTTCAAGTCAGTCTTTTGGAAATCAAGAGCTACCAGGAGCTGGCTGGCGTCAAACTCTCAGGAAGCCCACACGGGTAACTCTGCTCTCTGGTAACACTACCTGCTTATCATGAGGTCCTCAGCTTGTTCCACTGTCTCCCAAAGAGAAGGTTAAGGGGAAGTGTCAAGACCCAACAGGCAGGAAAATCTCAGGCTTTGGCTGAGACAACAGAAGAGGTTATTTCTAGACTTAGCCATGGTTCTGGGAACCAGCGTACATGACCCTGGCCCCTCCCATCTTCACATCTGCCCTTTCCTCTCATGCTGGAATGGCTTGTCCCAGTACTCGGGTGGCTTAAAACAATTAATGTTTTCTTTGCACTCATGCAACATTCCAACACAGATTCACAGACCTAGTCTCCTGTCATTCCACCAGACACAAATGAAAAGAATGAAACTCACATTGAGGTAAGGATTTGCGGGCCAGGCCTGGAAGTGGTATACACACATCACTTTTACCCACTTTCCATTGACCATAACTCAAAACAGGCCTACATGTAATGACAAGAGGGTCTCGGAGAGTATTTCACCGGGGCTTGAAAGGAATGAGGAAATGGATTTTGGTGACCACATAGTTGTATATTACCCAGTGGAGGGGGGATGTCTCCCAGAAGGCAGCCAGTCAGCTTGTAAGGATCCAAAGATCTGCTGATAGAAAAATGAAATTTCCAGGAGCTGTGCAAAAGAGAGATGCCACCTTAGCACGATGAATCAGGTGATGTACACCAGCCACAGATTCGTGTAAGGTGGGATGTCACACAAGTTGAGAGCAAGCTATCTGAAAGGGGAGGCTCATGGGTGCATGAAGTAGACCAGGAACGGCCTAAGAACAAAGACAAGGTGGTGTGGTCTCAGTACATTCATGCTGGTCGGGACGGGAAGGCTCCTGGTTTCACAGACAGCCAAACGGCTCTGAGGTGGGACTTTTTATTTCAGAGATGGGGAAACGGAGGTGTCCAGAGACATAAAGCAAGTGGCACACCTTGCACACCTAGTAAGCAGAAAAGCTGGGACTGGAACTCTCCTCCCTGACTCTGTCCCTCCCAGTCCACCACGGCAGTTGAGTGTATACCCCTAGAGCTGCAAAAGTCTGAGCCTTAAACAGCCACCAGTCAGATATTCTCTCAAACGAAAGATCTCTGGAAACCATGTCTTCCACCCTGGCATTTTGTTCTTTCCAAGTCTCTCCTTCCCAAATTACATAAACCGTACACGTGGCAGGTGCCTGAATGAGGGACAAGGACGAAGGCGCTCACACACCCACCACAGTCTGTGTCACCCAGATGGCTTCCTGCTCATGCAAGAAGGACTCGGCTCAGCTTTCATCCATAAACGCTTCTTTATTTGTCCCCGGAGGCCTTTCTGTCACCTACAGGAGCATTTCTCTGCAAGCTCTGTGAATTACAACTCTTCTAGAGGGTATGTTCCAGACAATGAACTTCTTTCCTTACCTCTTTCCTTCCATCTTTTAAAATGAGATTAACCCAAGAACATTGCAGAGGCTCCGTGAAGGGCTCCCTGGGATAAGCGTTTCCCAGACTCTAAGCACTGGTGCGAGAACATCTCCATATTTTCTTCTCGGTCTGAGAAAACCTGGGAGCCCAGGCTTCCTCTGGAGAAGTACAGCAGACAAGCACAACACGTAACAATTTCTCAACTTGGAGTTCAAGTCCTCGAGGGCTGTGTGGCCAGAGTTTCCTCCCCGAGGTTATTTCTGGCTACACTTCTTTGTACTCCAACCACATTGCACTTCCCTCCTTTTACACCACACTGTGTTTCACCTCCACACCTGCGGTCACCTCTGCCCTGTTCCATCCCCACAGTGGGGCACGGGCGAAGAGCAGGGGAAGGTTAGGGAGGTTAGCGCAATTAGGAAGACCTTTGCATTCCAGAGACAGAGGCTTCATTGTTGCTCTACAGCAGGGGTTGGCAAATTTGATTGGCCAAATCTAGCCCATCGCCTCTTTCTGTAAATAAAGTTTTATTGGAACATAGCCCACAGCCAAGCCAAATTGTTCAAATGTTTCCTCTGGCAGTTTTTATGCCACAAGTGGCAGAGTTGAGTAATTGTGACAGAGACCCCATGGCCCACAAAAACTAAAACATTTACTCCTGGCCCTTTGCAGAAATGTCTGCTGAGCCCAGTTCCACAGCAGTAAAGAGTCAGCCTCCTCTCAAATATTTAATACTTGTCCATGCATGTTCACAACAGCATGACTCACAATAGCCAAAAGGTGGAAACAGCCCAATGTGAATCAATGGACAAATGAATAAATTGTGATACATCCATTATGGATGGAATATTATTTAACCATAAAAAGGAAGTACTGACACCTACTACAACACTGATGAGTCCTGAAAACATTATGCCAAGTGAAATAAGCCAGACAGAAAGGGTCACATATGGTATGATTTCATGTATGTGGAATACACAGAAGAGGTAAATCCACAGAGACAGAAAGCAGACGTGGTTGCCAGGGACTGGGGAGAAGGGAGATGAAGAGTGACTGCTTAACGGGTACGGGATTTCTTTTGGGTGTAATGAAAATGTTTGAACTAGACAGAGGTAGTGGTTATACAACATTGTAAATGTAGCAAATGCCACTAAATTGCTCACTTTAAAATGGCTATTTTACATTATGTAAAATTTGCCTCAATAAATTTTTTGTAAAACTCAAAAAACAATGTATTTAAAAAAAAAAAAAGAGTCAGTCTCTGGGGATTTTGGAGAGGAGACTGACAAGATCTGAGATGTGCTTCAGGCAAGAACGGAGCAACACTTACAGAGAGGGAAGTCCTTGGATGATGCTAGGGTACCTGGGAAGAGGATAGAACCATTAACAGAAATTAGAAACAGGAGAAAAAGCAAATTAAGAAAGGGGGAGCTCAGTTTGGGACATGCTGAGTTTGTACACCTGTGGGACCACTGGGGGGAATAATTAGGTGACATTAATGCAGCTAGACCAGGACTTAAGAGCAAGATCAAGGCCAGAGACAGAGATGCAGGGTCATCCTTAGGGAGGTGGTACTGCTATGAGAGAAGAGAGGAGAGAGAACTGGAAACACTGGATAATCCCAGTATTTACAGGGCAGTGAGAAAGTACAGCCAGAAATAATATCAAAGAAGGTACAGGCAAAGGGTCAGGAGGAAGCCAGGTGAAGAGAGCCATGGACAGGGCGCAGCTGGTGGTGCCAGATGCTGCAAAGACATGGAGGAGAAGAAAAGAAGGAGGACGACGAGGAGGAGGAGGGTGGAAGGTCACTGGAGTGGCAGGGTAGCAGTATAACTCAGTATCTACCACCTGGTCCTCATATTTTCCTGTGAGCCGAGGTTGCTGGATAAGTGAGGCCTCGCATACGGGCAACTGAGGATGATGCAGCCCAGCACCCAAAAGGAAATCAGACTCCAAAGATGTGGGCTCTGCCCTTCACTGATCCCCAGCCCCAAGCTTGGAAGGACGGCACAGGCAGCCCCCAAAACATGCTTGGTCCCAACCGCAGGCCCAGGCCCAAGCCTGCGCTCCCTCCCTAACACATAGACAGGTGTCTCTAACCCTGGCACACCCAAGACATGCTCAGCCCCCGGGTGAACACATCGATCCAGCTGGTATACGTCATAGACATGGCTTGACGGTAGCACTACCCAGGGTCTTCCGGCATCAGAGGTTACCAACTGGACAGTGTTCTAACTGCTTCTATTTACAGTAACAAATCCTCTACAATGTTACATTAACTTCAAAATGATGACACTTGGAGTACAACAGCAAATTAATTCCTTAGAAACAGAATGAAATTTACTTGCCATTATTACCATAAGTGGGAATCCAAATAGGCGATAATAAATAACATAACCACATTATATTTATTCACCCTTGATCTATCCTTTGTAATATTAACTAGAGAGGTAAGCACCATGGAGGAGAAAGAATTATTTCTGATATGACAAGGAAGGGACTTTCTTGGGGGGTGAGTTGCTTAACGAGAACCAGTGGGGTGTCTTTTATCAAAGGTAAGTTTGTAACAAGGATTGGGCCAATTTCTTAAATAAGAGTTATTCAGGTGTAAAATGGGATCCCCTGGAAATAAGGTGGGAGTCCCTCAGCTTCTCTGGGGCCGTAATAATGGGTCAGTCATGTATGACAGCTTGTGTAATGGTTACTCCAGTTTAGGAGGCTTTGGACAGCCTTCCCGTGATTTATACAATAGCAACTGGAAAAGCATCCTGTTTTTCCACGGAAAATGTTCGAGAGATCCATGCTTCTAAAGGCAAACACGTCAAGCTAACTTCAGGTAGTGAATCAGAAGAAATCCACCAGCCTCCGACTATGCCCCCCTAGAAAAGGTTTTAGAAAACTTTCTCCAGCCCAAAGTCATGAACAGGTAGCCTATGAGCCAAATCTGACCCACAGATGTGTTGTAATAGCCCAGCATAGTTTCTTGGTGTTTGTTTTTTTAAATAACTGAAATGTTCCCCACCCTTCAAACCCAAGAGATGCAGAGGATGCTGCTGGCACACAGTCCAGGTTGTCTTCATCAGCAGGTGACCCTCTCCCAGGTGCCAAGGGCTCACACTTCCTCCTCCTCCAAAGAAGTGCCCTCAGCCAAATGGGGGCCCCCACTTCCACCAGAGAGCAGGGCAATGACTTGCCGAAACAAAGGTGCGGGGCAGACAAAATGCGAGGTGAGGCAGGACCAAGTTTGGCACCATTTGCGGTCCAGGGATCCCCGAGGGGTGAGGCTGAAGCTAGACACCAGCCAAGGCCACGCCCATGCTGAGCCCCTACTCCCGCCTGTCTCACCTCCCTGTCTACCTTCTCCTTAGAGCAGGGCTCTCAAACTGTGGTTCCCCAGACCAGCCACATCAGCATCACCAGGAAACTGTTAGATACCTGAACCCCAAGCTCCACTCCAGGCTTTCTAAATCAGAAACTCTGGGCGTGGGGCCCAGGTGTGTGTGTTTGAACAAGCCGTCCTGGTGATTCTAACAGATGCTCGAGTTTGAGAACCACAGCCTCACAGTGTGGCCTCAATTCAATTGCTTTCACATAGGCCCTTATCTTCGGTTCTGGTTCCAGGGAACCCAACCTAAGACAGGAAAGTTCACATTTTAAAAATCTGCTCTTTCCAGTTCCTCTTAAAAATTGCTTCTTTCCCCCAGGGAGGTGATCAGCTTGGCCTGGAAGAGCAGCTGCCCCATGTAAACAGGTGCCATGGTTTTCCATTGGTTTACATCCAGCCTATCTCAGGCAAATTGGCCTGGTCTGGGAGGGCCACTCTGGACATAGGATCTAGCCCTCAAGAGACTGTGAGTCTTGAGATCAGCACTTGCCTTTCTCATGTCTTTGTCCTCATAGCCTGGCACATAGCTGGAGCTCAGCCATGTCTACTGAGTTGAGCTAACTACACCAACCCTGTCTGTTGAAACTGGCCAACATTTGACAAAATTCATGCAATTAAGAACCCAAGAAACAATTCCTGCAACAAATTAATATAATGACCTGAAAGACATTATAGTTATGCGTTGGCTATAATTGTGCAAAGTTGTAATGTGCAGGAGAAATTACTTACTTATTCACCTGATAGCTATCCTAAGCCCTGAAGCCTGCAGATTAATAACCCTTGTAATTTTATCCCAGTCCATGTAATTGCAGGTGCCATCTTTACTCATTTAACATCGAATTCCTCAAAGTAGGTTTGCAGGCCTCTGACACTTGGTTCAAATGTTCGCATTGTCTCCTTAGCTCAGAGAGACTTCTTTTATTAAAGAATAAAGCTGAATGTGAAATAAAACAAACAGAAAATAAAATGTGACTGCAAACCTAAGCCCTGAAAAAGAAAAGTCATTTCCAACCCAGCGCTAGCTGCTCTCAAATTACCCATGTAGAAAATTGCCCAAACTTTTCTACGCAAACGGCATTTGTTTCTGATTTTAAACTAAGTTCCGTTCCTAATTTTTCTTCCTTTCTCCAAAGCTTCTATCTTTAGGAAATATGGAGCCCAAGTTCTATAATTTGCACTTCATTTGAACACTAATGAAAAGAAATGCTCTTCCCCTTCAAACTATTTCCTCAGTCAATTAAACAAATCCTCTAAGTGGAGTGTGTGAAGTGATTTGTGTCCAAGAACTTAATTAGTACTTAATTCTGGAATTTGTATCTTCTTAAGCTCACATCCTTTTAAGTTTCCACCAAGCTCAAAAAATGGCCCAGGTGTGGTCCCTTACCATAAGATCAAGGCAGAAGCTGATTTGAAGAAGTCGGGAGGAATAAAAGACTATCTGTGTGTTCAAAAAAACTTCCAGGCAGCCTTTTGGCCACCAACTAAGGTCCCTTTCAAGTCACAGAAAGGACAGGAGCAAAGAGCACTTGCTTACATCGCAAAATAATAGTTGTCTTATTGTAAAGGGAATACATGCTCATGGCAGAAAAACTAGAATGATATAAAGGAGAAAATACAATCAGCTACCTAGAGATAACAATTCATTTTTTTTTCTTTTGATACAGGGTCTCGCTCTGTCACCTGGGCTAGAGTGCAGTGTTGTCGTCACAGCTCACAGCAACCTCAAATGCCTGGGCTCAAGTAATCCTCCTGCCTCGGCCTCCCAAGTAGCTGGGACTACAAGCACGCGCCATGGTGCCCGGCTAATTTTTCTATTTTTTTTGTAGAGACGGAGTCTTGAACTCCTGACCTCAAGGGATCCTCATGCCTTGGCCTCCCAAAGTGCTAGGATTACAGGCGTGAGCCACTGGGCCTGGACAACAATTCTTAACATAGATGCTCTTACTCCATTTTTAAAACATTAACTATACGAGATGTATTATATCACAGATCATATTCTGCATACATTTCTCTCATTTCCCCCACTTGGTGTAACATTTTCCCATATTGTTCAAAACTGTTTACATGTGCCTCTTTCTTATTCCAATGTGCTCCAACATCTTGGGGAAGTTGCCTTTTAGACTCTTCTGGGCTGTTCCTCTAATCATGCATTCTCAAATCTCTGGGGGATGAGGGTGGCAAAAATAGCTTACTCTCTTTATGTACAAAGCACAGGCGCATATATATATATATATATATGCTTTTATACACAAACATATAGTTTCTCTATGGTGTTAAAATTTATGGGGGGAATGGGAATTAGGGGAAAATATCTAAAAGGCTCAAGGTGGAAGTAACAAAAAAAGGTTGAAAAACTCTATAGAAGATGACTATAATATAATTGACTTAACCACTCCTTTTAATAAAAAACTACCAAACACACACTTAAGTTATTACCAGATGTCAGACTGTTAAATAAAAGCAAAAACTAAAAAAAAAAAATTATAATATCTGTTAATGATCATATGTTCATTTTCATTGTAAAAGATCAGTTTCCCTAAGGTCCGGATCGCCAAAAATCTGAGTCATTAAATCAGGGAAAAGGAAACTGATCTACTTGTTGGCAGTGTATACTGGACTTCCCAGCTTCCATATATACACCATTTAATTCAACTCCGCAGAAAGGAAGGTAACATTGAGTAAGTCCTCATGTAATCCCTGGCAGACACTATGACATTTGCTCGTGCATTTATTCTAATATTTGTTTAGGTGCTGAGAAGTTATGTGACTTGCTCAAAGTCACACAATTATTCAGTGGCAGAGCCTAAATCTGGTCCTAATGTCAGGCCTCTTTCCACACTCCCAGAGAACCTTAGGGAGGTCATCCTTGAAACTTTCTGGAACTTTGTTTCTCCATCTGTGAACTGAGAGAGTTGAACTGATTTCTAACTGGGGCTTGCAATTCCAGGATTCCATATAATCAGGTAGCTAAGTCTTTGGGTTCACGGGTCAAACACCAGGCTGTCAAAACCACCAGAAAATTGGAGATTAACATTCTTCCTTCTACTCTTCCCTTACATCTTGGAGGAAATACACCCTCACGCTGGAGGTTCTGCCCACAGAGACAAGGCTTTTCAGAAAGGATGTGCTGATGTGGTAATTTCAATTTTGAAAGCACACATCTCAGTCTGCCCCTTCCTAGAGCTTTTTCATAGGCTCATTCTCAGTGCAGAGCCTCTGGGGAGATCTCTGCGTGGATGCAGAGGATAAACATCCAGCCCTTAATGAACAGTGTTTTGTTTTTCTCCAGGCCATTGTCCTGCTTTTTGGCACTAAACAGCGGAGATGTATCAGTATCATAAGACCACTGCCTAATTAAAAGAAAGTTTCAAGAACTATGAGCCCCCGTGGGACTTCTTACCAAAGTATGAGTGTCCCCAAGCTGAAAGAACACACATATTTTGGAAGGTAGTGTTGAATGGCATCGTTTCAAGTGCATATGGCCTGCTTTATCTTTCTCGAGCTATCTGGCAGTGAGAAGAGTCCTCTCCTGCCGAGATGCACACCCAGATGTGGAGAGCTCAGCAGAGGGCTGGGGGGCAGCTGTACACCAGCAAGGGCCTGATGCCGGGTCGCATTTCTTCTCTTGCAATTCATTATGCAGCCAGGCTATGCTCTAATAAGCATTTGTCGGGTTCTGTCCCACAGGTTGTTGCATCTCGAGGATGGAGCTAGGTTTCCTCCTTGCATGTGCCCCAGCGGCCTTCCAAGTGAAATATGTTGCCCAACTGGACATCATTCTCATTTAATGGGAAAAGCAGAATAAATGTTCCCTGACTTGGGCCAGGCAATTTAGGCCAATCTCCTGACTAATCTACAGCCGTGATGTGGGATAAATCTGCATGGACCTGGGTAAGAACTAATAGCAAGCAAAATCTGAAATGGAAAGCACGTCTTAGAGTTTGGAAGAAAAATAAATGCATGGAACATAAACTGCTAACAGAACAGGTGTGCACACAGTTAGAATTTTTCAAACCTTTGCATAAAGTGGCAACGAGAGCTTTATAGCTCCTTTTCAAAGCAAGAAATGTGAGTTTCCAGGCTTCAAAGGGTTGAAACCCTTTTTCACTCCCCAAAATCTCCAGAATCCTATGTATTACAGAGTTAAAGAACCCCTGGCCAGAGGCTTAACTTTATCTAATTTTTTTCTAAACATACACGTCTGTCAGGGATCTTAAATCTCCTATTTAAAAATCATTACCACTACTGTAATTGGGAAAAGATAATAATTATTGGTTTGGTTTTTTTAAAAACCTAACCATGACTACCGTGTAACTAAATTCTTTCCCTGCTAGTTGAGCAGATACTGCCTTTTTCTTCTATGCATATCTTTTTTTTCTCTCATTTTTCCAACAAAATCTCTACCTTTCCAGTTTCTCATGATCCCTCGGGTCCAGTGCTAAGATTCCTGGAGTCTAGCACAAAATTCTATGATTCATCTTGAAAACCATCAGTCACCTTAATTATGTACAACATGAGACTAAAATAAAATGCTACCATGCAATATATTTAATAGGATTTGATCTTCTCATCCTTGATTTTGAATGCAAGCCAAATGAAACAAAAAAAAAAATACTCTCAGAAAAGAAGAACTCTAATGAGCCTGCTTTTTACTTTGATGTGTGGTCTTCAATTGACCTTTTACTGTAGATACGTGGTCCTTAATTGGAGGAGAGAAAAAATATCCTCAAGAGCCTTCTCAGTTTCCCCCAAAAAAGATCCCAAGGGACGCATTCGCAACACCAGAACTCCAGGGCTACCTGCCAGCTGGGAGCAAAGGGGAGACAAAAATCCACAGCGCCCACCACCCCCACCGTCACTCCGTGATGGCATCACTGTCTACCTGGTCGTCAAGGTAAAGGCTTTCAGGACAGCTTGGATTCCTCTTTCTCCCTGCCCTCCCCAAGCCACAGCCTTCACTCAGGCCCTCCTTACATCTCGGCTGGATTCCCTACAGCCTCCCTGTGGGACTTCTGGCCCTCCCTCCCAAGGGTCTCCAGAGTGTTGGTTCTGAACCACACAGGGGATCATACCAGGGCCTTCTTAGCAAGCACGGCTGGGTCCCCACTGCCAAAGGAGGAAGTTCAGAACGTCAAGCATGGCTATGGGCTACAGGGGCTACAGTGATCTGGCCCCAGCCCACGTTTTTATTTCACCTCCACTCAATTAACAGTAGCATTCAGTGGGGCTTGATGAATAAACAGATTTAGGTGATGAAGAAAGAGAGTGCAGGATCATAGCGACCATGACACCCAACGCCACAAAACGCATGCTCTGGTTAGGGCTGTGTCAAGTGCTTCTTATACGTGGTCTCACTTAATCTTCTCAAAAAGGCAGGCCTTTTTATTATGTACCCCATTTGTTAATCAGGAAACAGGCTGCACAGCTCATGAACTGACAAAGTATGAAGCCAAATCTAAGCAGAAATGAAAAAGTCCATGTCCTCATTCACTATGCCACTCTGCCTCCCACACACCGTCAACATCGGTGGCCTGGGTGACCTGGAGTAGGGTGGGGTGGATCAGAATTTTGCTGCAAATACCCACCAGGCACTGCCCATGACACCCACTTCTGCTAAATTCCCTAAATGTGCAGGAGGGAGCCCCTTACTGAAGCTAGGAGCTCAGCTTTGAGAGGGTGGAGACATCAGCAAACATGAGTTCCAATTAGAGGAGAAGGGGGCTAGGCCCAGCCCATGCATGTAATCTAAAAACACAGCTGCTCCAATAACCTTTCCCAATCATCCCTGGGCATATGCAGAGGGTAAAAGGGTACTGAAGGATACCGTCTCTCAAAAACCCTTTTGTGGAGCACATGCTCATCAAGCACCATCCTGATCCCATGTTGGGTTTTGATGTTGAGTGATCCAAGAAAGTCAGAATATACAAAGTAGTGGACCTCAGGACTTTCGCCCACACTATTCTCTTTTTCTAGGCCATGCCTCCCCACCTACAAGCTCTACCATTTGGCCTAATTAATGGCTATTCCATCTTTTCATCTCAGCTATAGCATCGTTTCTTCAGGGACACCCTCCATAAGAAGATTGGACACCCCTATTAGATTCTCCTAGCACACTCTTCATCCCAGCACTCAATGCCGTTGTAATTTTACACTTGTTTTTGTAGTTGCTTAATGTCCCTCTCTCCAACTTGGCTATAAGCATCATCACAGCAGAGACAGCATCTATTTCTCGGCACAGTGCCCGGCACATAGTAAATGATTAATTAATCTTTGTTGAACAAATGAATGAACAAGCAATCATTTTAGTCTTCCTAGCAGTTATATTTGTCACTATGAATTAATAAGTTCACCATCTGGTTTTGGCACCACTGTTTTGTGAACTTAGTCAGAGAACCAGCCTCCCTAAAACTGACCCCACTGGGGGCCCTGCATAAGTGAGCCTGGGGTCCTGTGAAGATGAGGAATTGGACCCAGATCTTGATGACCCACCAAGACCCAGCTTGAGCATCCAGGTAGCTTTTGTCCCCAATATTCACCTCTCATCTCTAGCAATCAGGAAACTGTGTCCAGTGCTGGTCACTGCATGACTTGCAGACATCGCTAAACACACAACTTTTGGTTTGATGGCTCCTGTTTCAGGCACACTCACTAAATCACTCACTCTAAAATCAAATAACAAATGCAAGGTGGCAGGGAGGGCTGGCGAACAACAAATGCCATGTGGAAAGGAACAAAAATCTAACTCGAGTAAACCTTTCCCACTTAGGGATGATAAACACAACATGCCATGGCTATATAAATGGTAAACAGGATGCCCCTTTAAAAATATAACCATCAATCTGTTGTTAAGCCCACAACCAGTTGCAGTATTAATCACACTCCCCTGGCAAGAGAATCCATTTCCCAATAAAGTTTGAGTGGCAGAAAAAAGGCAGAGCCAACAAATGGGAAATAAACTCTGCTTCCAAATGATGGAAGGAAGCTGCTCTTCCCGCCGGCTGCTCTCTCACCATCCTGCTGCTAGCACCAGACACACATAAATACACATGCCACTCTGCTTCCCCCATGTCATATTTCCATCATTGCAGAGTGCTCTGCAGTTCTGTCCTGGGCCCGTTTTTCACTGTGTGCCACTTTTGTACACTTTGAACACAGATCTCTCCTAGAAATTGACAGCTACTTCTTAAGCATAACCATCATCTTTCGTTTCTTGCAGCTTCTCTGTGTGTGTTCTCTCCCGCTCTCTCTGTCTCTCTGTCTCTGTCTCTCTCTCTCTCTCCCCCCCCTTTCTTTTTCTGACTCTCTCTCTGTTTTTGTCTCCCTCCCTCCCTCTCTCCCTTCCCTTTATGATTAATCTAGAACCAATCACATTAAGTAGCTGCCTAACCACCAGCCAACTCTCAGTATCCTACACCTATGTTGGAGGCACTAAGACAAATCTACACTTTTATCTGTACTTTTCCTTTAAGTAGTCACTATGCATATTTTCCTTCCACACAAATGTTAGGATCTGTGGATTGACCAATCCCCTCTGGAAATGTTGTGATGTTATTTTATCGTTAAATCTATAGATTAATTTGGAATGAATGGCATCTCTACAACATTGTCTTCCTTTCTATCCATAAACATGGTATATCTCTCCACCTTCTTTTATGCCGGTTAGAGTTTCTCAGGTACATTGTATGCAGTTTTTGGTTAGGTTAAATTCCAGATACACTATAGTTTTTGCTGTTGTGAATAACATCTTCTATTACATTTTCTCAATTTATTACTCTGGCACAGAGAAAAACTGATTTTTGTATGTTTATATTATCTGACAAACTTGTTGAACTCACTACTGCTAATGGTTAATCTGTCAATTTTTTTTTCTTCATGTAAATGATGTTACATGCAAATATGACCATTTTTCATTTCCCTTCCAATCCTTATGACTTTCTTTTTATTTGTTTTATGGTATTAGCCAGAACCTTATTTAGTATGTAGTAGTATCAATAACCAGGGATATCCTTACTTCTTTCAAATCTTAAAAGAGTATGCTTGTAAAATTTATCAATTAAACATAATGTTTTCTGTGGGCTTTTGGAGGAAAGCCTTTACTGAGTCCAGTATGTTACAATCTAACAAAATAGGTTGCATTATTGTTGCCAATTATTTGCTCTGCCAGGCCCATCTCTATAGGGCCCCTCCCCTTGGGCAAAGTACAGACCCACCAGACTGACATCAGCCTTGGCCTTGTGACTTGCTTCGGCCAATGGACTATGAAAGCAGGTGACATATGCCACACATCCAAGCTGATACTTGGAGCTTTCACATGGTACTTCCACTGATTTTTCCCTTCTGCTGCTGGATCACCAGATCCCAGACAGGGGCTGCTCCTCCACTGGGTCCTAGAATGAAGATTTCAGACTGCACAGACACAGCCAACTTACGGCCAACATGTGACATGAATAGGAAACCCACCTTTGTTGTCAGAACCCACTGACACTTTTGGGTTGCTTGTTACGACAGCATTACCTGGCCAAAGTTGATTGACACATAATCTATTTCTATTTTCTCTGGGCTTTTGTCATAAATAGGTGCCTTTTCTACATCCTCTGAGATCACCATATGGTTAGTCTCCTTTTGTCTGTTAATGTAATGATTTCTATTGATAGGTTGTCTGAGGTTAAATCTGTAGTAGACATGAGCTGTCCATCAAAAAAAAAATAGTACCCTTCCTTCCATAGTGTGGCTTTGTCCCTGGGAGATGGCTGCCTAGCCTGGAACTACACTTACCAGCCCTTCTTCCATAGAGGCATGGCCGTGCAACTAGTTATCGCTAATAGAACATGAGCAGAAGTGACAAGTGTCACATACAGGCCCAGAGCTCTTATAAAGCAGGGAGAGATTCTTATACTCTCTCTCTCTTCTGCTCGCTGGAAGTACAGGATGCTGTGGCCTTGCACACTCCAGGGATAAATCCAGTGATATATGATTTTTTTAATATGATCTTGGATTTAGAATGTTAACATTTTATTTAACTTTTAAGTGAAACTGGCTTGTCATTTTTCTTCTCTGGTACTATCCTCATCCAGTTTTTAAATTAAGGATATAAATTTGGTATTAAGCTTCAGGAAACAACAAGAGCAGCTTTCCCCTTTTTATAAATCTCTGGAACAACTTGAACAAGGCAGGGATTATCTATTCATATAAAATTGCATGGGCCTTATGATTTGGGGAGGAGGAGGAAGTTTTTGTCACTGCTTCAGTTTCTTTAGCAGTGATTGTTCCAGTCAAGTTTTCCATTTATCAATTGGCCAACTTTGGGATTTCATATTTTTTCCATAAATCTATTTATTTCATATGGGTTTTCACATTTGTTTATACATATAGTTGCTCATCCAATTCTCTCATGATATCTAAATGGCTTCTATAGCTATAGCTACTTTATATGCACCTGCCCTCTTTTTATTCCTTGATAAGTCTCAAGCAGACTCATCCATCTTCCTAATTTTTCCTAAGAACTAACATTTTGGTCATTCTAATCATTATTATTGTTTCCATCTCTCTTTTGTTGATTTTTACCCTAACTTGTTATTTCAACCCTTCTTGTTTCCATCTTTCATTAAGTCAGAGAATATAGTCTGAGTGATGCCAATTCTTAGAAATCAGACACTGACTTTCTGACCCAGACTATAATCCATTTTTTTGAAAATTCCATGCGTGCTCAAAAATAACATGCTTTTAGTGTTTTCTGTGCATAAAATTGTAAATCATGTTTTTCAAATCCTTTTTATTTTTTTTTTTTTTGGTCTGTTTGATCTATTTCCAAGAAGAGCATATTGAAATCTCTATCTACAATGATAGATTATCTATTTATTACTATAATTCTTCCAATTATTTCTTTATATAGTTTGGGGCTTTGTTGTTGGTTACATTATCTCATAACTATTATATCTTCTTGGAATATTGTGGTATTGTGGCATTCCAAGAATAAATAATCATTTTTCATCCTTTTTTGATCTTCATCTTAAATTCTACTTCATCTGATATTGAAATTGCTAGCCTGGTATATTGCTAGCCTGGAATTATTGTGGTTATTTTCCTAGATTGCCATTTTTATCTCTTTATTTTCTACCTGTGCTTTTGTTTATGTGACTCTCTAAAAAACCACATGTTGCTGGGTCTTTTTTGTAACCCAGTCTATGAGTATCTGTATCTTAATCAGTGAGATTAACCCATTTATACTGTAATCACTGATGACGTAGGTTTTATTTCTACAACCCATTTTACATTTTCTGTTTACCATGTTTTTTTCTCTCTACTTCCCTATCTTTCACTCACTATGTCAATGTTTTTTCTTACTTTTAGTTTGAACGTTATAAATTACATTTGCATGATTTTTCATGGTTGCCCTTAACTTACGTAACACCCATATTTATACTTGTTTTTCTTCCTTTAATATTGAAAGACTATTCATGACTCTGCCCTGCCCACAGCAAGACACAGCCTTGGGATTGCTTTCCCCTACCTCTGTCCTTCATACACATCCACACACAATACTTCATTTCTCATGTTGGTATTGCCTGGAAATTTAGTTCCAGATTGGTTATGGGCACCCACCCTATTTTTCAGACCCTATTTCCAGAACCCTGAGCAGAGGAAGAGCCAGCAGACCATGCTTTGTTTATCACACTGATTAGAACCAGAATTCTCCTCCTTCCTTCATTACTACTTTCGTTTGTTGTCCATTTTGAGTTATTTAGAATAGCGCTTCTATGAATATCATTATTTTGATAGTTTTATTGTGGTATAATTTATACACCTTAAGATTTACTCATTTTAAATGTACAGATCAATGATCATGAGTATATTTACAGAGTTGTGCAGCAATCACATCACCATGACACAGTTTTGAGTATTTCCATCAACCCAAGGATCCCTCACACCTGTCTGCCATCACCCCTGCTCCTACCTTCAGGCTCGGACAACCGATATCCTACTTCCTGTCTCTATGGATGTACCTTTCCTGGAAATTTCATATACATTGAATCATACGTTATGTGGTCTTTTCTGACTTCTTTCACTTAGTGTAATGTTTCTGAGGTTCACGCATGCTGTTGCACATATCAGTAGTTCATTTCATTTCACTGCAGGGTAGTATTGTATTGGATGGATGTGCTGTACTTTGCTCATCCAAGTGCCAGCTGACGGACATTTGGCTTGTTCCCATTTTTTGTGTACAAGTCTTTCTGTGGACATAGGTTTTAATTCCTCTTGGGTAGATACCTAGGAGTGGAATTGCTGAGTAATACAGTAAATTTGTATTTAACTTTTCTAAAAAACTGCCAAACTTTTTCCAAAGTGGCCTTACCATGGTACATACTCACCAGCCATGTATGAAGGCTCCACTTTTTCCACATCCTTGCTAACACTTGCTGTTAACTATCTGTTGTTGTCATTATATCCATTCCAGTGGGTGAATTTATTATTTTTATAATCAGAAAAAAAAGGCACAGAGATAAGTACATGAAATGTATGCATATACCCTATGATCTTAAAGAGAGAAAAAGGACAAAAATATTAGAAGGAATATTATACACCAAAATATTAATAGTAAATATGGCTATCTCTGGATGACAGGGTTATGGCAGATACTTCTGTCTACCTTTCTGTATCTTTCTTTTTGATATGCAACAATAGAAAATAATTGACTTTCATAAAGTAAAACATATCATGAGATGTTTTACAGCTAGCATAACCTCATTTTAACTACCTTAACTTCCCAATAGTGACAATTAGATACCAAAATTTCTCTTCAATCTCCAGATTGACTCCCAGGGTAACTGTTGGTTTTCTTAAGCTCCACAGAAGAACTGCAGAACTTCCAGAGCCCTTTCTCACATCAGGTACAAAGCATGGATGTCCGGCTGCTGCCATCTCCCTCCCACAGGGCTTCCTGGGCTGGCATCAAGGCTATTTGGAAGCATCTCATCCTCTACAAGCATCCTTGGCTCTCACACCAAACTCTGCAAGGTGCGTGGTATCCAGGTAGTTCCGTGCGTGGCTAGTGATGATAAAGGCCCCCTCATTATACCTAACTGTAAGTGCTGCTCAGTTAGCACATAAACAGGGAATCTTGCTGAAGCACATTCATCCACAAGCATTACTTGCTGTGTCCCCTCCAGTTTACAATCTAATAATAAACAATGTACCCAAAGTACAGGGTACTATGGATCCTAAGGGCCAAACACACAGAAGGATCTGCCGAAGTTTGGAAAGGATTTTTTTTTCCTAGCTGGAAGAGGAAAGACATTTCAAAGAAAAAGTCACTTGCCAGTTTTGGATATCAGTTGAATATAGAACCCAGAAGTCCAGGAATTGCACAGTGGCCCAAGATGAGCATCTAGGAAGCAAGACCAAAGGAAGAGCTTTCCTTCTCTGCATCCAGTTTCCCTCTCATTCATTCTGGGTCACCACCAAATTCCTTCTTGCCTCCCTATAGACAACCCCACGAAGGCCAGCGACCCTGTTGTAAATGGATGCCTCAGACAACCACAAGTCCAAAGGCAACCAGGCAAGGGCACTTTCACTCAGCTCGTCCAAAACAAGAAAAACCTTAAAAATCCCAATCAGAGCTGTGTTTCTTCTACACCATGACATGTCACGTGTAAGCTTTACCTCCTTTTAAAGATAGAACATTTTTACAGAAGAATCATTTAACTGCACATCATATGCCACCGTTTTATGCTAAAGATCTATGTACTTTGTGGAATGATTTCAGAAATGACTTTAACATCAAGAACCAAAGCAAAACCTTCAACTACAGGGGACTGTGTATTTTGGCCTGATGAATAATTTGCACTCGGTAATAGGGAGTCATCCAAGCCACAAAGCGTGAATTACTAATTTTCAAAAGACCAAAAACATAATAAAGTACATTCAACCTTAAAACCATTCTGAACATAATCTTCCTTTGAGGATTCGAAAATGCCTGGAAACACTTTAAATTTGTGAATAAGGACCATGACTCTGGATTGTCACATCCATACAAAGTTATTCAATAAAACCTAGCAGGCTTAGAGCCTACTAATCCCACTGTTATAAGCAAAAAAGAATTGCTCTTCTAATAGTAAACGTAGGTAAATGCCGCCAGAACTGGGTATAGGAGATGTGCCTATTAAGGAAAGTGCAGTTAACGTATTCCAGGTTTATTGGATACGGCAAAATTCACCCTTTATAGGTATACAGTTCCATAAATTTTAACAAACATATACAATTGTGTAGGCACCACCACAATCAAGATATAAAACATATCCATCACCTACCACCACAATTCCTTCCTGCCCCTTTTTAGTGAAACTTCTTCTCTTCCCCAGTCCCTGGCAACCATGAATCTAATTTCTGTCCCTATAGTGTTTTATCTTTTCCAGAATATCATATGAATGGAATTATACAGTAAGTAGCCTTTGAGTCTGTCTTCTTTCACTTTGTTTAATCTTCTAAAAGCTAGCCAGGTTGTTGCACTTATTTTGTTCTTTAACTAAAGTAGAATGGAGACATACGGATGGGGGCTGATGGCCTTACACCAGGCTCTTTGTCATTTGTTCACTACATGGGAAACTCTTTTTCAGGAGCCCCTGAGCAACCTGACACCTTCTTCATATACTAAAGGTGGGGCAGATCTTCATCTCTCAAGGGCGGGGGGCAATGTTTTTAAAAACCAAAGCTTTAACCCATGAGCTTTTACTCCGGGACACAAACTCTGGCCTACAAAAACTCCATGACCCAAGCCAGTGCAAGGTACTCAGTAGGGGCACAAAGCAGAGGATACTAGAGGCTGGGAGGGGGAAGGGAAAGGGAGAATGGGGAGAAATTTGTTAAAGATACAAAGTTACAGCTAGATGGGAGGAATAAATTCTAGTGTTTTACTACTATACGATGACTATAGCTAACAATAAAATACCCTACAGCTTCAAACAACTGGAAGGAGGACAGTGAATGTACTCAACACAAAGAAATGATAAATGTTTGAGATGATGGATATGGTAGTTAACCTGATCTGATCACTATACACTATATGTATCGAAACATCACTAGGTACTCCATAAATATGTATAATCATTATGTATCCATTTTTTTTTAATTTTTTAAACCTACTGGTTAAACTCACGTGAACCATAAAATGATCAGTGGTCAACCTGGATAATACCATTTTTGTTTAAAAATAAAACAATCCTATTGAGCAAATATCTCAAAAAATGACCCCAAAATATTTTGTTTTGTGTGTGTTATTAAAACTGGCTCTGTAAGCATTTCCAAAAGTGGAACTCCCAAAGGTGCTCTGTGTAAAAACAGCAGTTTTTGAACGAGCCATTGGGAGCCTACAGTAACTCTCTTGAAGGGCTGACCATGTGGTGTGATCAACGAAGCAGGCAGGACAGTGCTCAGAGTCCCACTCAGTGCTCCCTGGTGTCCCTTTCCCCAGGGTGCCAGAGAAGGGGGCAAGGTCCACAGCAGAGGCAGCTGGGAGCTCCCCCTCACCACCCACCTAACACAGCAGCTCATTGTAGAGTCCTCATTTCCAACATCATGTGTTTTCACTCCTGCACCTGTTCATTCTACAAATATTTACTGAGTACCCCTGCCTGGCTACACTGAGTTCATTGCTAAGAATGATTCAACTTCTAAACAGCTAGCCAAAAAGTACAGACTCTGTGCTGAGATGGTGCTGAGTTCAAATTCCCCCTTTTGGCCCTTTAACTCTGGCTCTACCACCCCTAAAGACACCCCAGCATGGTCACCCAGACAAAGCTTGATGGCCAATGTGCTCAAACCAGGCATTTCTTCTGCCCAACCCAACCCTCAGGCAGACCCTGCTGGGCCCATCACTTATGATGTACACACCTAGCTTGGTATCAGTGGATTTGGGGGACTTTCAGAACACCTATCTGAATAAAACTTTCACCTCTGCATAATAATGTAAGTCTAGAACTCCCATTACCTGGGGAAGAACATCTCACTCTGAGTTGGTCTAGATTCAAGAACAACACTACCTTTTGGCTCACAGGCAAGTAGCTGGGCAGGGGGAGAGGAGCAATGGCTTGAGAAAATGACAAATTCTCAAAGTCTGGCTTTTGTCATCCATAAAATAGAGTAATCTCCCTGCAGTGAGGATGAAATAATGGATAACAATAATAGTAGCTATTATTAATTAAAAGCATATTTAAGGGCCAAATACTATGGAATATGCATGACTTTATTTATTCTTTTTAATCCATGCATCCAATCCTATGAGGTAAGAATATGATTATTCCCAACTAATAAATGAGGAACTAAGGCTCAGAGATGCTAAGCAATTTGCTTAAAACCACCAGGTAATAAAAATGGTACAGAGGGGGTGAGAACTGTTTTCTTTATCATTATATTTAACCTTATTCCACTTTTGGCAATCAGTTCCAAGGAAATACTAATCAGTGGTTTAAAAGTTTCCTACATGAAGAGGCTCTTCATGGTTTAAAAGGAGAAAATCAGGAAAAAAATTTAAATATGCAGCAAACAGGCATTGCTAACATGGATCTGCAGGTTTTTAAATCATGATTACAATGAATGGCTTATGCAAGGCCAGCTGAAGACATGTGTTCACCTCTCCCTCTCTCCCCCAAACCAACTGATATTACAGTAACTAAGTACGAATAGGATAATGTCATCAAATCACCGTTTGTAAAACGCAGAAGACAGGTGAGGTAGGACTGGCAGCAGAACCAGGCCACACAGAGAAGGGAAGAAGGAGCTGGAATGGAAGGGAAGAAGAAGCTGCTTCCCATCTCGGAAGCGCCAGCAGGGCTGATACAGACACCAAGAGAGGGAGAAGGGCATGAACAGCAAAGACTGTCTGCAGGAAGGGTCCATGGGGGGCTTCCCCCAATCTTCTCATCCGTCATCTCTCACCTCTTCCCCCAAAAGCAGCAAGTAAATTTTCCCAGGCTGAAACAGAAGATATAATAATCTCTAGGGATCCTTAACAATCTTCTGAGAAGTTACTTAAATCCAGAGTAGGGATAATTACCCCAGAATCTTTGGCTTAGCATGAGGATGGTAGAATGGCACAGCTTGCACATTTTTGTTCCACACATGTCCAAGTGAAACCTGCCAATCAACTCACTGCCTATGGACCAACAAAACCACTCTATGCCATCTACATCACCACCCCAGTCCTGCATTCCTAAAATGGATAAACAACCCAAATCATAAAACACCAGGGGGACAAAAACAATAGCGAAGAAAGAAGTGAGCCAAACCCATAAAACTGACTCCAGGGAAAACAGATAATCTAGAAACAGACAGGAACTTTCAAAGAAGCCTTAATAATACCTTCCAAGATACTGAAAAAAAAATTTACACACATAGAATAAGAACAGGTGGCTAATTTTTTAAAAAGCAATGAAAAAAATCCAGAAGAAATGAGTTTATGGAAATTAAGAACATACCTGCTAAAACAAATACCAAAGGAAAAAGATCAACAGAAAAGCTGGAAGAAAAAGTTCAGGAAATTTCTCAGAATACAGAGCAAAAAGAAATATTGGGAAAATGAATGACAAAATAGGAACCCTATGGAAGGCCATTTCATGAAGCAAATATCCATCTACTAGGAGTTCCTAGAGAGATAACAGAGGAAATGGAGAGAAGAAAATAATTACAAAAAAAATTAAAAATAAACTTTACAAAACTGACGAAAGATACAAGCTCAAAAGGGTCCATTAAGTGTGAAAGAGGACAAATGAAAAATACCATAAAGAAAACCTCCTAAAATCTTCCAGGTGTGCATGTGGGGTGGGGAAAGGAAGTGTGCAGACAAAACAAAACAAGTAATCTAGAGAGGAATGGGAATTTTAAGTACTGAGCTAATTAGCAACACCAAATGTTAAAAGACAACTGGACATATTTTGAAATGTCAAGGAGAAAATTATTTTGGCTGCAGATTTCTAGAGTCATACATACACACATGCACACACACACATACACAGCATGAGGGTGAAAAAGAGATTTTTTTCCCAATCTTTAAGAACAAAAAGTTTCCCACATAACTATACTTTTAAAAAAAAATTAATTAGGAATATACTGAAGCAAAATGAAAAGGAATAAAAGAAAAAAAGAAGATAGGAGATTCTGGAAAGAGAAGAATTCCAGGAAAGCAAGAACAGAAACCCCAGGAAGATAGCAGAGCAGGGCCCAGGAGGAGGGTAGAATGCAAGAGCACTTCACAAAGAGTGTGATTGAACAGCTGCAAGGTAGTAGCAAAGCAGTGAAGGCATCTGCTTCCTCCACCAACAAGAAAAACTAAAGACAATTAGAAAACAACAAGCTGTACGGTGAGGTCAGATTCCAACAACACCAAATATAACATGCCAGAGTCTAGCAATTGATGGAATGGTAAAGAAAGCAATTCCTCTGCCCTTGGTACCTGGGACTTTTGAGGGACACAGTTCTAATTGCAGATGCATGCATGGTTGTCTTGCCCAGGTTTTCTCAAAAAACAAAGCATAAGACAAGGACATGTGGGAAGGCAGTTTATTTTGGGAAGTGATCCCAAGTCACAGTATAGGGGACTGGGAAGAGTGGAACAGGGAAGGAGGGAAAGTCAAGCCAAGAGTGCACCACCAGCGGATCACCACTGGGGACAGCCAAGACTCTACCCCATTCTGGGACCTGTCTATCTGGGGAAGGAAGACGGGAATATGTATCCATTGGCTCCCATCCTCCATCGATCAAAGGCTGCCCCATGGGCCTGGCATTTCCAGATGTGTATATGCATCAGAATGGCTGTGTTTTCCAGATGCCAGCAGCAGAAAAGTCCCAGGACAGAAAATGAGAAATACATAGTGTTCTATTTAGGACTGTGTTTTCCATGTATGTGTAATATTTTGTAATAGCAACTGTGTAAAGAAGAGACATAAATGCTGTGTAAACATTTGCACTGCTCACCAAATGTTTTTGGCTCTTGGCTGTCCAAGCATATAATAGCATCACAATCTTGGCACCTTTTATTATTAAGGCTTCTTTGAAAGTTCTTGTCTGTTTCTAGATTATCTGTTTTCCCTGGAGTCAGTTTTATGGGTTTGGCTCACTTCTTTCTTTGCCATTGTTTTTCTCCCCATGGTGTTTGATGACTTGAGTTGTTTGTTAATTTTAGAAATGCAGGACTGAGGTGGTGATGTAGATGGCACAGAGTGGTTTTGTTGGTCCATGGGCAGCTGAGTTGATTGGCAGGTTTCACTTGGATATTTTTGGTGAGACCATATGACTAGCTCTGGCCAATGAACTAAAGCGGCAGTGATATCTCACTTCCATGATAAGACATATAAATGTCAATACAAGGCACTCCAGAGTCATCTTTCCCTCTGCCATAAGGAACAGCAACAGTATGGGTGACAGTTGTTCCATTTCCTTCAGTTACTGAGTGAAGAAGATCCAGACCAGAGGCACTAGTTAATCATAACAGACATGAGATGAGAGTGACAAGAAATAAAGCCACTGAGATCCAGGGACTATTTGTTACTGCCACCTAACCTTGCCCATTCTGACTGATACGATAAGTAAACACTTTATAATATTATAGGGGGGAAACAGCTTACAAAATTTTATACACACACACAAGGATTACACTGCACATAAAAAACACACCTGTACAAAAAGAAAAGAAGGGATGACAATAAGTCAAGTGCTAATACTGTTTGCCCTTGGTTGAGAGAATTCCAACAAAAGTTCATTCTTACATTTTCTTTTTTTTAATTTTACATAATGAGCATATATTATTTACCAAAAAAACCCCACAAACATTAAGAGAGAAATTCCAGTGGGGGGCTGAATCGAGAAAGAGAGATTAGTGGCCATCACATTTTTGTTCTGTGTCTATTAATTCTAAACTCCTATACCTCTTCCACCTCATAAAACAGACAAATCCCTTTTCAGATATTAGGACAGGTAGGTCCTAAATACCCAAAAGTTTACTTCAGCTTTACAATTTGCATACTTTGAAAGTCTTCCAAATATTCAATAAAGTTTTTAAGTACCTTGGGCTGTTTCTATCCCCTACCTCCAAGTCTCCCAATATCTTGTTCAGCTTTTGCAAGCAGGGATTCTTTTTCCCAAAAGGGAAAATAATTTTAGAAAAATCCAGTTTCTAGAACTTGCCAACATGAAACCTTGTGCATGCACAGGTGTGCGCTAACACCTGTGCACACACAGGGCAGGTCAGTACGTTAAGTCAATTCTGGGCCTAATCTTACAATTTCTTCCCTACCCTTCTAATCGATTTTCCAAATAGCAGCCATTTTGATCCTGAGGAAGTTACAACAGTTCATGCCACGCTCCCGTTTCAACACTCCAGTGACTTCCCACTGCAGTCGCGGAATGAAATTGAAACTCCCAACTGTGGCCTGTGAGGTCCAGGTGATCTGGCCTCTGTCCCACTCTCCCCTGACCCAGTATGTATAAGCCATGATGATCCTCCTTTCAGCTCCTTGAACACGCCAAAGCTATTCTTCCACTTCTGGGCTCCCATGCTGGCTGTTCCCTCTTCCTGGAATGCTGTTCTCCGGACTTCCTGCAAGGCCTCCTCCTTATTTTTCAAGATTCAGCCCAAATGCCATTTCCTCTGGGAAGCCCTCACCAAATGCCACCCTCCAGAATGAGCCCGCTCGCATCACTGTCTCCCACCATCCCATTCCTTTCCTTCAGAGACCTCCCCACAATTCTATTTCTTCTCCATGTTTATCTCCGTAGGTGCTGATTGCCTGGCTTCCTGGTTACAATGGGAGCTCCACGCGGCCTCGTCTGTCTAGTTCGCAGCAGCGTCTCCAGCAATTAGAAGAGAGTCCGGGATGTGACGAGTGTTTAATAAACGGTTGGCTAATGAATGATCACAGACAGGCTGGGAAAAGGGCTAACGGGGACGTACCAAGTGTGGAAGAAGATGAAGCAGATTATCAGGGGAGATGTGTAGGAGAAAGGGATGCTCATGCTGAGCTTTGAGAGGTGATCAGGAGTTCAGGGGGAAAGGCGCGACTGGCAAGGGAAAAGGAGGTGTGCAAAGGCCCGGCTGCCAGGAAGAGCAGGACCCATGCCTGGGGACCTCTGCATGCAGCGAAGTGTCTCACTCATTCTGCATTTTGGAGATTGAGTCCCAACCCCATGCGGGAGTCCTAGAGAGAGCTTCCACACCAGCTGCCTCTGCCTTCTTGGGAGGGACAAAGCCCATCTGAAACCCAGGGCTGGGCCAGTGCACCTTAGGCTCCGGGTCCTGAGTGCCACTTGCGGGTTGGCCTGTTATCAAGCAGTTTCATGCCCAGTGATACCTTGTACTTTCCCCCTGTCACCGGCCATTAGTAATTTCTCCCACCAGCACTGAGAGGCAAATGACTATTATTATTTTTCAGCTGTACAGCTGGGAACTGAAAAGCGTGTAGGTTAAGTCAGAGTTAGTGGCCAAACAGGAATCAGAATTCAGCACCTGTGGTCACACCCAAGGCCCCGGGCCCACAGCCTGAGGGTTTCTGGCCCCCATGCAGGAGGCCCTGCGGGGTCTGGCCAAGTCTGCACGGCTCACCACCCCTAAGATCCTCTGGCCTCCCAGCGCTTTCTCTCTCTAGCCTTCTCTCTCCCTCTCTCCAGACCTATTTGGCCCTTTAGATTGAAAACTTCCCACCACCTAATTTCAGACAGGGATGGCATCATTGGCCTTTGACAGGTTTTCGAACTCCCTCCTTGGGAGATTCAGGCCATGATACAGTATGTGAGGAAGGGCTCAGTGATCCTGAGGGGGACAGCACAAGAAAGGCCCCAAGAAGTCAGCTTCGGAGAGAGCCTTCTGGCACCTGAGGCCTAATCCCCACACAAGTGCTCTGCTCCCCCTCCCAGAAGCTCGGCCCTTCCCCCTCCCAGGAGCTCCCACCAGAGGGGCTTCCTCCACTCCTGGCCGGCTCCCTGGCCCAGCAGGCTCCTGCGCCCCCAATGCACAGCTCTGCCTGAGAAAGGCCAGAGCCCAGTGTGCCTGCCTGGAATACTAACAGGGCCCTGCCAGATGCACTGAGGAGGCCAGACAATCCCCCTTCCCACCCCCACCCCCAGCAGCCAGCTGGAGAGGGCTGGAATCTAGTGCTGGCCTGGGGGCAGGCCAGCACACCATAGCCCTTATGTGGGGACAGAGGAAGCCTCTGTTCCCACTGAGACTCGGGTGGGGACAGGGAGCTGCTGGCTGAGGAGGATGGAGGGCCCAGGCTCCCCTTCCAGACAGCATAAATCCAGCAGTGTGGGTTCCAGCTCCCCAAGGCCCAGCACACAGGCAGGACTGCCAGAATGAGGGCCTAAGGTAACTTTGGAGGAGATTAAATTAAAAAGCCAAAGCTTCTGAGCACCAGGAGGCCTTGGCAACCATAAATCTACTTGCAGAGGAGCACATAGAACACCAGGCAAAACTTGTTTTATTTAAGTTGCTGATGAGCTCTGGCCTCTGCACAGGCATAATTCAATCACACAGGGGCCTGGGCAGTCCCCGATTCCAAGCAAGGCTGGTAAGGGAGCCAGGGAGTGGTACCTTGGACAGCGACGAGGGCCTGGACTGAAAAAAAACACAGGCTCAAATCCCAGCTGTCATTTACCGGCTATGCAACCTCAGCTGGGTCACCTAACCTGTCTAACCCTCCCTTTCCTCTCTCAGAAAATAGGTTAAATCAAATGGACCTTACAGAGTCACTGTCAGCATCTGCCCCACAAGCACTACCGAAATGCTAGCCATGACAACGACAAAGTTGATGATGACATAGGAAAGTAAAATTAATGGCCACAGAACATTAATGAGAGCTAACACAAAGCATTCATTCTGTGCCAGGCACTGTTTACTCTTTCAATCCTTATTTATAACAGTTCTATGATAAGATGCCATGACAGTTCCCAGTGTGCAGTTGCAGAAGTAGAGACACAGAGAGGCTGAGAAACTTGCCCAAGGTCGTACAGCTGGTCAAGGATGGTGCTCGGCCTCCACCTTGGACAGCCAGGCTCATCCACAATGGTAAACACTGCACTCTCCTGACTCTCGGAATGTGAGAGCCTGAAGGAACATAGGAATCATTTTTCCCATATTCATTTGGAAGAGGGAGACAGCTAAGCCCAGAGGGCAAAGGACACCACCAGACAGTGACAGGACAGCTGAACCTCGGTCATAGCTCCTTAGAGCAAAAAGCATGAAAGTCTTTGTGATCCTTCTGTGTGGCTTCGATAGCCCCTAAATTTCTCTTCTTATATAAAAATCAGCCCACATTAATACACATGCAAGAAGCAAAGGCAGGGCAGGGCACAGGCTATGCAAAGGGAGCAGGAAAGCTTCCAAAGATGCTGTGCCCTCGCAGGCCCCCCAGCCAGCATCCCACCCCCTGAAGCCACTTGAGGGAGGCCAAGGCCGCAGGAGCCCTCCGGGATTCCAGACAGGGGGTCAGAGCCAGGCAGTCCACCCATCCCCAGTGATGGACAGAAGTCCCAAGGTGCCTGATTACAAACTAAAATCTAGAACTTTATCACAGACCCACTTTACCAAAATCAAATATTTAATTTGCAACTAAGACTTTCTTTGCTTAAAGCCATGGAGAGGCAGCCCAGCATATTGGCTGAAAGCACAGACCACAGAGCCAGACAGCCTGGATTCCAATCTCAGCTGAAAGACCTTGGCCATGTTACTCAACTATTCTGCCTCAGTTTCCTTGTCTGTACAATGGAGGTAATTGTGCCTCCTAGGGTCATTTTGAAGACTGAGTATTCATATTGACAGAGTACATAGAATATTGCCCAGTCCCCCAGAGGTGCAGGTGCTAAGCATTTGTCAAATAGGAAGCTCTCCACTATCTTTCAGCCCACTCCTCAAAAGGTGACTCTTTTTTTTTTTTTTTGAGGGCACCCTTACCCTTGTGGAGCAAGAATCCTCAAAGATTTCACTGAAGGGGCAGTATTTGTCCCTAACCTGACAGAATGTGTCTTTACAAGGATGAAGACTTGATGCAATACTGCTGGAATTTGACCCCATAGTTTGAAGCAAACCAAATTATACACTTAAGCAAAAAAATTCCCTCTAGAATAAATGCTAAGCACAGCGACTGCCTACAAAGGCCATGTTTTAAGCACTGCACTCCAGGACCCAGGGTTTAGTGGCAGGTTAGACACTCGCTAATTGCATATCTAGCTTTCAGAAACTTTTAAGTGGTTTCACGTTTCGATCCCCCTCACCTACCCGCAGTGGCCTTCCTGTATCGTGAACTGGCCACGTTCATCCTGACAGATATTTCTCTTGCCACCCACAAATGTTCAGCCCTGCAGTATCCCTCACTGGGCTGGACTGTGGCATATGCAGGGTTTATGCCAGCCTTGAAGAAGATCCCTGAGTCCTCCCTTCATGCCATGTCTGTCTTGGGTGACAGCAGCATGACAGTATTCTCGTGCCCTCCCTCCACCCGCCGCCAACACACACACACACACGCACGCACACACACACACATACATACACACACATCTGGACATTTCTCTATAATAATAATGATGTGTCTTTACATCATGAGCAAGGAAATATGATTAAATCCATCCTCTATACCTCAGGTCCACAAAAGACTAATAATGATTTCCTGTATTATGTGAGATCTTATGGTTCACAAAATAATTTCAGATCCACCATTTGCTTTGCATGTCATGACACTCAATGTGGTCAGTAGGTCAGGAATGGCGTCCTGTTAGGCACAGATGAAAGAAGTATGGATCTGAGAGGGGAATAAATTTTATGAAGGACACACAGCAACTTGGGAGGAGGGATGGACCCTGCATACACATCTGCCTACCCTGGTCTGATGCTCAAGGCCTTTTTCCTCCTTGCTCTGGCCTTTTTTCCTGCAGACACCAGGAAGGCACGTTGATAAGACAACTTGCTTCCCCCAGACAGCCCCACCCCTTCAAAGATGTCCCAAGGTTTCCCAAACAAGTTTTCCATCCCTACTTCCCAACTTTCATCTTGACAAGTGGCATGTCCCAACCCTGCACTGCTGCCAGCACTTTCAGGCCTCTGCTTCTGTCTAAAAACCTCACCTCCATTCTTGTACATCCAAGCCTACCATTCTTTCAGGCCCATTGCAGACACCTCTTCATCCAGGACATTCTCTGACTGCCCTCACCACAGCCAGCAGCAGATTCAGGAGATGCCACCCCTCTCTGTATCCACACAACACTCAATTCTTCCTCACAGGGTCATTATTTCTGGTCTTGGGACTTCTCTTCTATTAGCCCAGGGGCTATTTCTAGGGCAGCAACCATGAGGTGCCTGTCATGGACGCTCCCACGGGCCTCACATGGTGCCTGGTACATAGGACTCAATCAATGTCTATGCCTTAGTTGCTTTAATCTTGAGAGGAAGGACTATAAGTGTTCCATAGAGAGAGATCTATCTGTGCAAAGACACCCCCCTTTATAAATTCAAGAAAATAGGTAGAATGTAAAATTGCTGCACAGGGTCAGTGTAGGAGTTGCCTTAAACTCAGGCAACAGCCAAATCTGTCTATGAATTGAAAGAACAGAGTCACTAAGGAGGCAAGTTTAAGTTTCATCAAAACATTAGGCCTTAAAATAGAACCTGAAGGATCCTTCTCAAGCCTTAGGGCTGCATCCACACACAATTTTCATTCCATAACCATCACAAAACGTCTCTTTCATTCCAGGCTCTGTGTTAGGGGTCAAAGACTTAAAGGGCTCTTCTCTCCAGGCCCTGCCACGTTGGAGCTTACAGCCTGATGGGCAAAACAAACACACAACCAGACAATGTCAAAACAACATGAAAACATCCTAATGGGACATGCAGACAGCCTTAGTGGCACAGCATGGGGGGTATCTGGCTGGGAGAGTCTAAGCTAAAATGCAAAGATGGCACTTGCCATGTAAGTATACATACATGTGCCTGTGACTCTGTGTGTGTGTGTGTTTGTGGGTGCTGGGATGGCATTAGTAGTAGTTAAGGTGTTAAAGAATACAGAAGCAAAATTCCCAGGCAAAGCAAGAAATTCAATCAATTATCCAAAGAATTTTAAGTTCAGATAAAAAGTGTGTCTAAGGAATTTCTGGTGCAAAGAGACAAAATAGTGGCAAACTTTTCCTTTTTATCAAAATGTCTTGACACCACATAGACACACACGCTCATTGCCAAGTTTAAAGGTGATTTACAGAGAATTACGTCTTAAGGATACAAAGATAAGAAAATTCAAGTGCTCCAAACCTCAGTTTTCTCATCAATAATATAAAGATAAAATACAAACCTCACAGGATTTGCTGGGGGAGATTCTATGACACAATGTTGGTAAAATACTCTTTGCAACAAGAACCACAATGGCAAGCTCTTGATTAGTTTTAGCTTAAATGCTGGGAACCAGAAGAGCATTCTGGGTGAAAACATGGACTAGAGTCTGCGGGTGTATGTTCAAATCCCAGCTCCACCCCTTATTGGCTCTGACCCAAAGAAAACCTATGTAGCCTTTCTAAGCCTCAGGCACCTAAACTAATGCATATCTCACAGTTCTAATGATCAAACGAAGTAATATGGTGAAATACTGACCACAGTACCAGTAATAAATTCTCAACAAAGCATAATTAGTATTATGTTACTTTTGTCAAATATTTTGTCTAAAATTTCAAAGGTGGGTTAGAAGCTTGAGTTTATAATCTCCATAATCCGCAGATGCCCAGGTGTTGGAAGTAGGGGGAGGGCACACTGTGGGAAAGGCTTAAGAACCCAGGTCTGATTATTAATCTGGCTGACTCTGGGTAACAGCTACCCACTGCCATGGGAGTAGGGGTGATTATCTGGAGGGGAAAAAATAATCAAGGTTGTGGGCTGCATGTCTCAGATTTATTGTCTTAGTCCATTTGTGCTGCCATAAGAAAATGCCTGAGGCTGGGTAATTTATAAACAATAGAAATTTATTTCTCACAGTTCTAGAGGCTGTAAAGTACAAGGTCAAGGTTTGGTGTCTGGTAATGACCCGTTCCTCACTGGTGGTGCCATCTGGGTGAACTCACACGGTGGAAGGGACAGACAGAAAGGCAAAAGGGCAAAGAGGCCTCGCTGAATCCCTTGAGCCCTTTTATAAGGGCACTAAACCACCTAAGCACCTCTTAAAGGCCCCACCTCCTGACACTCACAGTGGTGATAAGGTTTCAACATATGAATATTGAAGGAGACGCTCTCAGACAATAGCATATATCTAATGTGTTTCAACTTGGAAGAAAACCAGCTTTTCACTGGAGGTCATTCATGCATGTGTGTGTGTGTGCGTGCGCACACACACACACACACACACACCCTATGAGACCCCAGATAATTTTTTAAAATGTGTATAACTAGTTTGGGAAAATAAAATATTCAGCTGACCTAATTTTTACATTGGGAATAGAAGGCATAAGTGTATTTTCAATAAATTCAACAAAATATTTACTTCACTGCAACATTAAGATGCAAAGAGTCGGAGAGAGGACCAGAGGACACAGGCAGCACCAGTCTGCGCCACCCATGTCCCTTTGGTTCTGTCCAAAGGCCAGCACCTGCAGAGACCTCCTGCCAACACCAATGGTGACTCGTGTCTCTCGGTGTAAGGGCAATTTGTAGCCAAGGGGCAGAGCATGCTGGAATTGACAGTTGGTGGAGAATCATCCGAGCTGCCTTTTCCTTTGGTGGGCAATTACAAGCTGTGTTTCACACAGTCTCACAGAAGGTCCCCAGCAGGACTGCACTCCAGCTGCCCACTGCAGGAACCCACTGGTCAACCCTCTGTGTGGATTGTTCCTCCTTCCTTGTCTCACAACCCCTCTCTCCAACTGCTCTTTCCTGGGATCATCTCCAGAATAAACTATTTGCACCCAAATCCTTGTCTCAAGGTGTGCTTTGGGAGAACCAAAACTAAGACACAGAAAAATAGGAAAATAAAATAGAAAGAAGGAATGAAGGCATGAGGAACGATATAACCAATGACGAGGCAAACCTGGAAGGAATGCGATGAGACTAAGCCTGAGAAGGGATGGAAAAGACCAGAACAGACATCAGCCTCCTTGACAAGCAGTCCCTGTTCACCACCACCCACCCCACCAACTTGTGCCAGTCTGGCAAACCACCAACCATGTATAATTAACACACCTCCCCTTAGACAGTCACAAGTCCCCACCTCCATTGACAGTGGCCAGCACTCACCTCTAGTCACGTGGTCCACCAGCCAATGCAGAGGGCAGAGCTGGCCTCACAGCTCCAATGCCCCTGACCCACCACCACCAGGTCCCACCTTCCTCCAAAGTCACCAGTAGGGACTCTGGGTCAGACAACAGGCCCCGTAGGTCAGACACCCCAAGCATGTAGGTACGACAGGAATCCACACTCTTGATAAAGTCCTTGGTTGGGACAAATCTCTTTCCCCAAAAAATGTGCTGTTCCAAGGGACAGTGAGAGAAAAATATTAGAAAACTTGCTGAGAGCCCTTTTGAGATAAAACCAAAGGCTAAGTCCCTGTCCTAAAACCCCACCTTGGACACTCTATCCCTCAACTTTACAAAGCTTTATATAAATCTTGCATTCTCAATGGGGGCAATATCACCCCCAAGGGGGCGAGCATTGTTCTTGGGGGATAAAATAGTCTTAGATATTATAATGGTTGGTGACCCTCCAAAGCTCAACCCTGCCCGACAATATCTTATTCCACTTAATTTCATGGGGAAGGGAGGTTAGTAAAAAAATAATAATAATAACTAAAAAGGTTCCTTAGGGTAACAATAATGGGGAGAAAAAGTCTTGAAAAACACTGATAATGTGAAAAGTCTGTTCTAGATTCATTTTCCACTCCTCTTAGGAAATAACATCCACCACAGTAAGATTTTAACTTCTGTCTCTGATCTAATAATCCTGTGGAAAACAAACATCACAAAGTGGTGTACGGAGAGTAGCTTCTTTAAACAGTGCGTGTGTTCACCACATGCAATTGCCCTTTGTAACTCTTCTAGCACTTCCATAAATTCCAGAGACCTCTCCACTACTCTGTAGTGAGGCAACAGAAATAAAGAAAGATGTTCATCATTTCTAAGCCAATTCTAGGACCCCCTGATTTTTTTTTCTTTATATTTCAGCATATCATGGGGGTACAAATGTTTAGGTTACGTATATTGCCCTTGCTCCATCCGAGTCAGAGCTTCAAGCATGTAGGACCCACTGATTGAATGGCTCATACCAGGTCACATAATAAAGTTCTAAAAAATGTCAACATTAAGAGTCCTGCCCTTTCTCTCCATCACCTCAAATGCAGCTCCCAGCACACACTAGGACTTTCAACAAGATTCTGGTGAATTTGCTTAAATTCAGCATGTTCAAATGGAACTCATCTCTGCCACCAAACTTATTCTACTTCTCACACCCCCAGTGCCACCAGCTACATCGTCAACCCCTGAGGTCCCAGGCAACATTTTGGGGTACGTGTGATGCAGCCAATCAAACAACAGAGCAACTAAGAACCCAGGCTTTGAAATCTGCGACACCCAGGTTCCAAGCCCAGCATTGCCACTTACCAACTATGACCTCAGGCAAGCTATCTAACCTTCCTGAGTTCCCCTATCCCCCTGCAATATTATACCTACCTTCCTTGCAGAGCAGTGATATGCTTTAAACTTGCTGAAATATATAAAACGCTTAGCACAGTGTCAGCCACAGAGTTGGAGCTTAATAGATGGAGCTTGCTATGATGGTCCCTGTCATTGACATTGGGAATGTTTTTACTCTCTCGGTTTCTAAAACGGTTGCATAGTGTCAGTGAAAAGAATAACATGGCAGACAGACTGACAAAGTATAATCCCAGCTCCGTAACTCACGAAAGCAGACTCTTCGCAGAATTCATTTCCCTCATCTGTGAAACGTGGGCAACATAACATCCACCTTGCAAGGTTGTTGTGAGTATTAAACAGATACTGCACACAGCGGATGCCCAATGAAGAGTGTGGTGGCTGCTGCAGACTTAATTCCATCTTATCTCAAATCATCCTCCAATTGTTTCTCACATGGAATACTGTCTTCAAGTATCTGGCCATTCTGGGGTACAAAATATCAAAAAGAACCCTACTTTTGAAAGTCTTCTTACCAAGAAATAAATCAGGCATTGCAAGAGAAACCTTGCTGTCATCCAGCCCTCTCCGAGGTCTGGGAACACATCCAGATGGGCAGGGCAGGGCAGAGTGTTAGTGGGGCCCTGGCAAGGTGGCTTTAGGGTAGGCCTATAGTAAATGCATGTTAGAAATGGAAATTCTCAGGCCTCACTTCAAACCTATTGAATCAGTAACCAGGGGTCTATAACCTGTGCTTTCACAAACCCTTCAGATGATTCTGATGCATACTAAGTTTGTGCTCCTGGTCTATGTAAATGGAATCCAAGGCTTGCAGCTGCACCTCTCCCTCCCTCCCCCAATCCTCTTCACAGGGACCAATAGCTTAACTGATCGTCTAGGTCAGCAGTTCATTCCCTTCTCTGTCCTTTGCTGTGGACCCCTATCACATCAAACTCAATATTTGCAGCCTCCAAGGAATGGCAAGGGGGCCAAGTAAAAATTAATATTAAATAAGAGAGCATATATTCATGGCTCATAGCAGGATTTCAATTACAATTGGTTCCCTTCTCCTATGACTTGGTGGAAAGTGCTTCATTCTTTGGTAGTTGAGCAAGTCTAGCCTCAAATTAATTCATGCCAGGTGCTAGTTTCCAATGTCAAGGGATGGTGTGCACTGAGGCCCTTCATTCACAAGGATAGAACAAGTACAGGGGGAGTAGCAGGTCCCTGGAGAGGTGACCCCAAACAGACTAGGCCTGGCCAAGCCAAGGCTGCCCCGGACCAGACAAGACACAAGGCAACAACCAACCACAGCACCCTGGTATGGCAGGAACAACACAAACCAGAAGCCAAAGGGCCTCTCCTCTGGACTCAACCACTAAACTGCTGGATTATTCTGACCAAACACCTGCCCTCTCTGGGCCTCTTCAATAAAATCAAGGTTTAGATTGAGTCTCCCAAGAGACCTTTAGCCCCATGCTTTGGAGTCCAAATGTTTACTAACAGTGAAAAGAAGGGAAAGGGTTAACACTTCTCCACCCAGATTTCTTCCAGTTTGGAAAGAAATATATATGTTGGAAAAGTGAAAACTTATTTGAAGTTAAATAATATATTTTAAATGTTTTAACTTTTCTATTTCTGTTTCTACTTAAAGGAGGAAAAGGGATGCAGACTGCTTTAAAGAATTTTCAAGTGAAATGAAGATACCAATCTTTTGAAGAGGACCTAAAACCTACAAGCAGAGTCAAATGAGAGGGAAATATAGTCTCAGATTGCTATGCAGCTAGGGGTGTGTGGGAGACAGCTAGTCTGCAGAGGGTGGACATTTCGTCTTCCCAGCTATTTATCACCTTTAGAAAAGTTTGCTGAAAGAAGAAGGCAGCAAGGAAAAGAAAAACATACATTTACCAATTTGCTTGGCTAATCTCTCCTGAAAACTAAAACGGCAATACAACTTGAAGAATTTCACATCCTCTTGGTTAAAAGAATAAAATAAAATATAAGACACCATCTTCCATTAGGTTGCAAAAAAAGTTGGAATAAAGGGTATAACAGAAAAATAACAAACGGCAGTCATTTAACACCAAGTTCAGCTTCCTGGTTAATGTCTCCATAGGCAGATAGAGTCAGCTGCATTAACAAGCACTTTGTTCTCAGCCTAAAGGATCGATATCGCAATTACACAATGCCAGCAGAAATTAAAACAGGTTTACATACGAGGGTTATCTAAACACAAGAAGTAAGGGAAGAATCATCAGAAATTCACTTTCTACACAGTGGTTACCAGAGTCCAGAAAAACAATTTAAAAGTCTTCACATAGTTGGGTGGGGGGATGAGTTTGGAAGGAAATGGCATCTTAATCTGACATATTTAATATTTGTGTAGGTAATACCTTTAAAATGTCAGAATTAACATTGGGCCAGGCCTTCAAATAGGGAATCATTCCCAAAGCACACTGCCTTTTGGAATAACCGCAGGCAGGGAAAGCTGAAGAAATGGGAGAGAAAATGTGGCATATTCTATTTTTCAAAGATGGTTGCAATATTATCTCCCACCCCACATGGTCTTCTGCAAGGTGATCTTGACACTCCCCCATCAAGAAATAGAGTCTATTTCTCCATCTGCTTACATGTGGGTGGGCCCTCTGACCACGTTGACCAGCAGAATATGGCAGAAGTACTATTGTACTGGTTCCAGGCATAGCTCTTAATTGGCCTGGCACCTTCCATCCCCTGCCTCTTGTTTTGGGGACGCTCCCTCTCAGAACTCAGTAGCCCCACCGCGAGAAGCTACTTGTGGGCCATATGATTGATAGCCCCAGCTGTCTAGTGCCAAGCCGATGCCTAGCACCAACTGCCAACCACGGGAGGGGGCTATCTTGGACACCCAGCTCAGTTGAGCCTTCAGATGACTCCAGTCCCAGTACTCCAATACTATCTTTCCACAATCTCAAAATAGACTTCAAGAAGGAACTTCCCAGCTGAGTCCAGTCAACCGATAGCACCATGAGAGATGATAATACATTGTTGTTAAGTCACTATGTCTCGGGTGATTTGTTACGCAGCAATAGATAACTGAAACATGTGACTTGAATGACAAGGTTGGGGAGGGTGCTTGAGTATGGATAAGGAACCTCCCCTTCAAGGGTCTTCTAAATCAGAGTTGTCTTTGTTTGCGTATAAGGACCACTTCAGAAACAAAGCACTCCAAATCCCCCCAGCATTGTACTGAGGGTTGGTGGGAGTGAAAAATGTACTTGAAGTCAACAACCATGTGAAAAACAAAATAAACATCTCACCAGACAGACCATTTTAAGGGTGTTAAAATCACTGCTCTGAGCCATGCAGTGGGACAACCAAAGCAAAATTTTAAGGTCTGAGATCTAAAAAGCATTTTAAAAGAAGCAAATAACCTTATCCTCTTTAAGTCCCTATTCTAAAGTAAGAAGAAATACATTAGCCAAATGCATTGCCTCCAGCACTGATTTAGGATAAAGTCACTAAAATTCTAATACCCCACTATAGTAATTGGATGGCCTCACCTGAGGAATTATCTGACAGGTAAAGCCCTTACTGAGTTTTCTTATTTCCTTTTTTCTCCCTTTTCCCTTTCTCTGCTGTTCTCCTTTCTCTCCAGGACACAATAAAGCAATGGGTAGGATGTAAGTGCCATAATGCAGGGACTGTCGCCATGTGAATGATACTATCAGGACGGTGTGGGAAAGACATCAGAGTTCCTTACAAAGAGGAAGTAATAATCATGGCAGACTGTGGCCGGATGAGCACCCACACATTAACATGGATTTGAGGCCTAGTCCTCTTGCTGACTGCTCAGATGGAATGTGGTAGCCCATGGTAGCTTTTCTAAACTCACCAAATATAAGGGTCCCAAACACCTCCAAGGCTCAGGAAACACAGGCACCTACCAGGGCCAGGCCGTCCCAGCCTGATCTGAGGGTTTAGCCAGGGGACCTGACTTCACTCCCTGCCTTTGGTCCCTTAAAATGTGATAGTCACACTCAGTATACTTTGTGTTCATTTTTTCATCCAATATTTATTTAGCTCCTATTGCATTAGGGGCTGAGAATATGACAATGAGTAAGTCAGACATAGTCCTCCCTTCACTTGAGTGGATATTCAAATGGAAACACAAGCAACAACCAAAGAAAAAATACTCAAGACATTACAGATGATAAGTTGAAATGGGAAAAAACAGGGGATGTCACAGAGGGGGCAAATGAGAAAGGCTAAGTTTAGGCTAGGTGGGCAAGGAAGACCTCACCAAAGTGGTGGCATTCAAGCTAAGACCTGAAATGAGGAAGAAATTTGAAGAAACAGAATTCTAGGCAAAGGGCTCAGCACATGAAAAGGTCCAGGGGATAAAAAGGAACTTGGCATGTTCTAGGAATTTTTAGGGGGACCAGTGTGGCTGGATAATAGAGAGGGAGGGAAGAGAGAGGTGGGAGGTGAGTCAAGAATGAAGGCAAGGCATCCTGCCTGCAATCGCAGCACTTTGGGAGGCCAAGGCAGGAGGATCACTTGAGGTCAGGAGTTAGAGACCAGCCTGAGCAACATAGGGAGACCCTTGTCTACAAAAAACAGAAACTTTAGCTGGGCACAGTGGTGCAGGCCCATAGTCCCAGCTACTTGGGAGGTTGCGGCAAAAAGATCCCCTAAACCCAGGAGTTGGAGGCTGCAGTAAGCTATGATCAAGTCACTGCATCTAGCCTGGGCAACAGAGTAAGACCCTGTCTCAAAATTTTTTTTTAAAAAAGTGATTTTAATTGGCAAAATGTTTTCTTCAGATAATCCTTCTATTTTAAAAAAAGAATGAAGGCAAGGGTTTGACACAAAATGGTAAAAAGTTTGACTTTTATCTCAAGAGCAATGGGATGAGCTATTGGAGAATGCCTTAGTCTGTTTTGTGTTGCTATAAAGGAATACCTGAGGCTGGATGATTTATAAAGAGAAAAGGGTTATTTGGCTTACAATCCTGGATGGCTGAAAAGTTCAATTGGGCATCTGTATCTGGTGAGGGCCTCTGGCTGTTTCCACTCACAGTAGAAGGTGAAGGGGAGCCAGTGTGCAGAGATCGCATGGCAAGAAAGGAAGCAAGAGCCACGCGGGAGGCTGAGGCAGGGGGATCACTTGAGCCCAGGAGTTTGAGGCTGCAGTGAACTATGAGGACACCATTGCAATCCAACCTGGGTGACACAGTGAGACCCTAACACACATACATATGCACACAAAAAGAGTGGGGGATAGGAGGAAGTGCCAGGCTCTTTTTAACAAACAGCTCTCATGAGAACTAATAGGGAAAGAACTCACTCACCCCCAGGGAAGGTATTTGTCTCTTCATGAGGGACCCACCCTCAGGACCCAAACGCCTCCCACTGGGTCTCACCTCCAACACCAGGGATCAAATTCCAACATGAGGTTTGGTACAGACAAACCAAATCCAAACTATAGCAGAGAGTTTTCAGTAGGAAAGTGACTAAATCTGGTTGATGACTTTAAAAATCACCCCAGAGTTAAGAGAGTGGTTACCTTTGGGGAGAACAGTAACAGGGAATGGATGGGGAAGCCTCTGGTGTGCTGACAATACCCTATTTTTCTTCATCAGGGTGCTGTTTCCATGGCTGACTAGTCTATGAAATCCATAAAGCTGTACAGTTAAGACATATGTCCTTTTCTGTAAATATTTCAATAAAACATTTGTTAAAAATCACTCTGGCTTCTCCCAGGAAATGGGGAGGTGGGCAGGTTAGTAAGGACACAGGTGTAGTCATCTGTGGCAGGGTCAGAGGTGAGGGTGGTTTGGGTGGGACAGGGGAGGGGAAGCCAAGAGACACCTGCTTCTCCATGCAGTCCTGCCGTCAAAGACAGTGAGTCTCTTTTCTGACCTCCACTTTTTTGCCGGCCCCGAGGACTCAAGCCCCACCTTGACAGCCAGGCAGTACCACTCAGATCAAGTTCAATGTGGGTGGGAGGAGAGAAATTCAGATAACGCCAAGAAACACAATCATCTATCCAAAAACAAGGAATCCACAAAACATTTATCATGAGCCAACTACGTCTCAGTTGTTGGGAACAGCTGGAAAAGAAGAAATGGGAGGCTGGGAAGGTCAAGGGAATACGAGTTATAGTATGGACGGGATGAGTCAAGGGTAGGGCTAAGCATGCAGCCTGAGGTCCAGGTTAGCAGGGTCCTGAGACCCTCTGTGTCATCTGGTCACAGGAGCAAGTCTCTGTTCACACTGCTCTGTTGGATCACTCCTCAGGGGCAATTCCACAATGGGACTTGTATATATACTTCTTTCAGTTCTTTGAGAGAGCTCTGGGTTCCAGGTTCTGTTTCAAAGAACAGAATTGCTGAAAGAAGAAAAAATGATAATAATCTGATGAAAAGTGAGACCTCAAAAGCAGAGAGCTGGAGAGCTCAAGTCTTCATTTGGAAGGGAAAGGCAAAAAGTGATCCCCCAGAAAATTTGTGAAATTAATCACAGGTGAGAATTAATCACCTTTTGAGAAACAGGCCATGTTAATTACTCCTGGAGTGG
Source organism: Cheirogaleus medius (assembly GCA_008086735.1). Lineage (NCBI taxonomy): Eukaryota > Metazoa > Chordata > Mammalia > Primates > Cheirogaleidae > Cheirogaleus > Cheirogaleus medius. The sequence goes on from VBSM01001118.1 coordinate 39,994,178, forward strand.
GCCAACAGCTAGTGAAATGAGCTACTAGTTATCATACTTTCATGTTTAACAGAGTCAACCACACCTTCTGTTTAAAAATTAAAAACTCACAGGCAAGTCATGGTTCATTGCCAAGATGGGTGTCATCCCATTACTCAGCAGGACATTTAATGTTTCTCCAGAAAGAGACATTCTCTTCTGACCTCCCTCCTGCTCCAGGTGAGAAGCCTCCAATCCACTTACATGGAATATGTCATCATGTGTATACAATGATGCAACAAAGGAACCCAAATTACATCTACTGGTTTAGCAGAAACTAGACCCACACCTAGTAGGGGTGTTATCAGAGGAATAGTGTATTCTAGTAGCCTTCGACCAGATGACATCTAACAGCCCTTTCACATCTGAAGAGGAATGATTTTTATTTGATTGGGTAGAAGGCAAAAGGGTACAACATACACATACCCACCCTGAAAGACAAATTCATAAATCTATCCAACTCCAAAGGGTGACAAGGACTACTGATGAAAGACTGCCTTGTAGAAATGGGTTCCTCTATGTTTGCAAACAATGGAACAGAAAATTTCCATATGGGATAATGAGATGCACCTGCTTTCAAAATCAGAAGTTATTCATTTCATTGCACTCCATTCTACTCTATGTAATGTAATATAAAGGGCTTCTAAGGGTCAGAAAACTAGATGAAGAAATAATGAAATTTGAGACTATGTGGAAGAAAAGGATGAGGGTGAAAGGAAAGGAAAATATTCAGGAAAAGGGAAGACTGCTTTCAAAGTAAGATCCTAGTGCATCTGGAATGAAAAAGAATGAAAATTAAATCAATACAAGTACAAGGAAGTTCCACTGGCTTGAATGAACCTACCCAGCTTCAAAAAGTTTTACTTTATAACTGAATTGAAACCCAAAAGTTGAACAGGGAGACTCAAGCATAATTTTTTGTTAATCATATATAGCCCAAGAAGGCTTTTAAAATAGGGATACTTGCTGCTTTTCCCAACCCTTGCAACTCATTCATGATACAAATGTGTCTCCTGCCTTAATTAAACTCTTCTCATCAAGGGAAGGAGAAATAATCCCAATCTAACATCTCATCCATGATGAACTTTGCTGTCTCTTTTCTGTTTCCAAATGAATTTGGCTTATTAAAAAAGTAATGAGCTATTAATTAACTCTACACTCATACAAAGCTATTTAATTCTCAATCTAATTAGCAGCAATCTGTTGAAGGATTCTAACGATTATTTTAAATTTGCTAACAGAAACATCTTTTCACTTTTCATAAGTTATTTATAGAAGAGCTCACACTGGATCCTGCTTGGTTTTTAATATAATAACATTTTATTATAATATTTTACTCTTCTACCATCTCAGTGTGACAGGGTTAAGAACTGTCACCACTGGAAAGCCCAGAAATAGCATCCTGGGTCACCTACATAGCCAAGACAGTGCACCCTTCTGTCTCTGAAAGAACCTGCAATGGCTGAGGCATGGGAGAAGCGGGAGCCCTTCCCTTCTGATGTCATTCTCAAACAAGAGGCAAAACTCAAGTATGAACCAAGGATGGACTTAAAGCTCCTGGTGGGAAGATTCAAGGCTTGGAGCTACTGGGGAGGTAAGAGTTGGCAGGGAGGGAAGCATGCCACCACACCTACAGGAATGTCTTCCTCACAACTGATGCAACAACCAACATTCCCGAACCTCTTGTTTAAGAAAGAACGTGCATTGAATTACTTTTCATTTATGTGTAGAATTGCTACTAGAACCACTACCATAAAATGTAAAAAGATCAAAAGATTTCTTACATGCATGCTCTTTATGATATGAACTTCCGCAGACATTAGAAGTTCCTAAGTACAGTTCGTATAAATGTAAAGGCCTATACACTTCAAACCATGGACTCAATAAATATACACAAATACACATACATGAACTTCACATAAAATAAAATGTGTTTGTCCAAAGGCATTTTTATTCTTCCCAACGTATGCTAAAGGATTAGATTACGGTCCGTGTGCCACCTTCCCCACTTCTCCAAGACCTAATGTGAGATAACCTCAGTTTGCAGTTAGTATCACCGCTTTCCCCTACATCTGAGGGAGGATGGGAAACTGTTTCCTATACCTCCCCTAAGACTCCTCCTTGGTGCGAGAAGAGGCAATACGCATAATGGTTTAGAAAATGGATTCTGAAGCCAACTGCCTGGGTTTGAATCCCTGCTCTGTGCTTACTAACTACGTGCCTTTGGGCAAGTTAATAACCTCGTTGTACCTCAGTTTCCTCATCTAAAAAATGAGAATGATAATAGCATCTACTTCCCATTGTTGTTATGGGGATTAAATGAATTCATATCTCTAAAGCCCTTAGAATATTAGACTAATGCAGCACATAGTACATGCTTTGCAATTTCTAAATAAAATTAACTCTAGCCGGGCACTTCTACCTATAAAATACATAGAGTTGGGGATACTGCAAGGCTGTTATCCCACTAATAACAATAATTTTTTTAAAAAGTCAGAAGTTCAAATTACAGAGAACATTTGGCCACAGTGTAGAATTTCTTGTAGGCATTTTTTTTTCTGTTTCTTTTTTGAGAAAACACAGGTACGTTGTTGAATTAAATGGCTTATGTTTTGAGCCCTCGCTAGTGTTATTATTTATTAAATGTCATTATTCATTAAAATAATAATAATTCACGAGGTTTTTAAAAAATTAAACACAAGACCTTGAAAAAATTAAATTTAAATAAGTAAGTTGAATATTAATGGAGCAGGAAGCCTGGAGGAGTGTGTTCTGGAAACTAGTTATTTATTTATTTTATAAAACAGAGCTATAGTTATAAATAGTATTAATAATAATGGTAATAATAGCCAGCATTTATTAAGCATGATCCACACGCCAGGCAGTCTGCTCAGTGGGTTACGTGTGCCATCTCGTAGCCTGCGTGGATGCAGGGGACGGCATTCATACTGGTGCTTTTCTCCCCTCTACATTCCTTCTCTCTCTTATTATTCATCCATGTTGCCAGCCCTGAGCAGGACACGGCCTCCTCCTTCTTGGGAGGAGATGCCCAATTCCAACATCACCTGCTCTCAGCAAGAACTGAGACGGTACCTAGGAGACAGGAGGTAGCAAGCAGATGGATGAAGCCCAGTTTAGACCTTCAGCTGGGGGCCAAGGGTTTCCCATGGCCCGTGTGTCCAGTACAGTTTGTCAAAGAGAACACACAGGTATTTAATTCCAAAGCCCCATCATGGAATGTGGTCTGGGGGGTTCTCTACTCTGTCCACATCCCCCAGACAGAGATCCTGGTTTCCTTCAGTTACCCCAACAACGATACCATAGAGCACAGTGATTTTGTTCCTCAGTGGACACGTGGCAATGTCTGGGAACATTTTTGGTTGTCACAACTAGGAGAGAGAAGAGTATTACCAGCATCCAGTGTGTTTGGAAGCCAGGGATGCTACTAAATATCCACAATGCACAGGACAGCCTCCCTACGACAAAGGACAACGCAACCCGAAATGTCAATTCAATTCCTACTTTAAGCCAAGAATGAGAAACCCTGTTCTGGGGTGACTCACAAACAGCCTTTGGATCCAGACAGGCCCAGCCATGGCTCTATTACAAGCAATTGAATAGCCCTAGGCAAGTAACAATCACTGAGCTTTGCTTTTCTCATCTGCAAACCAGGAGCCCAAGGAAGTCCTTTGAAAATCCCCTAGCACAGCACTGTGAACTCAGCAAACTGCAGCTAGTAGGGTTTGTCCTCAAAGAAATCATGCAAGTCACTTGGGAATCTCCATCTTCTGTTGGTGCCACTCCAGGTACTAGTTGAAAACCTTATCTTCAGGTAATGAGTTCCAAACAGTGAATCTAATGATCCTTGCAGAGGACTGAGCTCACAGCCTTGGCCTCATTAGCACCATGTATGAATCTACTGCGCCGGCCAAATGAAGGCACCAAAGAATCACTTTTCCATTTAATAGCAGGTGACAGCTAACGCAACACAATCAAAGCATGTCAAACACAGGATCAGCCCTGCAGAACCATGAGCCTCAACCTGTACAGGGAACCACTACTGTCAGATACCCCCGCTGGAGTGGAGGCCATCACATCTTAATGCAGATTATAAACCGGAACACACAAGGTGGTGGGGAATTAAATGAGATCAGGCAAGCAAAACACTCAAGGGCCTTGCCTTAGACAGTGTTCATTAAATATTATTAATATTAATATCATGAAATTAACGGCATAATATAGGCCTGCACCAAAGCCCAACAGTTATTTACCAGACATACCTTTGTGAAAATAAATAATAGAAATGTTCTCTCCACCTGCCTGACTTACTTAGGTAATGACTGCTCAGGCTTGAAGACTTAGCTCACACATTATCACCTCCAGGAAATCCTACCCAACGGCCCTCAGCCCAGGGCTGGCTGCCCTCTGTGCTCCCTGGGGCGGGGGCTTATCCCCATCGCAGCTGCCTTCCCACTTCATGGTAATCGCTCTTTTTCCTTTTCTACCACAAATTGTGTGCTCCTAATGGTAGATAATATATTTTTCTTCATGTCTATATTTGTAACATGTAGCATAAGACCAGTACATACCACTGTTGAATATCTATCAACTGTGGGCTCCAGGCAGGTTGAAATATTGCTATATTATTAATAGATAGCTCTTGCTACGAAAACACTGGCCCCAAACTCAGTGGCCTAAAACAAACAGCATTATCTGTGCTCCTATGTCTGTAGGCTGTCCGGCTTCAACTGAAATGGGTGTGGCTCAGCTGGGCTTGGGTCAGGCTTGAGGCTCGGTCCAGATCTGCCCCACATGATTCTCACCCTCCTCGGACCAGTGAACTAGTCGAGCATGTTTTCCTCATGGCAGTGACCAGAACACAAAAGGGGCAAGCAGGGACATATGCTACTGTGTTTCCCCAAAAATAAGATCTACCCATAAAATAAGCCCTAGCAGGATTTCTAAGCATTTGCGCAATATAAGACCTACCCCGAAAATAAGACCTAGTGATGGGCGTGGCTGCGCAGCATATCTGCACAACCCATGCATTTCGTCTTGGAGCGGTAAAGAAGACAAGCAGCCTTTCTCATCTGCCCCATGAGAGCTCTATTGCTCGACATGAGAGATTGGGGCCAATGGTTCTAAAGGAAATAGAGTCGCAATAAATTCAGGATGGAATTCGGGTTTTGCAGAGTTATGATGATGTTCCAGAAGAAGACGACTTAACTATATTTGAATAAATGTAGATTGTTGTACCGTACTTAAAAAAAATAACATCCCCTGAAAATAAACCTTAGGGTGTCTTCTTGACAAAAAACAAATATAAGACCCTGTCTTATTTTCGGGGAAATACAGTACTTCTTTGGGCTTGGGCATAGATAGTTCTACGTGTATTTTATTGGCTTAAGCAAGTCACACGGATGATGGCAACTCACTGGATGGTGAAATATGCTGTATCTCCACTGGGGAGAAGCACCAAATCATGTGGATAAAGAGAGGGGTGAAGAGTTAGAAACAACCATCCAATCTACCAGGAGAGCACTTGCGTGCAAAGCAAAGAGCTGCTTTTACATACTTCTAGAGTCTGCGTGTATTTACAGAATGTTTATCCCAAACTCCTGCTATCATAAGTCAATCTCTGAAGCCTTGCTCCCATTGTATTTTCCAGTCCCAAATGTAATTTTTGAAATATTTGGAAAGCAGCAGGATACTGTCAAAAGAATTTAGAGTAGGAGGTGGGGAGAAGGTGGGAGGAACAGCCAAGAGCCAGCCTCGGGCACTGAGCCGCATCCCCAAGCTCTACCCCCACCCTCAAAACAGAGCCACAGGGTGACAGAACCTCTCAGACATTCTGTGAGTGGAATCCGAGGCAGTCTGACCCAGAATCAATTTCATAAAAATAGGTTCATTGTAGTGGCAAGAGCCAGAGAGCCAGTCCTGCACTCTCACGACAAACACTTCCAAAACATTCCCAATGAAGCTTCGAGTTGGACAATGCCAGCTTTTGCTCTAAAACACAGACAACATAGATAAAAGGCACTCCACTCTCATTTAAGGTCAACCTCACTTTTTCCCAGAGAAGTCTAAAAAGACTGGTGTGTCAATCAAAGTGTGAGGCTCAAATCTTGTTCCTTTTGTAACTAGGTAGCATCCACATTCAATAGAGTCATCTCAGCCACACATAGCTTGAGTCTATCCTCTACCACAGGAAAAAGAAATTGTTTTTAGAAGTACAATACACTTATCTTTCATGAGCTCAGAAATAAATATTTTGTGACTGATCTGAAGCAGAGGTCTGCAAACTTTTTCTGTAAAGTTTTTCTGTAAATATTTTCAGCTTGGTGTTGTTGCAGGAAGCAGCTGCAAGCTATATGTAAAGGAATTAGCAATTACAAGATTGTACTCCAATAAAACTTTATCTACAAAAACTGGTGAGATGGATTCAGCCCATGGGTCGTATTTTGTTGATCCTTGATCTAAAAGGATGAGTATGTATTTGACTAAAAGTCTATAACATTAGTCGATAACTCCAAGAAGCCCCCAAAAGTGTATAAAATTTACATCATTCTTTGGCAGAATCTGATTTAAACAACATCTCCTAAACACCTAGTTCCTTATTTAATCCTCCTTATAGGGAGATAACATGGAAAATTATATTCCCATTTTATAGATGAAGATAGTGAAGCTTTCTGAGCTTAGTGATCCACGCAAGATCACACAGCTAGTATACGTAAAGCCAGGATTCCAACAGAAGCCTGTGTAAAGTATGGTTCAGTAAGATTTCCAGGATCATAACAGATGTTATCATTATGCACCCTAAGCCTAAAATCATTATAAAGAACAATCGGAAGATGCCACTTGTATTCCAAGAAAATCACCGTGATGAATTCAAATTTATGAGTAAGATGTTCATTAAAGCCCTTTTTACAATAGTAAAATATTGTAAGCAATCTAAATGTCCAATATGAAAAGGAAGGTTGGACAAATTACAATGTAGCTATTGAAAATAATGTTCATAAGAAAATGTAATGATATTGGAAAATATTCACAATAATGTTATCTGACAAAAAACTAGATAGCAACACGGTTGCAAAAGCATGACTCTGTTGTTTTAGCCTGTATATTATAGATATAAAAAGCTCTGGAAGGAAATGCTTTAATTGTTTATGATCATTTGGCACTCCCTGGCTTGAGGATAATAATTTTGTTTTATTCTTTGAATTCTTTTGGTTTAGCCAAACTTTATTCAAAATACATAAACTTTTACAATCTAATAAATATGTCCTTAAAAAGCAATTTGTTCTTAATTATTTTCTACTTTTTTCTTCTATTCTTCTATTTTATTTATTCTTTTCTTATGGGTAGGTTGTTCTTGCTCTAAAACACAGACAACATAGATAAATTCTAAAAATAACCATGCCATCCTCTGGATTCAAGGAAGAATCTATGCACAATCTTTAACAGGCTGCATCATAACCTTAACACTAATATTATGCATAATATCCCAGTATCATTTGTGGTCTAATGAGTTCTATGCGGTTTTCCATATGGCCTGAGAAGCAATGAGTCAGGAGTTTCCTCCAAGTACCTAGAAAGTGTCACCATTTAACAGCAATGTCAGGAAATCGGGTACCAGAAGAACTGGGCTTGAGTCCCCAACAAGGCCGTGTAGCAGCTGAGTGACCCAGGAGAAGTCACTGAAATTCACTTCAGCTTAGCATCCTCATTCTTAAACTGGGAACAGTAACCACATTTTCAACATCCACCATGGAATTATGAGGATCTAATGAGAAAATAATGAGAACCACAAACTGAATTAAATATCTAAAAGGTGTTCTGCCATTATGGGCAGTGATAATACTGGAGGTATTTCCTTTCGCTACCACTTTCAAAGACCCAGATTTTTAAAAATATTTATCTTGGAAATTGGTTAACTACTTCTATACTGGAGGAAGACATTGTGTGTGTGCATGTTGCTGTGTATGTGTGTGTATGTGTATGTGTGTATGTGTGTGTGTGTGTGTGTGTGTGAGATCCTTGTTTTAATCAGCCGTACAGCAACAGGAGTTAAGGCTACGTGAAAATCATTGACATATTCTAGTTACTTCCAGTTCTACTGCTTCCCTCGATCATGCTTTTTGGTTTTCTATAAACATTTTGCATGTTATTACATAGATATTTTAAGCAAAATTTTGTTTTGATGTTTCACATTGATATATGTAAATATACATATAGAAAAATGTACAAATAATAGATTGCTTAATAAATCTTCACAAATGCTTCAATAACTGTCATCCATGTCAGAAAATAAAATGTTGCCAACATCCCAGAAACCCCTTTCATGGCTCTTTCCAATCAACATCTCTCCCCACCAAGATAACCACTATTACCGTAGATTAGTTCTGCCTGTTTTTGACATACTCATCAATGAGATCATACACTATTGTGTCACCTGTGTCTGGCTTCTCTCATCCAAAGTTGACTGAGATTCACTCATTTTGTCGTATAAAGCTGTTCTGTTATTTTTGCTGGATAGTATTCCTTTGCATAAATATATCACAATTTATCCATTCTACTATGGGCTTTTGGGTTGTTTCCAGGTTTGGGTTCTTACAAATAATGCTGCTGAGAACAGTCATGTAGATGTCCGTGAGTAAAGATGTTTACTCATTTCTGTTAGTTATATATCTAAGAATGAGATGGTGCCTCACAAACTACATATCACAAATTATATATCTAGCTTATTAGATCTGCCAGATTCATACTTCCAGCAGCAGTGTATGAGAGTTTCGGTTGTTCCACATCCTCACCCACACTTGGCATTGTGTCTTTATCATTTAATGAAACTGGTGAGTGCACAGTGAAATTTCACTGTAGCTTTTATTTGCATTTCCTGGTGACTAATGTGATTCAGCACCTTTGCATATACTGACTGTCAATTTGAATATGCTCTCTGGTAAAAGGTCTCTTCAAGTCTCCTGACACAGCCCTTTCTTTTTTAGAGGCAATTCTTGATTTATCCATGCCAAGACAAGAAGTAGTGACAGGGAAAATAAAAAATGGTGGATACTCTGGAAAAAAAAATCACTTAAATTTGTCTTTGGATTTCTGTTTTTATGCTTGTATTGAAAACGAATGTCCTTGAACGCTTTGAATTCCTAAGAATAATGCCATGCATAGAGAAGCAAAAAAAATAATAATGAAAGCTATAATTTACCAAGTGTTTTCTATACCCCAAGTACTTTATTTGTCATTTCACATAAATCTTATAAGTATTCTGTGAGGACACTGAGGTTCAGAGAGGTTGAATAACTTGCCCAACACTGCACAGCTATCCAGTGGTTTTGGAGAACCTAGTCTGGGGGCTCCAAAACCAGTGCTCTTGATCATCAAGCTATTCCTCCTCATTTTTAGATTGTAGTCATTCCCGAACTTCAGCATGCTTGTTAGACTACTTGTTAGACTACTGGGTCCCACCTTTGGAGCGCCTGATTCAGCAGAGCTGATGTTAGGCCTGAGAATCTGCATTCCTAACAAATTCCCAGGCGATGACCATGATGCTGGTCCAGGGACCACACTCTGAGAACAGCTGTTCTAGAAGGTGGCAATCATGTCTTACTTATCTCCGCATCCAAAGGCCCTGGCCCGGTGCCTGGCAGACACCAGACACATAAACGATGGTCAAATAATTCCTGTTCCCACTTGGCCCTCTTTGCTGGCACGGAGAGCCGTGCCTCTCGGGCGGCTGCAGGCTAACGTGAGTGAGACCTGTGGCACCCCTGCATTGGTGAGGGCCGAGAGAAAGGTAATAAAATGCTCCATTCTAAAAAGACCTGTCTACAAATGCAAAGCATGCAAGCAACTTCACTATTTCTCCCACCTTCTTTTAATCAAGATCTAGATAAATCAACCCAAGGGGAAGGGTAACACTGTTTCCTGGCTTGTTCGTTGCTCCCAGGCAATGAAGCCATGGTCTAGTCAGTGCCTCCAGTACCAGGAAGATGCTGGCAGCTGGAGACAGTCCTAAATTGACTGTATTCAAGCAAACACGCGATGGCCGTGTTTATCACACTTCTACACTAGGCCTTTTAGAAGGCATGTTGTGGTAAACACTATCATTTGTCCCCTCAAATCCATTCTTCCCTTTCTCATTGAGTGACAGCACCCCAGATTTTAGCCAAACACTATGTTGCCCATATAAAAGACTCTATTTTATGCAGCCTACCTTGCATTTTGATATACCCAAATAATTAAGCTCTGAGCAATAAGATACAAGCAGAGGTTGACCTTCCAGGCAGTCTTCTTAAAAGAGAGGGAAAGTGCCCTTCACTATGTCTTCCTCCATCCTGCCACTGCACATGAAATGGCTGGAACACAAGCAGCCACCTTGGCCCATGAGGTTCAGGGCCACAAACCCTGTGAATGGTAGAGAGGTAAACTGGAAGGAGCCTGAGACCCTTTTAACTTTGATGCTCCACCAAACCAACAGGATTGCCTCCTCTGTGGTAACTTTTACAAAAGGTGGAAATCCATTTTCCTCTTGTTTAAACCACTGCTGTTTTGAGGTTTCTCTATCACGCAGCTGAACTTAATCCCAACTTATACACAGACATTAGCAAGCTCTGTGATCCAGCTGAAAGACCACTGGATGAAATTTATCCTCCTCTTGTAGTATATCCTAAGGCAAGTCACTTCAGTTCCTGAGCCTCAGTTTGCCCACCTTTAAAGCAGGAAGAAAAATGTGTATTGTAATTGCTTCAAAAGGCTTTTGTGAGACATGAATATGATCTAGTTCAAATATGCTTTATGAAATATAAAGCTCTACAAAAACGTGAAGGACTTTTATTTCCTATCAACAAGGGAATTTTTTTTAAGAGACAATGAAGTAGGAGAAAGGCGTGTATGAGAAGTCTCTTCCAATTAAGGAGAAGGGACTGAATCAGACCAACAGCATCTCCGCTCATCTCTGCCAAGTCTCCTCTCCCAATTCCATCCAGGTCATTCTTTATTTTCCAAATGAGAATTTAATTTTGCGCTAACACCATTATTACATCTAAATTAAATATTTATTGGGCTGACTATCAATTGACTTTTAGAAATAAAGATTTGAAATTTATGAGCTAACAGAGTAATTCAATAATTGTAAATTTCACAACCATGCTTTGTAATCAATTACTGTTTAGTAATGATATAAATGCACGTTCTTCTCAGGAGACCCTGGTCAACTATAAATTAGATTCTGCACACACAACAATCTGGCAACATCTCCACACTGGCTTTGTCTCTTCTCAGGAGTAAGCGAGGCCAGGGACTCATCCCGAGCTGGCTTTCCCTGGCCGTGCATTCGGACCCCAGTTCACTCATCACTCAGGCTGTGCTGAGACTCGACTTAATGAGCATTCACGCAAAACATAATTCAGAAGATAAATCACCTGGAAGTAAAACCTCACAACTCAATTCAAAGAGATTGTGCACAACGTGTAGGTAACAGCGACGATCTTTCATGCATTCATCCATCCAGCCAATACTATTGAGCACCTACTGTGTGCCAGACACCGTTCTACATCAGCATAGAAAACAGATACCTTCCCGCCTGGAGGATGAGAATAGGGTGCAATGAACAATAAACAATAATCAACATAAATAATCAAATGTGGGCTGAACATCAATTGACTTATAGAAATAAAGAGTTGGAATTCATGAGTTAACATGGAGTGTTAGAAGGTTAGCATGTCAGAAGGTCATAAATGCTACAAAAAGAAATAGATTTATTAGCTAACTATTATCCTAATGTTATAAATAAGGAAATCGGGGCTCAACGAGTAGAAGTAACTTGCCTAAAATCAGAAACTACCTTAGATTTGGGATCTGAACTCAGACCTATCTGGTGCCAAATTCCACCCTCTTCCTAACACCCACACTGAATGGGTGGACGAATGAATAAACTTGCACAAGCAATTCTGACCTCATTTCTCACTGATTGCAGAACAGAAATGAGCTCCCCCTGGGAGAGACTCCACATGAGAGACTCTCAAACTCAGAAAATAAGGCTAAGATTAAAGGAACGCTCTGCTGCTAGGCTGGATGCTGGCGCCTATCAGCACCCACTGTGGTTAAATCTAGACTTGGCTCGAGCAAAACCTCCATTTCAATTTCTATGTGATAAATGTTGTCATTATTTTCACTACGAAAGAATCTTAAAGCAATTGTGTGTATCACTGTTCATTTGAAACCCATTCTTTGTCTTCGCAGGACTGGCCAACTACAAGAGAATGCATTATAAATCTGGCTTCTATTAGAACTAAGCATGGTCAAAACCCTCAGGGAGACCTCTGTCACAAACCCACAGATTCTGATAATTGATTAGAGAGCTTTTAAGTGAGCTCAGTGATTACATTTTGAATTTTTTATATTAATTATTAAAGGTAAATTATGTTGCTGAAAAGGAATGCCATAGAAAGATGGTAATTTAATGAAATAAGTTAGAGAGGCATTCTGGACAAGGTAATTGATTTTAAAAGTGAAAGGCATTTAGGAGAAGATTTATCAAAAATGGATTTAAATAACAGGAAACCATGTACCTAGTCACTGTTTATGTGTTGCTTGAAGATGAAAAGAAAGCAGATGAGAATTTGGGAGAATCTGACCAAATATGAGGGAATCTGACCAATATTATACTTGTAAAATGGACTGGCTCTAGTCATGCCAGACTGAACAATCCCTGCATCTCTCTCTCTTTATAATTTTCAGGGGAAGAGTTTACACAAGAAAGGAAAAGATTTCATCTGAACTCTGTAAGTTTTCTTGAGCTGCTCCTTTTCAACAGAGATACGAATATACTGCTTCCCAACAATATAAAAAGATTTTACAAAGATCAGAGCACAGACTGGAGAATAACACTGAAAAATAAAATTTTATTCTAAGAATGACACCACCCCAGTCATCCCCAAGCTCCCTTTAAGTCTCTCAGGAGGAGAAGGAGGCATGTTGTAATAGTAACAGTAGTGGCAGGAAGAGTAGTTAACACAGACTAGTACACAGAGTAGTTTAGTAGTAGTTACACAGAGTAGTGGTGCTTCCAAGTAGTAGTAAACATCTGTAGAGTGCTGCTTCTGGGCCTGGGTCCCCAAGCCATCACCTGAAGGAGGGCTGCCCGAGACAGCCACCCAACCAGGAACATCTGCATAGGATTTTGCATAAGCAAGAAATAGACCTATGATTGTTATTTCCAATCCTTCTTTTCATTGCAACAGGAAATAAAATAAGGCAAGGGTGAAATATTTGTGGGACAGAGTTACTTATGGTCATGAGCTATTTTTCCCTCCTTTGGATTCCTCCTAATCCCCAGATGAGAAAAAATTTTCAATCATAACAAGGGCTAATCAGAGAACACAGCCAGGACACATCGCCATCCTAATGCACCTGCTGGCATTAATAAGAGCCAGAGAAGCCTGGAGGACCCATAACTCCCAGTGAGTCCTTGGCCAACCTCCCACCATGTTGCTGCAGCCCCAAGCACCAGCCAGAAAGGGAGATGCAGCAGAAAGCCCAGGCCATTGCACTAAGGCACAACGCAGTGCAGACGTGGCTTCCTGTGACATCAGAGAGGTTAAAGGGCCCAGGCTGGGGAGTCATGAACATATACTTCTCCAGCTGAGTATTTTAAAGAGAATTTCATCATGGGAGGGTATAGTGTCTGAAGGGGGGGGGGCCTGGGGCCTTGCTCTGCTTCTGATGGTGGGTGAAGCCCATTCTTTCCATACTAGACTTGGGATAACCCCCACCTTTCACATGGTTTTGGTATGTCTCATTTTGATTGACTGATTTTCCCAATTTTCTTCCCATGGCTGCAAATCTGGGTACTTAGAGATACTGCTAGCCTTTTCATGCTGACAATTGCCATGGAATAATAAGAGCTTAGGCTGGCTTGAGCGGAGTGATACTGTATTTCCAGGCATGAGCATGGGAAGGCAATGTTAGGTAGATGTGATACACATGAAGAGGACAAAGATATCCGCTGTATGAAGGACGAGAAGCAGTGCAAGTCTGCATCAGGTGAACATGCGAGAGGCGGATGAAGACAGCCCCATTGGGCCAACAATGAGCTGTTCCATTTAACACTTTCATGGGCAGCCATAAAGAAGGACAAACAGAGTCAAAAAGGATCAGAAAAATTTTAACAAGGGAAGATGAGGAAATGACCAGCTGTTGACTGATCTGCACTTAGCCCTGTCTTGGACCAATTGCTGCATCTATCCTATCACAAATTACTAAGTGCAGAACTTTGAAAGGTTCAGGTCCCTACAACAAATCAAGCAGTTTGTTGCTCTTGATGGTCACGGGGTTGCCAGCCCACTCTTTCTACATGCCCCAGCACAGCTCCTAAACGGCCAAGTGGAAAAGAAGGAGATAGAACAGCACTTCCACTGGTTATGGCACCAAAGGAGAAAGTTCCAGCAATAAGAACAGACTTCTCTAATATCAAGAAGAGATGTTAGGTTGCACCAGGCTTCCTACTTTACCGCTGCACCTGGATAAGTGGATATGGGCTTTAAGATTACAGAGGAGCTGAGTCTTTGGTTTCATTGGCTTCCAGAACATTTGAGAAAATAAAAAGAAAATCAGATTGCAGGCTACTGGCTGGAAGCCCACTCGGTCTGCAGTTCAGACTGGACTGGGTTTCATCTTTCTCCCATACCTGCCCACGCTGTGAGACTAGGACAGGTGCCCCAATTCATCCTCACACTACACGCATCACATCAGAATGTGCTCCCCTTCATCAGAGTTTTACATTTACATACATTTACATGTGTGTTTATATATACATGCATGTATATAGTATGTGTATGTATAGTATTTTGTTCCCTGTCCATCACCCTACAAGGCTGTCAGCTCCATGAGGCTCTACATGGAGATCCTATTTGCTTGTTTTACATTCCCTCCCACTGAGCCCCAAGCCTAGCCAGGTCATTCATAAATTTGTTCAGTGAATGATGAAACCTTTAGTTTTAGACCCTGCCTCTGGCTAAGGGGGTGGTGTACAGGGTGTGGTGGCTGAAGAGTAGATGGCTTCCTGGCATTTTGAAGAGGCTCTACCCCTCGCTGGAAGAGGAGGGAGGCAGAGTTCTGAGCCTGTGTGCCACTCTGTGTGACTCTTCATCGTGTGCCCTGCAAAGGGGCACCCAGCCGCAAGGGCAAGGGTCTGACTTGCAGGCCCTTCTCCACACATTTAGCCACAGGGGGGCTGTACCTGTCCAGAGGGAGCACCGTTTTCTAATTTGCACATGCCACATCGCTGGCCGAGCTCTGCCTCATGTGCCCTTTTCTGATCCCATAATCTTTCTACTCTGATAGAGAAAGTGACGGATGAGTGACTCTGCCGACTTCCTCCCTTCCCTTCTTACCAACCAGAAGTCTGCCTTCAGCTGCTGAATTTCTCCACCTCCATTCCCCTTGCTCCACTCCAAAGAGTCCTTCTTGAGGGATTTTGTGATATAGAATCAAGAGACCTTAGAGAAAGAGAACCAGAGAGGCAGGAGACAAAAGGAAAGAATTTAGGCCAAAAAACTATGTTGATCTATAAGACTTTACAAGTGGGGCAAGGGCAAGAAGAAAAGGAGAAAGAAAATTGTGAAATATTTATATTTGGATTCCCATGAATAGTCTTTGACAATATAAGTGAATAATCAAATGCCCTTTTAATTACGATGTGCTCCTAAAACACAATGTCATTCAGAGACTGAACCAACATGGATTCACAGGTTTATAAAGGGTTATCCTTTATTGGGTCAGAGAGAGGGCGAATCCTAGAAAGCTAGAGAGATGCTGGGGAAAAGTGGAAAACTCTAGAACGTATTGCTTTCTTCCTTGCCCCCCTCTCCCCCCACCACCAGAATAAAGTGCATCAGGTAGGAGCAGAAATAAATGAAGCCGGTACCGATGCAAAGGGAATTGTTTAAAGGCCAAACCTACGACCTACCAGATAGTCACGGGACTCAAGAGAACAATCAACTCCTACACTCATGACTAATGCAACTTCCCCTTCCTGTTTCTCAGTAAACATGATTTCTTTGTAGACTACATCCTGTTCACAGAAGAATAAAGAAAAAAAGGGGGTGTGGGGGTGGATAAGGACTTAGTTTTTACATATTACAAAACAAGGAGAATAGCATAGAGAGACCCTGGAGGTATACCCCTCCGAAAATAATCTACTACAGGATCCAGAAGAAAATTTCAAAAATCTACTCATTCTGCTTAAAAAGAGACCAGGGGAGCCATGAGTCAGTGCAGTGTCATTAGGAGAGATGAGAATAAAGATGACAATGTAACAAGATATGGTGACATAAGGAAGGTTTCCCAAAAACGAACAAACAAAAAAAAGTGACTATGGTACTAAAAACAATATATATATGTAATCAATGAGATAGGGAAAAGCTCAGAAACAAGCCAACATATCATAAGATCAAGTCCTCAGTCACTGGTGCAGAGACGGCTGGCTAAGCACCTGGACACAAATGAAGTTATGTTCTCAACCTTGTGCCTACACCAGCATGACCTGGGTGTCACCAGCCTGCACCTGTAGGGACACAGGTAAAAGCACATCAATGGGAGCAGTTCAATAACACTAGCCACTGTCCTATTGCTGATTTAGCACCTCCAGCCCCTGAGAAGGACCCCCAAGTGCCCCTGGGCACTCCCAGGAGATATTTCACACAATCACACATCCGTCCGCCCTCCACGGCTCACCGTGAGACTCAGACCCCATCCCACTGCCATGCTGAGCCCTGGCGTGGCTTCGGGGGCAACACATGTCTGGGGGCCTCCCAAAGACAAGCTTCAGAGTCATTCGTGCCAAAACTGGGAATAACCCCTCCACTCCCACCCCCACTGTGTAATTCCAGGGCAGAACCGCTTTTCCTCAATATGTTATAGACATTAGCAAAATAAATTTTATACTCTTTTCACTTTTTACAACTTTTGATTTTTTCTGTAATGATTATGTATGATTTCTATAATAATTTTAAAAATCTAACTTGACAGAAAATAAAACAGAATTTCCCTTCACCACATTTAAGTCTTTTTTTTTTTATTTATTTATTTTTTTAATTTCAGCATATTATGGGGGTACA